>CM025686.2:449936-501721 GCA_014621495.2 Entosphenus tridentatus | reverse complement strand
CAAAGTACATTGTATACATGTCAATTGTGTAGTTGTCAATGTATGAACATGGCCAAAATACATTGCATACTTGCAAACCTTATTTAAAAAATACCGTCGCGCCTGATGAATACGTTACCTAGCTTCAATTCGATCCCGTCGGACATGTGGAACTCGTAGCCCGCCTTGTCGTCGAACACCATCACCTGGCAGACATACACCTTGAAGTCGTCGATCCGGATGTCGCGGATGAAAATGGACGCGTCGCGTTTGTCCAGGTCTCCCTTCTGAGAAAGGCGACCCTTGAGAGACTCGCGCACGAATCCGTCGGTGCTCTGGAAAACCGTGGAGTCGCGGAACATGTCCGACCTCCAGGACACGGCAACTCTGCTGGGCTGAAGGTGAGCCGGGTACGAGAAGGTGCAGGGCAGCGTCGCAGAGCCGCCCTCCACGGCTTCCACGGAGGTTCGCGAGCAGACCTGGTATCCTTGCTTCGCCGACCTGCAGCTCATCTTGCCGTCGTCTTGGCACCACGCCCCTAGCATTCCGACACAGGTACATGACTCCTATTTAGCTAATCATTTTGGTGGTGGAAAATAAATAAATTTGTGGTTTGTGCACGAATCTCAAAATAATGCCACGTCGCCGAACAGTCGTTCCGATGACTGGCAGAGGCTCGTAGCTTCAGGGAATGAGTCCATCGGGACTCTTCATTCATCCATCCATCCATCATTAACACGATCCACGTGCAAATAGCCTGTAAGAGTGCAACCTCTGATTAGCATGGTTGGCTGCGTGCGGTGCAAAAGCAGTTCAACATACATACATCATTCGTGTCCTTTATTTATATACAGAATGGAAACTCTTTGAGAATCTATCATTGTGATGAGCAAACCGTACAAAGTACAATGACGCAATTATCGATCCACAAATATGAAGAAGACCTCACAGCCATACACTCCGCTACTCCTGATGCAGTTATCTGTCTTGACCACCTTAAAGAGATAGTTAGGAAATAACCTCAGTAATTATTGCATAGTTGCACACATCTAATCGACCAAAGTAATACAAAAAAATACCAATATCACAAATACGACCTTTAAAAAGGATGTATCTTGAAATATATCGATTACATCCATGTAACTGATATTCAGTCCTTAATTCAAATGTAATAGAATTGGTCTGGTCTGATTTAAAAATACGCTTTTTGGATATCAATTTGCACGCCCCCTTCTAGACACAAAGTAATAAACAAGATTAACACCCGGTTCACTTTTTAACGTAGCAACCTACATCCTCTGACATATTAAAAATTTGCCATGGCAAGGAAGTCAACATTTCAGAATACACTCCAAAATAAATTTACTGCTCACATGTAAAAACCTATTACCATATTGGCCATATTCTTTCTCGTGCATGCACTGGCTCCCTGTAAAGTACGGACTTTACTTTTAAGATTTTACTTCTCATGTACAAGGCCGTGAAAGGGCTGGCTCCTTAAATATCTGGCCAATCCGCTCAAGTTTTCATCATGATCCATGGGGCAGATAACCTATAGTAAATGTCCACTGCACATTTCGTAATTTGTTGTTTCCACTTCTCTGTCTTGTAGTGCCAATATTCTCAAGTAGTGGCCACATCTTTATGGCACCAATCTCTTATAACATCGCCATCAAGCTATTCTGTTAGGTCTTGCTCTATTCCTGGTTCTTTTCATTTGTCTAAACAACAACAACACACTTTTAATTTTCTTGTTTTCCATCCTACATGTGTCCAAATAGTGCCAGTTTGCTTCACATCACTGCCCACATCATCGAGTCTTCTTCTGCGTGCAACCTTTTTAATACTTCCATATATAAATATAACCCTGCGAAACTTAGATCAGCTGATTCCAAACTCAAGCCTGTGGTGCTGTTGTCGACGTTATATGGGAGACACTGAGCCTTCTACAGCCAGGCTCCAGGATTTTGGAATCCCCTTCCTCGGTCCATTAGGGATTCTGAGTGTTTCACTTTTTAAATCACCGTCTTAAAACTCAACTGTTTGTACTGCAGGCTTTTCCTGTAACTGAACATTTAAAGACCAGTTATGTTGTCTGATTGGATTACTCTATAATTGTATCATTCGCTGTTATCATGGTCCTTCATTTTGGAATTTCGAGAGTAGTCATTGATTAGAAAGTTGATAATCGTCATTATCAGCTTTCTATTTCGCTTAGATTTTATCTGTACTTGTGAGTGTAGTTTTATTTTTACGTACAGCGCTCTGAGATACTTCAGTATGAAATGTACTTTATAAATGGAGGTTATTCTAACCATCCAAATCTGAATTCCTTAAGCAATTAACATATAGCTCTAAAGGCAATCCAAGAAAATGTGTGGTCATAAAAAATTGTTCAGAACTCCGCGACTCTACACTACCCTATTTTATAAGAGTCAGTACATTTTCTGGTAAAAATCAATATTCTTAACCACCTTACAATGAGCAGATTATAGAAGCAGCGAATTGCCCTTTGGGACAAGGACTCTCTCATCAATGCTGTCGTTGTTGTAATATAAACAACAAGAGCAGCACTCACCTGCCAGGAGCCCAGAGAAGAGAATGACCATGGCACGGAGCCCCATGAGCGAGACGAACATTTCCCGGGAGGACACGAAATCGAAGAATCGACCAGCAGTGGAGAGAGCTCGGAGGCAGAAGTGCACCCAATGTAGAGGTGGATAGGAGGTGAGGGAAGTGGAGAGGTGAAAACGTGGGCAAGTGGATTGGTGACGCAGCCGCGATCGGAGAATTTTAAATTGGGGAAAAAGTGGTTCGTGAACCGCACTATAAACTCACATCCGGTTAGCACGGTGGGCTATATGTGCTATGCACTACACTACTATACAGTACACTTTACACTACTATACAGTACACTTTACACTACACGATTATACACGACTATACACTGCACTACTACCCTATACACTGCTACACTACTATACGCGACACGGTCATAAACTACACTACTATATACTACACTACTGTACACGACACTACGATACTACATTGATAACTAATTTCTTTAGAAATGCTTGTTGTGTTTAGTTTTTTGTCCACCCCCTGCACCTTCAATTAACAAGGTTTGGCTTCGTATGGTGTGAAAAAAATCCAATGTACATTCAATAATAGCGGTGTTGTATATATCGGGATTATGAAATTTTGATAAAAATAAATTTTTTTAATACATTTTTGATAAATGCTTAAATCGAAAAAATTATGTTAATGTGTGCAGTTATGATATGCATAAATTAAGATAATCGCGGAGATAATTGTATGCATTTATGCAAATGCTTGCGATTATGTTAATGTATGCCGTTATGATAATTAGGCTTAGCTTCGTTATCCAGAGTTGTATCAATCGGGATAAAACGATTATCTTTGATTAAACATTTACTGATTATCTTAGTGTGTTTATGTTATGTTAGGTCTCCAATTTCATATCTCATCGCAGGTTACAGTTCTTAAGAACAAGACAGTTTTGCATGGACTTGGAAAGAAGCACTCGAACACTTGGTGTTAGCAATTTTAATTCTAAACAAACATGCCAATCCAATATGCAAAGGCAAAAGTATACGTCAATAGATTCATCGGCAAGATTATGCAATTAACGAAAATAAATGACTAAAACATTTCTTATTCATGTAACTCGACGGCAGCAACTGCTTTGCACGATCAGTTGATATTGAACGCACCATCTTGAAATGGCAACCCTTTTTGAAACACAAAGATAATTTTTTTTTAAAGTCTTATTCGTGTGCGTGTTGTGTATGCATTGTCCCCTTTGTAATTTTTTTTTTTAGAGCCGGGAGTGGTGTCGTTAGCTTGTGGGGTGGGGAGGATACAACCAGCTCTTTAGAGGTTCCTCTCGCTTGGGCGTGGCCCCAGCGAGCCCGTGCTGCTCTCTCTCTCTCTCTTGGTGGCAGCTCCAGGTTTCTCCACTGCTGGATGATTGTTGAGTCGGCACGACGCTCGCCGACGTGGTGCACGATGATTCCGTCGTCGCTGCTGGACGTCTTGTCTGTTCTCACTGGGCGTTGGTCGGTGTGTGTGTGTGTATCAAACACACGGCGCATTCGATGGCGCTCTCTCTCTTTTGGTGGCAGCTCCAGGCTTCTCCACTGCTGGATGATTGTTGAGTCGGCACGATGCTCGCTTTCGGCGGTGCGCGATGATATCGTCGTCGCTGCTGGACGTCTTGTCTGTTCTCACTGGGTGTTGGTCGGTGTGTGTGTATCAAACACACGGCGCATTCGATGGCGCTCTCTCTCTCTTGGTGGCAGCTCCAGGCTTCTCCACTGCTGTATGATTGTTGCGCCGGCACGATGCTCGCCTTGATCGCTGCCAACTTCACATGGACACCCGCCCTTACTTCAGGCTGTGTTGGCTCAGGCTCTGGACGACGCGGCTATGCGCGCTCACCGGCTTGGAGCGCTCTGGCGATGAACGATGGTTCTTGTTGCTCATCCGCTGCTGCTCGTCCTTTTCGATGCTCGCTTGGTCGACGCTTGGTGATTTCCGCCCTTTCTACAGGTTGATTGCTTGTTGTCACTCGTCACTCTCTCTTCTCCGTGCTTTCCTTTGTTCGTGCAGCTGCCAGCTTCACTCGCACTTAACCACACCTTTGCCACTTCGTTCTGCGAGAAACGACACCGGCCGTCAGTATCGGTGTTTGCTCCCTCACGACGCTCCGTCTAGCCGGAGCACGGCTGAAACCCAGCCTCGACCCAGGTTGAACTCAGACTTCTGCGACTCCAACGACCCCTCCTCGTTCCATCTCTCCTCGAAGCACGATGCGCCCCAGCTCCCCTTTGCGAGCCCCGTCGCAACGCTGCGTCGCAAGCCGAGTCCCGAGACTGGGCGCGACTCGAACAGACTGCTCACAGACTTCTGCGCGTTTGTGCTTAACTCAAAAACGTGAACACCCTCTCCTCTCTCTTGGTGACCCAGAGTGTGCTGTTTTACGTCAAGCCCATGTCTGTTTGTGTTTACAACCCAAAACGTAAAACAACCTCTCCTCTCTGCGAGAGGAAAACAAACAACAAGAGAACGGGAATCCCTCTATGGGGTTTATGGTTGTCATCTGTTTTCGCGCCGACTCCGGGGAGACAAAGGTGGCTGAAAAGATTTTTGCAATACATTTATGTGGTCCTGTGTGTTACATTTATTCTTGATATTTCTTATGAGTTCCCTCGGTCATACTATATCGTGGTTATTATTCGGTCTATGTTTAATGAATATTCGTAATGATCCTCGTTACATCATTATTTTGAAGGCTTTGCCAAGTTTGGTTATGCGTTTGTTTCCAGGGATTGGTGTTTTATTCTGAGTTATATTTTAATGTCCTGAGGTTAAGTGTAACTAAGTTTCCACTTAAGCTTTCTTGAATTCGTATTCTTTAGTTTTTGGTAAGGTCATGTAGATAGAAACATACAATACGAAATAATATATATGCGGTGAATACGAGTAATATAAGGGAATATCTAATAACAAGCCCCTATTGTTTGCTGGTTAATTCTTTTTGTTAAGTTTCTACTTTTCATTAAGGAAAACGTTAAAGAAAACGCGAGTTGCAATAGTTGTTTTTCTCTGCTCTGCACCTTATCTGTGCATCTCCAGACGTCTTGGAAAGGTTAGGCCATCGACCTTTTGTCCATCTGGATGTCTCTGACCTCTCTGTGCTCTGAAATCTTGCCACTTAATGGCCCTCCCCGTTTCACAGATTCCTGGTGTGCTTGTGAGGAGTAGAGGCTGTTTTCATCATTTAATTTAAAAATATATATAGATAAAAAAAATCTTTTTTTTTATTTTCATTTTTGCCTAATTATTCTTAATATTAATAACGGAAAACAGGGCATAGATACAACAGCGGTGACAGTCTGAATTGGTGGCTCCTCCCCGTTTGACAGCCTTAAATTAGTGCCAGGTGTGCGAAAATCAGCGGCTACTAAATTCAACAGTGCCCTCCACCCTGAGCACACGCACACACGCATGTAGTGTCCCGGCGGGGGATCACCTGGCACAACGGATTTTCATCCAAAGGGCCCCTAGGTGGGAAGTCCCGCAGTTTCCCGGTGCCAGCAGATTGGCCGACCCCCACAGGACAAGTCCCATTGCGGTGCCCCTAAATTGACTTAAAATTGTATGGGCACACAGAATCACGGGGCCAGCCACAATGAGTAATGCAGGCCATCGGGGAGGGGGGCTGGGGTGAAACATTATGCGAGCAGAGCAGAAAATGAGGTCAGGGGATCCCAGCGCCACAGACCGAATGCACATGGGCAGGGTGTGTATTCGCCAGCCGGACGTCCTTCCATATTAAACAAGCTGAGTCAGGAATGAATGAGTACAGGTGCACAGACAATAGGTTGAGAAATAACCGGCTTGACGTTCCATGTAAGGCAAGATGAACGTTTGAAAATCAGGTGCACGATTGGTTGAGCAGAATAACATAACCCTGGACTTTTGTTTGAAGTCAAGGGGCATAAAAAGGGTGCTAAAACCCGTTCAGAGGAGATCTCATCTCCAACCTCTTGGTCGCCAAGACGACCCCCCTGCCGTCTTTCCTCCTCGAGCCACTCGCAGCATCTGTGTGATGCCAGCGAGTGCTGCTACGAGGCAGTGATTGGCAAGGTTTTTTGCCATCCTCCCTCCGACTCTCACATCATCCGTGTGAAGCGGTGAATACAGCTGCGAGGTACGTGATAGGGCGTGTGAGTGTTTGGGAACTTGGATAGCAGTAGGCTAGGCTCTGCTCACGGAATATTTCCTCTGGGCAGTGCAGGGTTTGCGCCGTGGATTAACATTAGCACAGAGCATCAGTGCAGTGTCTGTGATTTGTGTGTGGAGCGGCTATGTGGGGGCTGACGCCCACCTCCCCGCTGCCCGTGAGTGGGTGGGGCGCGACGTCCACCCCCTTCACTCCCCCCTCCTCAGCCACTTCCCACCGGGCCCCCGCCGATCGGGTGATTGCCCCCCCCCACCAGCATCCTCTTTGAGGGACATGGCTAAGTGGCTGGCTCACCACCGCCCAGAGTTATTCCACACAATCCACCACTAATGTGGAGGTGGCTGCGTGCACGCGCGTGCCCGTGCAGGCGCACGTCACCCACCACGGCTAGCGCTAAAAATAGCTGTATGAATATGCACGCGCCCCTCCCCCCTTCTGTGGGTCGGCCTTAATCCGTTGTGCAAACAGATGCTAATGCTAGCGGGACAGGGCTGTATGAATATGCACCCCTACTCTACCACTACTGATGTAAACGAAAAGAAGGAGATGACCTGCGGCGGGACCCTGGGTGCACGTCTCGCTATTTCTACCGTGTAAACGCGCCGCGTAAAGCGCGCTGTGCAAACACGCACGCGAGTGCAAGCACGCGTAAACGATGACGGTCGAATAGATGGTAATCTACGCGCAAACGGCAGGGAGTGGATTTAGTGCACCCAGACCCCCGCTTAATCACTCACGCGGTACAGCAGGTGCGCGTTTTCTACACACACTCGAACGAAAACCCACGTAAACAATGACGGTCGTATAGATGGTAATAGATGCGCACCTCACACACCAACCCCGTGCTCGCTCTCTCACGCACCCCGCCCTGCAGCTGAAGGTCGAGCCGCCACGTGGCCGATGGAGATGGCGGGGCAGCAGCGACGGGGAGCTCCTCTTGATTCTTCAAAAACCGACCCCGCACCTTGCTCTGGCCCCCGATCCCCGGCGACTAAACCCCGCCTCTGGCCACGCCCCTCATGGAGCCTTCAGGAGCGTTCCAGAGGCTTCTTGGGTGGCTCCGCCCATTAACCTTTGGCCTAGATGTAATCCTTCCCCTAGATAACCCATAACTGCATATCACACCACACCCCACATATTACAGATGACGCTCTCATTACACAGGTGTTAAGATGTTCAAACACCAAATAGAAACATTTTGCAAGGAATCAAGCCTGCATTAACCACACGTACTTGTGGTGAACATGCAAACAAACATGCTCTGATAATTATCAGAGCATGTATTATAATACATGTATTGTCTGGTGTAGGCTAATCAGTTTCAAAGACAATTTCAGTTATTTAGAATAGGTTTTCCCCTTTTTTCTGGAAAGAAAACAGGTGTTAAGATGTTAAAACACCAAACTGAAACCTTTTACAAGGAATCATGTCTGTATTAACCCCAATATTTGTGGTCAGCTGTCTCTGCTGTCTATGGTGTGGACCAATCAGTTTCAAAGACAATGAATATATTATCAGAGTATGTTGTTTGTTTGCATTCTGTTTGCATTCTGACCACAAGTATTATGGAAAATGTGTAATGGGTTCGATTGAGGCGCACCCTCAGCTTGGAGGCAACACTATTTATTAACACATAACCAACGTGAACACTATACATAAGGTGGTCACCACCGCTCCAAATCTAACTAACACTTGGGGAATAATGCACAGCATGACTAAGGCAGGTGACGGGCTGCCTGGGAACGAACGACGATCAGAGACTCGAGGACCGTTGATGACGTCTTCATCCCAGGGTTGAACAGCCCAGCTCTCTGTTAAGACCCCGCTTATAAGGCCCGTGGTGTGGCCGGCTCTGCCTCAGGCCATGCCCCCCTTCTCAATCCTTTGGGAAGGTACGGGCAACCAACCACGTGACCCCCAAGCTCCCCCTGGGTCCTCTAGCCCCCCTTTGTCTGGTCACGTGTCCTGTTGGGTTCACGCAGAGTGTCACGGCCTGACATGACTTCCGTTACACCCGGCTACAGCACCCATATCGAGCTAACACAGTAGCGACATCATATGGCCCTATGCTCGTACAGTCCCGACATAGTAGTGATGTCGTATGTCACTACAAATGCAGGCATGGTTACTTGTAAAAGGTTTCAGTTTGGTGTTTTAATATCTTAACACCTATTCTTTGGGTCTTTCGGTAGAGCCACGTAGATAGAAAATAATAATAGAAAAATAAATTATCACGACGTTTCGATCTCAACACAAGAAATCGGTATCAGGTAAAAAAATAAAGTGGAAGAGCTGCTGAGGCAGGAAAAAATATAGCGGGAAAGCTGCTGAGGCAGGATGTTATAGAGGTTTGAGATGGGTGTAGCCTAGGGGTGGGCAAACCTTTTGACTCGCGGGCCACAATGGGTTCTATCATTTGACAGAGGGGCCGGGCCAGGAACAGATGGATGGAGTGTTTGTGTGAACTAATATAAATGACATATAAAAATCATTACATGAAAGGATTTGGCCTTTAACAGGGAGCAAAGCATTTATATGCAAGGCAATTTAACAAATTGCACGAACATGAACAATACAAAAACATGTCGTAACGTGACTGTACAAACATCATGAAAACATCTGAGGCCTGCGCCCAAACCAATAACCTCACTTGAACTTCTTTATTATCTACATTAACAGGTTAGAGCAGCCACGCAGGCTGTGTGTCGGAGATTTGGCTCCAACTTCGCTGCAGAAACACATAATCACTTTCAGTTTCAGTGGGAACAGTGTTGTTGATCTCCCATTTTTGCCAGTGCATCCAAGTCTGGAGTTATGTTGGTTGTGGCAATTCTCAGGATAGATCTGAGGTGCTGATCCGGTAACTTTGATCTGTGACGGGCTTTGTTGGCGTTCATGACGCTGAATGTCTGCTCACACACATAAGTCGAGCCAAACAAAGTCAGTATCTTCTGTGCAGTCCTCCGGAGGTTTGGAAACGTGGCTCTGTTAAGTGAAGCATAAAAGTCATTCAGTTTAACAGAGTTGAACTTCTCCGTTAGGACGGAGTCAGACTGAAGATCTATCAGTTTCAACTGCAGCTCCTGTGGTGATGTTTCAGGGTCTTGTGACAGGGGACAGGGCATCAGCTGAAGTGACTGTTCAAGTTTTCGAAATCAGAGAACCTAAGGCAGAATTCTCCGTGCAGGTCCTCAAGGGATTTGCTGTATTTTTTTGCGTTTCGCGGTGCCTCTTCCTGCATGGCAAGTGTGGGGAAATGAGCAAAAGATTTGTTCGCAATTTGTCTGGAGAACAAAGTGAGCTTGGATTTGAAGGCTTTCACATGTTTGTACATGTCGTGAACAAACTGATCATTCCCCTGCAGTTTCACATTCAGCTCATTCATGTGTGAAAATATGTCCACAGCAAACGCAAAATCACTAAGCCAGTTCTTGTCGCTTAGCTCAGGGAATTCGTCAGATTTCCCCATCAATTACAAAAATGCGACGATGTCCTCTTTCAGCTCCCACACTCGTTGTAACACTTTTCCCAAACTTAACCAGTGGACACGAGAGTGGTACAGCAAGTCCTGATGATCCGCATCAGTTTCCTCCAGGAACGTAATAAACTGACGGTGCTGAAGTCCCCTTGCTCGTATAAAGTGCACACGTGTTACGACTGGAATCACGACATGATTAAGCTGCAATACAGACTTACACAGGGATTCCTGATGGATGATGCAGTGAAAGAAAATAAGATCCTGGACAGGGTTTTCCTCTTTCACTTTATCCTGGATTCTTTTCAGCAGCCCAACATTTTTTCCAGTTAAATTTGGCGATCCATCCGTTGTGACATTGACAAGTTTACTCCAACGTAGCTTCATTCTTTAGATGACAGCAGATACCTGGTTATACAAGTCCTCTCCCCGCGTTGTTCCTTTCAGGGACTCCATGGTCAAAAACTCCTCTGTTATCGCAAAACTGTCGTCAATGCCTCGGATAAAAATGAGGAGCTGAGCAGTGTCTTTTACGTCCGTACTTTCATCCAGTGCTAGTGAATATAATTAAAAGGAATCGGACTTTTTGTTTAATTGACTGGCTATATTTTCATCAATCAGTTCCACACGGCGAGTCACAGTCCTGCGTGATAAACTGACTTTTTCAATTTAAATTTAGATTTAAAGCTTTCGTGACTGCAGGGATTCATCTTCTTGGTTCTTTCGGTAAAGTCACGTAGGAGGGAAATAATAAAATAATAAAAATAAAACATAATAAAATAATTCTCACGACGTTTCGACCACAACGCAAGAAGCCGTTCTCAGGTGAAGAACAGGTCTGTCGGAAAGACAGCGTCTGAATGAGCACCACCAGGCTTGGCAGCGTATATTTAAGCTGGGTTGGAGGGGGAAGGGTGCCTTGACAAAGAAATTTGCATATCAAGAGTAATTTAGCATATTTATTGGAAATGCAGATATGGGATTAGTCACTACTTGTGGAATGCGTAGGAGGTGGGGGGGGGTTAAAAGTCATATTATGCCCGTGCATTATGCAGGATTAGCAGCATCAAAGGGAGGGAGAAGGGTTAGCTTAAATATACGCTGCCAAGCGTGGTGGTGCTCATTCAGATGCTATCTTTCTGACAGACCTGTTCTTCACCTAAGGACGGCTGCTTGCATTGTGGCCGCAACGCCGTGAGAATTATTTTATTATGTTTGATTTTTATTATTTTATTATTTCCCTTCTACGTGACTTTACCGAAAGAACCAAGAAGATTACTTTTTCAAATTTGCTTTTGATCTCCAGACATAAAATGTCTGCTGTCTGTACCATGCATTCTTTTACAAACTCGCCTTCAGAGAAAGGCTTGCTAGCTTTTGCTATTTCGAATGCCATCAAAAAACTTGCCTTGGTAGTTGACTCTTGAATCGCAGTTTGTCAGTGAAAAAAATGTTGCTGAGTCTGTAATTTAGCCGCCAACCTCTGAGCCGTAGCCGCCCGTTCTTGCGTTGACTGCTTGCTAGCGTAGTTAGCATGCTTCGTAGCAAATTGATGGCTGATGTTGTACTCCTTGAAAACTGTGACAGTTTCTCGGCATATCAGGTATACAGCCTTCGATTGGACTTCAGTGAAAACGTATTTTGTTGTCCTCTCCGTGTTAAACACTCGATACTTTTCGTTTCCTTGATCCACTCATTTTACAGAAGGGCTCACAGGGCAAAGCGAAAAAGTGAAGGGAGCACCATATCTAACTCAGCAATGTAAAGAAACACTGAAAATGGCGCTGACGGCCCACAATGCATTGCGAGATCATGTGCCCTTTCGAGCCCTATATAGTAGAACCTCTGGTCACGACCATAATTCGTTCCATAACTTTGGTCGCAACCCGATTTGGTCGTGACTCGAACCTAATTTCACCATTTTGATTGTATGTAAATACGATTAATCCGTTCCAGACTCCTACGAACTGTATATAAATATTGTTTTTTAAAGATTTATAAGCACAAAAATAGTTAATTATGCCATAGAATTCACAGTGTAATAGTAAACTAAATGTAAAAACATTGAATAACACTGAGAATACCTTGAACAACAGAGAAAACATTGCCGCGTCAAGGTTTAGAATCGTTCAACAAGATGATTGTTTCGTCTGCTACATCAGTCGGTCGATTCTGAGAGAGAGAGAGAATATTCGTACGAGCAATTCCTGTTTCTATTGAAAGCAAGTTAACAGTAATTTTTGGGTACAGTATTGTTTTTGGAAGCATTCACCGTAATATCGTATGAACGTTTACCTCACCGCATCATCGTATGCATGGTGCGAGAAGAGATAAACGGGTTCTTATGTTAGCGATTTACATACTCAGCGCTTTTGCTCTATAAATTACGGCTTGAATGAGGGGGGAGGGGTATGACTACACTCACAAAATCAATATCTTACTAAGCAAGACTGACTGAGCAAGCGGCCACACGTGGGTCGCTGTTGTTTGTAAACAAACAATATAAAATTTGGCGCTTACAAAAAAATGGCGCGGAAGGGGAAATCGGCTGCGGCCGTGTTTGATCGCCATCCGAGTTTGTGTTCGTGACCAGATTAAAAAAAATTGTGAATTTTTTGGTCGGAACCCAATTTGGTCGTGGTCAGAAGCGTTCGTGACCAGAGGTTCTACTGTACACCACATTCCCGGTCAAAGTGCGCCATCTAATGGGGAAATGGGGGCATTACAGGAGGAAGGTAAAATTTAATTTAATAATAATATTTGGACAAGTTCGGCGGGCCGTACTTTACCCATGTCTGGTGTAGCCCAAGGGTCATAAGCGAAGTGGGCGGGCTACCTCCACGACGACGAAGCTGTGGAGATGGCCATTGTATTGTGAGAGATTAGCATGTCAATGTAAGAAAACGAACATGAAAACCACCGCAATATCGAGGAAAACGAGCAATGGTGGCTGTGTTAGTGAGACATTTAGCCTGTTAATGTAAAGACAATAAACCTGGTAGAATAGCATGTCAATGTCAGACAAAATGAGAGCCACCACCACATTGAGGAAAACGACAAATGGCGCTGTTTTAGTGATACATTTAGCCTGTTAACCTGGTAATGTAACTCAGAGTAGAAAATAACTGCTAATATCGGCAGGTAGGATGTAAACATCACAGCCAGTTATGACTTAAACTGGTTAATAATGTCCTTCCATTAATTGCTCAGTTTGTACCCATCTTATCAGTTGAAATTGTGTCTGTGTTTATATATCTGGATGGCTTCATGAACGAATCTTTGCTGATAGCCAGTGGGGTTGCAGAGTACATTCGTCTTCGAAAAATCTATTTCGTGTGTGCCCACAGCGTTAAAATAATGATCAGCCATGGCCGAGGTATTGGTCCTACTGTGTTTAAGATCTGCCTTATGTTCACGAACACGGTCCAAGACATGTCGCTTAGTTTCCCCAATGTAACTACTGCCGCAGACACAGCTTAGTTTGTAGACACCAGGGTATTGCATGTCAGGGATCACATCCTTCACAGATGGGACCCAATCAAAACCATAACCTTGCCATACATAGCAGGGGTGACCGAAAAGATTTCCAATATCATGAGCAAACACAAGATCCAGGTTCGATTCAATACAGTACACAAAATCCGTGATTTGATCCCATCTGTGAAGGATATCATTCCTGACATGCAATACCCTGGTGTCTACAAACTAAGTTGTGTCTGCAGCAACAGTTACATTGGGGAAATGAAACGACATGTCTCGGATAGTGTTCGCGAACACAAGGCAAATTTGAAACACGGCAGAACCAATACCTCTGCCGTGGCTGATCATTGTGATAACGCAGTGGGCTCGCACGATATTGTTTTTTTCCGAGACCAAGCTACTCTGCAAACCTTCGGGCTACCATCAAAGATTTGTCCATGAAGCCATCCAGATATATAAACAGAGACAATTTCAACAGAGAAGATGGGTATAAGCTGAGCAATCATTGGAAGGACGTTATTAACCAAGCAAAGTCGTAACTTGCTGTGGTGCTTCCATTCTTCCCTGCTGTTTGGCTGTTATCTCCGACTCTGTTGGGTGCCTCTGCATTAACGGGCTGGGATCTCACTAACTTGGCCACCTCTGCTCCTTTCTCCTCGTTGTATTGAAGGTTCTGGCTGTGTGATGGGCTGTGTGATGGGCTGTGTGTCTCACTGGCGCGACCACCGTTGCAGTGGTTCTCTTGCGTTGACGCGCTTGCCTCTCACAGCGCAGTTCGCAGCGCCGCAGCTTGTGTTACACAGACACATGACATTAACTTGCTAATCTCCATAATCTCTCTGCCTAATCTCTCCCATCAACATAGTGCTAATCTCCTATTAACACCGCTGTTGTGCGAATATGCGTGGACGATACTCTTATGCGGCAACGGAAGCTAATCACTCTCCCTAATCTCCCTCCCTAATCTCCCCCATTAACATAACTGACGTGCTTGCGTGCGGGGATGGAATTCCTTTCCAGTTCAGACCCCGCCTGCTTACCCTTTACCAACATATATAACCTCTTGTTGTAACAGCTTTCTTGCTGTGTTCTTCCTGGTTCAACAGTTCCACTGCTGGATAATTTTTTCCGCCTGAGGACGACCACTTGTGTTGCGATCGAAACGTTGTGACATATATATTTTTCTACCTACCTGACTTTACCAAAAGAACCAAAGAGTATGTAGTAGGATAGATACACACAAACGTGTGTAGTAAGATGGACACACACATGTGTAGTAGGATGGTCAACAACAGGAACATACAAACTTTGGTGTTGTTGTTGGAAAAAATGGAAGGAACCGGGAAAGAGAGGAAGACTCTAGCAAAGTAATGGCTTGACGATGACAGCGCTATACGAGATCAATGCCAAAAAGATGTGGCTACTACTACTTGAGCATATGCTATACACTACTATACATAACACTACTATACATGACACTACTCATTACACTACTATACACTACGCTATACACTGCACTACTGTACTATACACTACTATAATGTGCACTACTTGAGTATATTGGCACTATTAGAGAGGGGAAAGTGGAATGACGAACTGTGTATTGGACACCGACCACTAGGGGCTCTCTGAGGCATGACTGCCGATGGCAATGCTTTCTCTTGAATAGCCACATGTACCCTTTGACGATGCTGTGACATGGCTAGTATAGGCTGCCATTATAATAAGCCTACCTGCCCCCAGCCATGGGTTAACAAGCCCTCAATGGCAGAGCAGACGGAGGAAGATGTTAAGATCACAATGGTTGTCAAGGAGGATGAAGGCTGCAGCAGAACGATATATCCAATCGTCTTGGTCACCTTGCCATTTGATTCATGGCCCTGTTCTGTCAAGAACTGTGTGTAAGCTGCTGGGCAATAGATTCTCCACAATAAAATAAGTCACACACATGCGTATTTCATGAAAGGAACAACATCTTCCAGCACATTCAACACAAGGCTTTTAGCGACCAGCTAGGGACGATGGGGGCAGGATTGTGAAGTTTGGAAGCCTCTAGCCACAAACTGGCATGAAGGCGGCAGCTACAAGAAGGTTGTCTAACACTCGCCATGGACATGAGTGTGTTTCGGCAGCTGTAACTGCGACTGAGCAGTCCGACGTGGAGAAGGGACTAGAAAAGGTGCCCTTAACATAGTCTGGCTCACCCCTTCCCAACTGGATAACCGCATCCAGAGGGATCATTATTACTGTGGTGGAAACAAAAATAAAAATCAGACAATTACATTTGGGACCTGGAATGTCAGGACCCTTATGGACAACGCCAAAAGTGAATGCCCAGACTGCCGCACTGCAATCGTGGCCCGGGAACTCAGACGACACAACATTGACATAGTTGCCCTTAGTGAGACTCGGCTAGCACGGGAGGGGCAGCTCTCAAAACAAGGAGGTGGCTATACCGTCTTCTGGAAAGGCAGACAGGAAAAACACCGATGGCTGCACGGAGTTGGTTTCACCATCAATAATTAACTAATCAATCAAGTTGCCGAGTTACCTGTCGGAATCAGTGAGCGCCTCATGACTCTACGTCGCAAACTGGTAGGGAGCCAATATGCCACTGTCATCAGTGCATATGTTCCGAATCTTGACTCCGATGATGAAACCAAAGAAGAATTTGATGCCAACCTTGACCAGGTCCTTTTTACCTTTCCTGTGGGAGACAAACTTATTAATGCCAGAGTTGGAAGGGACTTAAGCCTTTGGAACCATCGGCAGGGAAGGAGTGGGAAAAGCCAATTCCAACGGCATCCTCCTCTTGACTAAATGCATGGAACATGGACTCATCATCACTGTCACGTTGCCTAATCAGGAGGGCTGATGGTTGGGGTGCTTCGCGTTGCCCTGGTGTTCGAGCACTCAGAGCCCTGGCTGTTAGGGGTGTCAGCTTGTTATTCCTCCGAGCTGACACCAACCACACCAGACAGAGGAGTTACGCCGTGAAGCAGGCTACCACAACGAACATCACCCAAGTAACAATCAATCCCCAATCACCCACACACATCCACTAACACCTACAGTCCCTACCACTTTCCTGAGACACACACCGAAGCTTTTGGGGGGGGGGGGGAGAGAGAAGAGATGGGGGTCGTCTACCTCCCCCATGCAATCTGGCCTCAGAGTTCCCCTGCTCCTCCTCCAGGGGCCTTCCTCTCCCCTATGCGACTCTGCTTCGCATTGCACCCGTCCGTAGACAGGGGGAAGATGTTCTTGGGCCACCCAAGCGGCCACCCTGGCAACCCGATAGCACCCGATTTCACTCTTGGTCAATGCCAGGCTGCAGCTCGTGAAATCCACAGCAAGAAAAATGTTCAAATTTTTAAATCCACAGCAAGAAAATTTGAACATCTGATGATGATTGCTTGTGTTGCTGTCGAAATGTCGTGAGAATTTTTATTGTTTTATGTTTGTATTATTTTATTGTTTCCCTTCTACGTGACTTTACCGAAAGAACCAAGAATATGAATCCCTGCAGTCACGAAAGCTTTAAATAAAAAAAATACCACCAACAGTGTTAGACCAGAGGACCTTAGACTATACATTGTAATATTACACTATGTATTATACTACACACCCTACTGTATACCACACTGCTGTATATTCACTATACAAATACGATACTAAATGTTACCTTATACATCATATTAAACATTACACTTTTATACTATGTATTATTATTTTACAATCTGCTATATACTATACCATTGACCGTCGCGTGAAAGGTACTAAGAGGAAGCAACGAAATATGTCAATGGAAGAGTGGTGGCAGGAGACTTGCAGCGGAGCAAAGACTTCAATTCCCTGAGAATACAAAGGATATATAGTCAATGCCAGCGAGTGGACTGTGGTCTGTAAGTCACCGTAAACGTGAACACAACCAGTTAAGACCCGACATGGTTTATCACGTCCTTCCAATGATTGCTGAGCCAGAATCCATCTTCTCAGTTGAAATTGTATCTGTGTTTGTATATGTGGATCGCTTCATGAACGAATCTCTCATGGTAGCCAGATGCCTTGCAGAGAACCTCTGTCTTGGAGTAGTCAATGTCATGTGAGCCCACTGAATTATAACAGTGATCTGCCACGGCTGAGGTGTTCGTCATACCGTGTTTCAGGTCTGCTTTATGTTCACGGATGCGGTCTGAGACATGTCGTTTGGTTTCTCCAATGTAACTGCTACCACAGAGGCAACTTAGTTTGTAGACGCCAGGGCACTGTATGTCTGGAACCACATCTTTTACAGACGGGACCAGATCACGGATTTTATGTACTGTGTTGAATCGGACCTGGATCTTGTGTTTATTCAGGATTTTGGAGATATTTTTTGTGACCCCCGCAATGTAGGGTAAGGTGATGGTTTTGAATGGCTCCTCAAGATAATTCTTCTTGATGGTTGGAGTGATGGCTTTGCGGATTGTGTAGTCGGAGTAACCATTAGCCTTGAGAGCTTGGCGTACGTGCTTGAGTTCACTGTCAATGTGTTCCTGGTCGGAGATGCATTGGGCTCTATGGTGTAGAGTCTTGATGAGGGAATTCATCTGGGATGGATGGTGGTGGGAATCCTGTTTTAGGTAAGCATCCGTATGGGTGGCTTTCCTGTAGACAGAGTGCCTCATTGAACCATCAGGTCTCCTTTTTAATAAAGACATCCAAAAAGGGTAGCTTGCCATCTTTTTCGACTTCCATGGTGAATCTGATGGCTGGGTGTATGGAATTGATGTGGTCGAGGAATTGGTCTAGAGCAGGCTGGCCATGTGGACAGATGACAAAAGTGTCATCCACGTACCTCTTCCATAAGGTCGGGCGTAGAGTGGCAGTCTGGATGGTGTCAGTCTCAAATTTCTCCATGAAAACGTTGGCTACAACCGGAGATAGGGGGGAGCCCATTGGGGTGCCCTCAGTTTGTTTGTAAAAAGTTCCATTCCAGGTGAAGTATGTATTGGTTAAGCAGTGTCTCACCAGAGGGTGTACCTCAGTATTCAGTCCTTGATGAACCAAGTCTTCAATGATTGCGATGGTGTCAGGTACAGGAACTTTGGTGAATAAGGAAACCACATCAAAACTGATAAGCAGGTCGTCTGGGGACAGGGAAATACCCTTGATTGTCGATACCAGGTGAGTAGAGTTTAGTACCGCAGAGGTGGTTTTTCCAGTGAAAGGGCGCAGGATTTCAGACAAAAAACGAGCCAGTTTGTAGGTGGGGGAGTTGATAGTAGAGACAATGGGACGAAGGGGTGTATCTTCTTTATGTATCTTTGGCAAGCCATATAATCTTGGTGGCCTGGCCGCAGAAGGTTTCAACGAGAACTGTTTGGTTTGATCAATTAATGCGGTTGAATCAGAAATGATTTTGTTGGTTTTAATGACGAGGCTGTTGGTGGGGTCTCTTTTTTATTTTTGTATAGCTGCCATCGTTGAGTAGTTATTGAATTTTGTTGTTGTATTCTATTTTGTCCATGATGACAGTGGCATTGCCTTTGTCGGCTGAGAGGACGACAATGTCATCCCTCTTTTTTAATTGAGCTAATTCAAAACGCTCATCTTTGCTGATGTTGCTAGCTGGCATCTTAGCGTATTTGAGGGTTGCAAGCGATTTCAGATCTTGCTACGTCTGCAGTTATGTGACCCAGGCCCGTGAGAGCCACATCTACTTGGGCAATGATATTATTAACTGGTATGTGTCTAGGTGTGACTGCAAAGTTTAGCCCTTTAGCTAAAACGGATTTCAGACCATCAGAAATAAAACTGTTACTGCGATTAATTACGACTTTGTTAACGTCTAGCTTTTCGGTGTGTGGGTCCGGTCTCTTGTTGGAGAGGAGGTTGAATTCGGAAATCAAGTTGTCCTTACATTTGGTCGACATAGTGGCAGCTGAAGAGGCAGTCATATTGTCTACATGTTCCCAATCCGATGTGGACATCGTTGCAGTCAATGATAAGTGTGATTTGTAGAGTGTCTTGTCTAACTGCTCAGCTATGTCCATAAAACTGTCTCCCAAGCAACGGCTTCAGCGCAAGGGATGCCTACGGAAGATCAACATCGAAGGTCTTCAGGACTCGATTAAGCAAATCTCTTCCTCCAATGCCTCAATGAGAAACTGTCGAACTTGAATCACCAACAGTGGGAGAATGTTCGCAGCACTTGGTATATCATTAAGTCCACAATCATTAACACATGTAAAGAGACACTTTAAGCCTCTACCAATAAACATCAAGACTGGTTTGATGAAAATGATCAGGAGTTCCAAGAGTTGATAAATCGCAGACGCAAGGCTTTTTGTGGTTGGAAAAAAAGATACCAATTCCAAGCAAAATACGTGGAATCACCATCAAGCAAAGGCAGCAGTCAAAAGGACCCGTGAAATAAAAATAGGTGGTGGGAAGGTAAGGAAAAACAGATCCAACATCTTGCCGATATCCATAACATGCGCGGCTTTCGCATTACCACCCGAAGTGCATATGGTTTGAGCACTTACGGACCAACCCCTCTAAGGACTACTAATGGAGATGTGATCAAGGCAAGGTTCGCTGTCAACACTCGTTGGAAGGAGCATTTTGAAGATCTTCCCAATCGTGATTCGTTCGTCGATGACAGTGTTTTCCACCCCATCCCACAACACCCGATCAAAAATGAGTTTGCAATGCCCTCCAACCCTTGATGAAGTGAGGAAAGCCATCAAGCTGATGAAGAACAATAAAGCATCTGGAGCAAATGGAATCCCTGCTGAAAATATTCAAATAAGGGGGGATAGGAGCTCATGTCACGGCTCCAAGCACCCATCTTGCAGATTTGGAAACACGAGGAAATCCCAAACGACCCCAGGGATGCCATTATTGCGACCATTCATAATAAAGGAGATACAATAGATTTTGGAAATTACAGGGGGATCGCCTTGCTGTCCATTGCAGGAAAGATCATTGCAAGAACTCTCCTTAACAGTCTTCCGCCACTCACTGACGAACCCCTCCCAGAATCCCAATGTGAGTTCAGACCATCAAAAGCCACAACTGACATGACCTTCACTGCCTGCCAACTGCAGGCCTTCTGCGACCTCATGCAAGCCTTTGATTCTTACAACTCAGAAGCACTCTGAAGGATCCTTCAAAAGTACGGATGTCCATCGAAATTTGTCACCATTCTTCGCATGCTGCATGATGGTATGCGAGCAATTATCTTAGTAATGCATGCATGGTAAACCACTTTGAAGTTAAGACTGGAGTCAAACAAGTCTGTATCATTGGTTCAAACCTCTTTTCAATAATCCTTACCACAATTTGACACCTAACTATTGGCAAGCTAAACTACCAATTGGATGGTAAGTTGTTCAACGTCAACCGACTTAGATCGAAAACTATAACCATCCCGATCGACAGCAGTTATTGAGCTCCAGTATGCTGATGACGCTGTAGTGTGTGTCCATTCAGAAGCAGTTATTCAGGCAATCGTCAACATTTTTACGAAGGCATATGAGAAAATTGGACTGACGCTTAATATTTTAAATACTAACGTCCTCCATCAGCCAATTCTCAATCAGCAGTCCTCAATACCGACAATATACATCCACGGTGAGACTCTGGAAAATGTTGAGCATTTCCCATACCCCAGAAGCCTTATTTCTCAGAATGCTGACATCGACAAAGAAATCCAAAATCGCCTGAAATGTGGAAGTGAAGCTTTTGGTCGGCTAAGAAAATGGGTGTTTGAGGAACGTGGCATCAGGTCCAAAACGAAGATCATGGTTTATTAAGTAGTCATAATATCTACCTCACTGTACAAAGCTGAGACGTCAAATCATACAGGAGACATCTCAAAGCGCTAGAGAAGTACAATCAATGCTGCCTGCGGAAGATTCTGAAAATTAGGTGGGAAGACAGATGCAATACCATGTGTCCTCTGACAAACAAACACCACGACCATGGAGGCCATGATCTTTCGACATCAGCTTCCCTGGGCCGGCCATATTGTCTGTATGGCAAACTCCAGACTCCTGAGGCAAGTCTTCTCCTCCCAACTTAGTCGGGGTGTGTGTTTCAGAGGCAGGCAGAGAAAGCACTTGAAGGATGTCCTCGAGGCCAACATGAAGAAGTGCACCATCGACAGCAACTCATGGGAGACTCTTGCCCAGGATCACCTCAGCGTGGAGACAAAGTCTATTTCAAGGATCCAAACATGTTGAAACTCAACAGCAGCCCAACTTACTAATGCATATTCTTTGGGTCTTTCGGTGAAGCCATGTAGATAGAAAAAAATAAAAAAAATAATGCAGTTACACCCACCACTCTTTCTGGACACAATTGCCTGAATCTATCGATCCCAGACTGGAATCTTCAGCCATCTTCAGACCCACAGATAACACTATGAAACACAATTTTTGTTCCTGGATAGTAAGTGTTTTTTTTGTAATTGCTTATGCCTAAAAATAAAAGAAAATGGCTTTTATTCCCCACAAACTTTGCTTTTGTGACCAGAACAGGGATATTTTGAAATTTACCTATTTTCGAATGAGAAAAAGGGCGAACTTGTGTCTTTTCGTTCACATAAAGTCAGAAAAAATAACATATGAATCAAAATGTACATGTATTTATACTAAATTATTTATAATTCAACTTTTCTATGGAAGATAATCATCCTTTATTGCGATGGATAGCCTATGTTGATGATGAACAGGATGACTATAAACTACTATACACTAAATTTCAATTTAAAGCTTTCATGACTGCAGGGATTCATATTCTTGGTTCTTTCGTTATAGTCACTACACACTACACTTTTCTACACCGCTATGTGCTACACTATACACTACACTACTATAAACTACTATGTTATCTTGATGATGACGATGCTGCTCACCAAGTGTGTTGGCAAGAGGTGGGCCATACACTTTACCCCACCGCAAGTGATATGCCAATGGCGACTATGATGAGTGGTAGAATACACTTCGCACCACGGGGTGGGCAAGAGGCATCATTTGCAAGTTGAGTGATCGCTGGTTTAAAGTGGCCGTTCCAGAATAATACATCTATTGCGAGTCTTGTGTGCTACCCCATTGTTCTAAAGCCAATATGCCACCTGCCTTGGTTTCTCAGTGAAAAAAAGGTACACATTTTAATTATTTCTGGAGACTCTTCTATACGTGTGGAAAAACGTAAAACCAGATTTTTTAAAATGTATTTTATTCATTCGGTTACCGATAATGCAGATACATCTTGTCACCTTCCAATGCTAGTTTTATCTTACTAAAGACGGGACAAGCAATTCCAGTTCTTGCGGTGTCGCCCCTGCAGTGAGCGTACCACAAGTTGTTAATTTCTCCATGGCCCATGCGTCTATCCTCCTCTTGACTCTCCGATTTCACATGAACATAACCAAGGGCACTTGTGCCCCGCCCACTTCGTTCTGATACCAGGACGCTTGGGCTACGCCCATTTTTAAACCTTAAAAACAGCTTCTCTTTAGTGGCTTCCCCCTTTTTTCCACCTGATGAGGGTTGCTTGTAGTTTTTTGTTTATTTTATATATTTTTTACCTATCTACGTAACTTTACCGAACAATCCAAAGAATATGAATTAAAAAAACACCCCAAAAAATACAAAGATAAAGACCCCCCGTATAGCCTGTAACAGACTGTTGGCACACGGACGCGGTGGGTGGCCCACAACCAATTCAGATAATCTTCACAGTTGTTGGTGGCGGTGAGTGGGAATCAAACTCTGCTCCCCAAGACAAAGACAAAGATCCCCCCGATAACCTATAACAGACTGTTCGGGTAAGTGCTGTTAGTGAGTAGCAGCACCTCTGAAGGCCGGAACATCACACGAAGGGGGTGGGTAGCCATCACTACACCCGCCCACCTTTGTGTCAGTGGCAATGTTTTTACACATCACACCGGGTTACTCATTTGAGTCGACCTAGGGGAGGCCCAGAGCCGATTCAGATAATTGTCACAGGTGTTAGTGGCCGTGAGTGGGAATCAAACTCGGGTGGCACGGGTTCATAGCGCAGTGCGATAACCGCTACACTACCACTCCCCCAATATGTATACTCACATACATAACACACGTGCATCGACACATATACACTATGTATTAAAAGACAATGATTCCCAGATAAATACATTTAATAGGTTTTAACATTTATGGCAATAATAAAACAGAAATTGTGTAAAATGTTCAAACACCAAATAGATGATACCTTTTGGCAAGGAATAAAGTCAGCATTAACCACACAAATTTGGCAAAACATGCAAATACATAATGTACGCATTGTCTTTGAAACGGATTCGCCTACTCCAGAGACAGCCTTCTTTATGGCCTTGTCTAACCACCAGTGTTAGCAGACCAGAGAATGCCAAAAGGTGAATAGTACAAAGACAATGAAAGTGTCGTGACATCGCGGATGTCACTGTATGGTGCCGGCCCTAGAGCGGCACGGTCTGAGATGTACTCACATCGCGGACATCACGTATGTAGCGACATCGTGTATGTCGCTGTGTAATGCCGGCTCTAGCGAGGCACGGCGTGCGATGCATTGTCATCACGGACACCCCATAGGTGAGTGTAGTACCAGCCCTGGGGGGGGGGGTCTCGGTGAGCGCTGGGATAGCGCAGTGGCACCACGTGTGGCGTGCTGTGCTGACTCCTACAGGAGGAAGTGTGAGAGTGTCAGCCATGGGATAAGGTTACCCTTGGCCATGGTACTCTGGTTGACCCTGGAAAGCAAGTGACCAGGAAGATCTACACAGGGGCCCCAGGTGGGGGCAAGGGGGGTGGTCACGTTTCAGGGTGAGATCCTACGGGAAGGGTCGCGAAACGACGAGAGGTTTCTCGAAGGTGGTCGTGGCCAAGGGCGGGGCCAGCCACGACTGAGCAGCATATAAACCGGGGTCCCGCACATGGACCGGAGTTCAGCGTTGCTATCGTCATCTGAAGATCTACGATCTACGTTCTACATCCAAGAAGAAGTCACCAACATGTGGACGAGGACTCCAGCTAGGGTCCTGTCTGTTGTAGCTACTCCCAGTAACTTAGTTATTTTCATTTTTATTTGTATTATTATTTTATTTTCACCTACGTGACTTTACCGAAAGCCTATTCTTATTTTTTCATAATTTTGATACTAGAAAAAAAGGTATCCCATATATATAAAGGTTCAACCCGAGCTACAAGTGTTCTGATATTTGCATTTCCTTTGTACTGTTCGCCTTTTGACATTATCTGCTATAACATCGGTGGTAAGACAAGATCATGAAGAAGGCTGTCTCTGGTGTAGGCCAATCAGTTTAAAAAACAATGCCTACATTATAAGAGGATACTTGCTTGTGTAGTGGGTTCTACTGAGGCGCACACTCGAACTTGGAGGCAACAGGTTTATTACACCAGCCCAACAGGGTAACTACATAACGTACAATGGTTCTACATCTAGGTGATAACTACGCGGTTAACTAGATCACAACTGGCTAACTACATATCCGGGTCAGTCAGTAACACACTGCCTGACCCACGATGCCGAGCGTAAAGACCAAAGACCGAGGACCGAGGATCGAAAAGACGTAGCACCAACAGGTTCCATTTCAACAGAAAGCCTATAACCCTCTCGGGACTGCCCCTTTATGCTCCTGAGTGTGGCCTGGCTCCGCCCTCAGCCATACCCCCTTCTAGATCCTACTAGAAGGCTCTGGCCTATATCACGTGTCCCTCGAGCACCCTTTTGGGCCCCCTTGCTACCATGCCCCGGTCACGTGCCCTCTCGGGTTCACGCAGAGTATCACGTCCTCACTTGCTCTCTCTCCGACCCTCACCAGAACTATGCCCCCTAGGGCCCACTTTCATGCCATATCCACTCTGGTGCCAGAAAGAGACTCAAGACGTACAGTTCCACTCTTTTGACAGTAGCTGGCGCTAAACACCATAGTGAATCCATATAAATCACTACACTTGCATGTTTTGACACAAGTACGTGTGGTTAATGCAGAACTTGATGCCTTCCAACACGTATCTATTTGGTGTTTGAGCACCGCAGTTTAAAACTTGAGCTTCGAGTATTTGGTTGCTCTACATTTCCACGTAATGATGAAAAGACCCAATCCATTGAGCTATCACTTGTAATGGCCAGGTCGCTTCTGACAAAAGAGCTACGTTGCTCGGTGGGGCCCACATTCACTGTCAACAGCCGCACAAAATTCAACAACCTCCTGTCAATGTGTGGTGACAGACACCTGCTGAACATCACAATCAGAAGTTCACTGTGCGCAGTGGCTATTTGAGATTAGTGTGGCGGGGGGGGGTGTGATCAGCCTTGTGCACGCCGGCATCGCGCGGCGCATTCGGAATTCTATATACACTACATGATATAGTACACCACTCTACACTACACTATACACTACATGATATAGTACACCACTCTACACTACACTATACACGACAAGATATAGTACGCCACTATACACTACACTATACACTACACTTCACGAGATGGTATACACTACACGATGCAGTACACCACTATCCACTTCACTATATAGTATACACTACACACTATAGTACACCACTATACACTACATGATATAGGACACCACAATACCCTACACGATATATCACATAACTTTACACTACATTATACACTACACGAAATAGTACACCCAATACACTACACTACTATACATTACACCACTATATACTACACTATACACTACACTACTACAGACTATAATGCAGCACTATACTATATTGAAAACAAATTTATTTAGAATTGCTTTTTGTGTTTCATTTGTTGTCCTTCCTGCGCTTAGCACATACCGTGTGCACTTAGTGACAGTGCCGTAACGCCGATAATCCTAACTCCAAGCCAGCTTACCATCTTGATTTGAAGCTTTCATGACTGCAGGAATCCATACTCTTTGGTTCTTTTGGTAAAGTCACGTAGGTATAAAATAATAAAAAAATTCAATCACGACATTTCGGGCGCAACACAAGTGTCCGTCATCAGGTGGGACAACCACAGCAAGACACAATTGCTTCAGCAATTGTTTCCTGAAACACTTGTGTTGCGCCCGAAACGTCGTGATTAAATGTATTTTATTTATACCTACGTGACTTTACCGAAAGAACCAAAGAGGTGCTTTAGTCTGGCTTTCTGCGTCTTTGAAAATAACGTGGAACCTTAATAATGCTGTAGGTGGTTTGGTTGGGGTGCCACAGTGGCGAGATGTCAACTACCTCGCCTTGTATACAGGAGGTCGTGGGTACGATCCATGCTGTATATTTGGAGTTTGCGTCTCTCTCTTTCTCCGTGGTCGCGTGGATTTTTTTTCTCCAGGTCGTCCGGTTTTTCTCCCTCCACACTTAGAATCGACATCAACTACGCGTTGCGAATCTTTGGGCTGCTGTGCTTTCCACACGATGATGACATCAGCCCCACTTCGTTGGGCTATCGTTTGTGATGACCTATTGGCTTCTAAAATAAGTAATATTTTAAAATACTTTTTTTAAAACACGCTTTAATGAAATGTACCGTATTAGTAATGGCAGAACTCCACGACTCCAGGAAGTGGCCCCGAAGCTTGCCACAACGTAAGGGACCGTTATGCCTCGGCAAGGTAAGGTAATTTCCCCTTTTTACCGGGTAAAAGGGTAAAGGGTAAAGGTGTCGACATGCCAGAGGTAAGGTAAAGGGTAGGGTAAAGGTAGCTCTGAAGAATTACCCGGTAGGGTAAAGGTAGCGCGAAGTATTTCCCCATAAATACAGAACCTTGTTTACCGCTAAAAACTCCGTGGCGCAGTCCGTGGTCTCCATTTAATAAGTAATATAAAAAAAAATTTAAAACACGCTTTTATTAAATGTTACTAGTAATGGCAGAACTCCACGACTCCAGGAAGTGGCCCCGAAGTTTTCCATAACGTAAGGGGCCGTGGCCAATTACAGCCAACGTCAGTTGAGCGTGGACAATTAGACCCAAGCCGAAACATAACATATATAAAAAATGTTTAAAAATATATTTTTTATGATATAATATAGTATTGTCATCAGTATGACATAAGTATACCAAGTTTTCAGTCAATACCACATTAGGAAGTGGGTAAAAATTGAGTTACAAGATTTGAGGATACAACGACGACAACAACAATGACAACAACGACAACCGTGTAAAATTGGAATCATCGAGAGTATTCTATATGAATAAAGCGCTCTACCTAGCATTTACCGTTACAAACCTTGTTCATGTGTAGTTCCCTAGTAATTACCCTGTAATCGGGTAATTTGTATGGGGTAAGGGTAAAAGGTAGGGTAAAAGGTAGGCTTGTTGCTTTTTACCTTTTACTTTACCTGCTGAAGGGTAAAAGGTAAGGGTAGAGTGATTGTACTGTGGTAAGGTAAAAGGTAGGGTAAAGGTAGGCTCGTTGTTTTTACCTTTAACTTTTACCTTACCTTGCCGAGGCCTAGGGACCATGGTGATTAACAGCCAACGTGATTTGAGCGTGGACAATTAGAGCCAAGGCGAAACATAACAAATAAAAAAGAATGTTTAAAAATATATATTTTATGATATAATATAGTATTGTCATCAGTATGACATAAGTATACCAAGTTTGCAGTCGATACCACATTGGGAAGTGGGTTAAAATTGAGTTACAAGATTTGAGGATACAACAGAGTTAAATAAAAGCGTGTAAAAAAAGCTACATAGCCCACAGTGGGGCCTTATACCTGGAAACACAAGTTATGTTTGTAAAGTGTGTTAAAGTATTTAATTTAGTTGTGAGGTAGCGCGTCTATGTTCCTCCTCAACCTTGTTGTTCTCTGTACCGTCACTGCATATCGACAGAACCGAAGATAAGAAAAATAAAATTTATCCTACATTCGGCAGTGGATGTCTGTTGATCTTCACTATGCGCGTGCGTCTGCATCTCAGGTCAGACGCCGGCCCGTATGGGCTCGCTGTCGTCTTTCAAATGTGGAATTTACACAATCCCTTCGTGTGATGTTCTACCCCCCCCAGCCCCGCCCGCACCTTCCTCGATGGCCACGTGATGTCCCCCCCCCCCCTCCCCCCTCCTCCACCCCCCATTTCCCCCTTCTCCACCCCCTGCCACCTCCTCCTCTACCCTCCCCCAGGCCTCGTCACGAATCACTGAGAGCCAATGCACGAAGAGGGGAGTTGTATTGGTTAGTGCGTGTGTGTTTCTGTGTCTTTGTGTTTCTATGTGTTTCCCTGTGTTTCTGTGTCTTTGTGTTTATCTGTGTGTGTGTTGCTATGTCTTTGTGTTTCTGTGTCTTTGTGTTTCGCTGTGTGTGTCTTTGTGTTTCTGTGTCTTTGTGTTTCTCTGTCTTTGCGTTTGTTTCTCTATGTGTGTTTTTGTCTGTGCCTCTATGTTTCTGTGCATTTATTGTTCTCTATGTGCGTGTGTTTCTGTGCCTTTGTGTTTCTCTGTGTTTCTGTCTTCATATTTCTGTATATTTGTGTTCCTGTGCGTATGTGTTCTGTGTTTCTGTCTTTATATTTATGTGTGCATGTTTCTGTGAGTATTTCTGTCTTTGTGTTTCTGTCATTGTGTTTCTCTGTGTGTTTCTGACCTTATGTTTCTGTGTATTTGTGTTCCTGTGCGTGTCTGTATTCATGTGTCTTAATGTTTGTGTGTGCCTGTCTCTGTGTGTGCGTGTGCTTCTGTGTGTTTAATTGGTATGTGGGGGAGCGGTCGTAAACATCACTACTGGAGAGACAAAGGTGTCGGGGCGTGGTGTTGGCCACCCACCCCCTCGTGTGCTGTGCCGGCCTTCATAGGTGCTTGCTAACGGCACTCGCCCCAACAGCCTGGACAGGTTATAAGGGGAATCTTTGTTAATATATTAACTTCGATGTATGTGTGTCCACCTGCCTATTTGTTTCACGTCGATGTCCGTGTGTCCCCGAGTGCTTGTCTGTCAGTGTTTTACTATCATCGTCTCTCTGTGTCCCGTTGATCAATGCGTGTTCCTCCTACCCCTACACGGCTCAACCAGAAACCCCAGCACTTTTGTCCTCCGCGAGGTCTTCGATTAGAACGGGTGGAAACGTGCGGCGCGGACGATGTTCAACGTGCACCATGGCTGGTGGCACACACCCGACACAGCAGTCTTCAACAATGCGAGTCTTTATTTCCTGAGGCACGAGACGCACGCACGCGTCTTCTCACTTCACTCCAAGCCTGTTGAGCTCTCTCGTTCTTCCCTCCCAATCCACCACCACATATATATATCCCCCAAGCCCCCTTTCTCGAAGGTTCCTTGACCCACGTTTCCTCTACAGCCAATCACATTCTCACTTTCTCTTAACGGATCCCCCCCCCCCAACCGACCTCCCCGTCAATCATCCTTATGGCGGGACCCTCGGGGTCCCCATAAGCCCCAGCTCTCGCATAAACTGCGTTGCAACGTCATTTTATGTCTGTTGAAGGCGAACGATACGGCAATCTATTCCTCTCGACGACGGCAAATGTTGGCAACGACGGGTGCTCGGTGAATGATCCGCATCAAGTGGGTCGCGGTGTTTATGTGCGCGGTGGGATGGAGTCGTCAAAATCTTGTATTAATTACGATTTAGATTTCCGTTTATTCTGGAACCCGGGGTCCCGCCATAAGGTTCAAATGTCCCCCCCCACCCCCGACTCTATCCGTGCCACCTGAGTGTCCACCACGTCAGGTGAGCATCGTCGGTAAGCGATGCAATCTCTACGTACTGTACGCATGCCATTGACTTAAAATGCGCACGACGGTCAGGTTGTATTGCACTTTTACCGTATCAACAACACGCATCTTCTTTACAACACTGGTAAATGCAACTAATCGAACATCCAGAGTTAATGTGACTTATTATACATATACACCAAAACCACAATGTCAGTTTACGACAATATGGAATTCGACAAACACATTCTTACGAGTGCACGCTTTAGAGACAGGCTGTCCAACAACAAAAACATCCTATTTGGAATAATAGGCTATACACATTCTTGCATTAAAATAGGTATTAAGATGTTCAAACAACACACCTTTTGCAAGAAATCAAGTCTGCATTAACCACGCACAGGACTTGTTGCAAAACGTGCAACCAAACTTGCTCTGATAATGCACGCATTGTCTTTGAACCCGTTTGGCCTCCACCAGAGACGGCGTTCTTTATGGCATTGTCTCACTCTACCGGTGTCAGACCAGAGAATAACGCCAAAGGGCGAACAGCGCAAAGGAAATGCAAATATCAGGGCACTTATAGCTCGGCAGTAAAAAAAAGGTTCCATAGATATGATCCTTGTCATGTTTGTTGCAGCGTAGATTATGATGAAGTTGATGGCGGTGTGATAGCGATGACGGCAATGTATGATGACAATAGTCTTTGCATAACATGCAATCAAACATGCTCTGCTAATTACGTATGCATTGCCTTTGAAACAGATTGACCTACACCAGATAGATACACTTTCTGTTATGGCCTTGTCTCACTACCAGTCTGAGACAAGAGAACGCCAAAATGTAAACGGTACAAAAACAATGCAAATATCAGTGTCACTCGGTGGTTAGAACGTTTGTTGCCATATTTTGCCACGGCATGAAGTGCGCTTGATGCAGATATGGCTGGTCTGCTCCGTCCCTCCCCTCCCGTCATTAATCCTTGCGAGGGGGAGAGCAGGGCTACACAGACTCAATGCCTTGCAATAGGTGTGTTCATTTGGCGTTTAAACACCTGAACACCACTCCTGTGCTACTGCGAGAAAGGGTGTAACGCCGATTATTTATTTTAAAAAATGATCATCATCACCATCACACCTCGATGATCCCGGGTTTATTCCCCAATCAGACGCAGCATTCGATCTAGAGCACCGATGCGCGGAGCCGCTCACCTGATATTAAGCTTTGAACGGGTAGAGAGCCCAAAATGGGCGAGACTGGACAATGAGACCCATCATCCTGGCTCTCTGGAGGTCACATCTGCATGGTTTAAAACAACATGGAGTTGAACCAGTTGCGTGTTCAATCGTTGTATCATTCTAAGCGACGGCGTAACGACATCATTATCAGCTCATGGGGGGGGGGGGGTGTTGCGGAAATTGGTCAGGTGGAGTTTCCCAATACAGTTGATCATCGATTTGCCGGCGTTCGATTATCCGGTTTCCAACATTATCCGGCGGTCCCAGCCCAACTCGGCAAAACCCGCTCCAAAAACCTGTAACCAGTCCAGCGATCGGGACCGTGTGTGTGTGACAAAAAAAAGTAGCTACGCTTGAATCTTGACTTAAAGCTTTCGTGACTGCAGGAATTAATATTATTCGGGTCTTTTGGTAAAGTCACGTAGATAGGTTCAAATAAGATAACAAAAGAGTCTGCATTGAGCAGCTTTCCTCCTCTTTCCTCCTGATGACGATCGCTTGTGTTGTGATCGAAACGTTGTAGTTTTTGTTATTTTTTTAAATCTTCTTTGAACCTATCTACGTGACTTTACAGAAATACCCAAGGAATATAGCTACGCTTGATTTCAGTGTTACATATTACGTACAGTACATATAACAATTCTATATTTATTTAAAGTTGCACATTTTGATGTGACGTCACATTTCTCAACCCCCCCCTCGTCACACATCGTCACAAATGTCTGACCCTCCCCCCCTAGGTGAGTGACGTCATTTATGGACACCCCTTACGCTCACACGGTCTCGAACATTTAACGCTGTAGGGGGCCGCTCCTGTCTTTTCGCAAAAAATGCAGCCACGAAAACAGCAGCTCCTCTCAGTAGCTACGACCTTCTTTTGCAAATATTACGTTACTGTGCTCTTGATTAAATAAAAAATAAAATGCGGAAAGTAAAATGAAATCGTTCTTTTCGGCAGAATATCTCATCGTGGTGTTTATTAAGGGGGTACTACCAGTTCGTAGCTTTGGCCACCAGGGTGGTGCCAAAGCAACCCATTCACCCTTCTTAATCGTCGGTGTCTCCTGTTCAACCTCTACCATGGGTCTTTCCCCCCAAAATTCTTGCACAGACCATCGGCTTCTGGATGTTGCCATTTTTATTTTTTTTGCCAAATCTTGATGAAGCAGTACATTGTGTGTTTGTTGCAGGGGAAATCTTAGGAGATGATCCGTGTGGTTTGTAAGAAGCCCCACGATTTCCATGGGAAGAGTTGCATCTCTGCCGAAACCCAGAACCCACCGTCTTCAGTCTGTTTAGCCTCCACCATGTGCGAGCCATTTGGAATTGGAACCAGACACTTGATTTTTTCCCCCCATTCTTTTTTTCAACGGGGGAAGTTGTTCTGGCATCTTCCGGTGATGTGGTGTCAGGGTTGTTACAGTGGAGCACAAGACGCTGTTTACTCGATGAGAGAAGACAATGGGGTGGTGGTGCTCGCCGATGGTCACGTAACGGATGGCGGACGTCCCACTCTAGGACTATCCGGTCTCCTCTACTCTTCATGTTAAGGAGCTATATGCCACAGTGCAATACTGTATAGGCAGGGAACATGGGGTGGCACTTAGGCACACCCTGTTACGATTCTGCACGTATCATTTAAAATTGTGTTGTCGACGTTTACTGTGGGTTGAGCATCCCCAGTTAGAGCGTGCACACTCAGCCACAGAGCGGATTAATGTGTTCCCCCCCACTTTTAATTTGTGAGCTTTCGCAGGATGTCGTCTTGTGTGTTTGCCTTGTCTTTGGTATTTAAAGTGTGCTCTCTGTAGCCGACTATATGCGATCCAGTGCGAAACGTATTCTAAGCGACCGCGTTAACAACCTTTTATTATTATTTGATGAATACCTCCCTCACGCCGCATCAGTCGCCGGGAATTGTTTTACCATACTTCACCATGCTGGTCAAATGCAGGTTGTTGGTGATAGAGAGACTTTGTTCTATGTTAAGCCTCCCACTGTAAATGCGACAAATCACCCCCCCACCGCCAGTCCAATGTCTATTAAGGTAGAGGTATATTTAAGTGATCTAACCCCAAATATAAAAAAATACAAACTTTATTACGAATATTGGTCACGAAAGCCTACTACGACGTGTTAAACTGAGGTAGAGGTGTCTTGGCACTTGATCTACGACCAACAACCCGGCGAGCTCACGGACAAAAACACACCAGTGGTAGCGACTATCTAAACCTGTCCTTGGGCCTCCCCTAGGTCGACTCGGCCTCAAATGAGTACCTGGTGCGGTGTGAAAAATAAATCATTGCCACCGGGGAGACAAAGGCGGTCTGGCGTGGTAATGGCCAAATCACTCCCTTGTGTGCCACAGCGCCGGCCTTCAAGGGTGCTCGCTAACAGCACTTTCCCCAACAGTCTGTTTAGACTATACGGGGGATATTTGTTTTTTTGGTGATAGTGGTGGTGATGCTGCTTAGGTTATACACCTCCTGAACGTTCTGGCTATAACTGCAGACACATAGCTGTTGTATATTTAGTGTGTGTGTATGCGCGTCCGTGTATATCCAAGTGTAAGTCGATGTCTTTGTGTGTGTGGGTCAATGTCTGTGTGTGTAGGTCGATGTGTGTCTCTCTTTTTCGCCCGGGCAACGCCGGGTACTTACCGCTAGTATGGATATAATCTGTGTACGTGTGCACTTGGGTGAAAGTACATGTGTGTGTAGTTATCTGTGGCTCTGTCCATGTGTGTGTATGCACATCTGTCTGTGTGTGTGTGGGGAGTGGTCGGGTAGTAGCGGTTAGTGCGCTGCACTACGAACCCGGCGACCAACACCAGTGATAGTCTTTATCTGAACCGGTCCTGGGCCTGCACTAGGTCGACTAGGCCTCAAATAAGTACCTGGTGTGGTGTGTAAAACATCATCACCACTCGGGGGACAAAAGGCGTGGTGCTGTCCAAACCGCCCCGTCTTGTGCCACAGTTTTGGCCTTCATTGGTGCTTGCTAACATCACTTTCCCCAACAGTCTGTTAAGACTACACGGGGGGTCGTTGCCTTTGGTGATGCGAGATTACAGGCACCTCGCCGCTATCAGCAGGTTCACTTGGGTGAATAGAACGGCTATAGAGCCCCTGTGGGTTTGGCAAACAAGCCACGGATAAGAGCGAGCAGCACCTTGGACCTCGATCACGCGGCCAAATGTAGATATGAAAAAAATTATATAAACATTTTGCAACTATTTACGAGCCACGTGGGCTACAGGCGATTGGGTTGGCTACGTTCGGTGCGAAAAAAAGTCTACATACATACCTCCGATTAGCACGGTTCGCTATGTATGGTGCAAAAGAAGTTCAACATATATACATACAGTCATACCTCGGTATACGACCACTTTGGAATACGTCGAATTTGGTATACGTCGTGTTTTGACGAGAAAAAAATGTCTTGGGATACGATGTCTTGCTTGGGATATGACGCGCTTGCTAAAACTTGCATGGGTCCGGATGAGTCACCGCGTACCCGCGTATGCCCCGTTCACGACTGAAAGAAAGTGCCGCTCCTCAGTCTGCCTGTAGATCTCGTTCAGTGCACAACCCTCGCTATAACTCTCTGTGAATTTCCACGTGTTTTTTGGTCATTTTAACTCCTCTCAGCAAGGTAAAGTGACGTTACATTTTATTTTTATTTAAATTTATTTTAATTTATTTATGCATTTATTTTAATTTATGTATGCATTTTAGTAATAAGTAGTGTCTAAATTATTTTATACAACCCCATTAATGTATAATATGACATATAAAATATCATTTCTTATACACTGGAACGGATTCTTTCCTTTCCCTTTATTTCTTATGGGAAAAATTCGTTTAGTATACGTTATTTTCGGTACAAGTCCTGCCTTCTGGAACGAATTAACGTTTACCGAGGTACCACTGTACTTCGACTAGCATGGTTGGCAATGTATGGTGTGAAAAAACTTAAACGTAACATACACACATACATTGCATAAGGCAATTTAGCACCGATGGCATTGCTTGAAGGGGCTTTGATAATTTCTCGACTTTATCGCAAATAAAGTATAAAAACAATTATGCATATCTTACCGATAAAAGGCATTTTTTTCTGTCTGTCCATCTGTCTGTCTGCGCACATGCACTTGCGAGGGATTTGGCTCTCAAACGGTGGGGTTTACGAAAAAAAACATTTGCCAGCGACCACGCCGTAAGCCCCACGGTGGGCAAGCGCTATTCCGTTTTCCTGTCCGTTACCTTTAAAGCACAGTGTTTTTTTGCGATTTATCTTTATTTAAATATTTAGTTGTCAAATTATTTATTTACTTCCCTTCGCCGCTCGGGGAGTGCTAACGCAGCAGGCTGCACTTGCGCACAACACCCACTAGGTTAGCCCCTAGCAATCCACACGCGCCATCGCCGCAGGTAGCAACGCACACACGATCGGCACAGATTTTCATTTACGTTACACATGCAGCAAAAGCACACAAAACACGTTATGTCTAACCCAATGCGTCCTCAAACTACTATAGAGCCCCTAGATGTTATTATTATAGAGCTTAAATTGTATTATTGTAGCACGGACGGGGGAGCGGCCCAGCCCCCAGCCTGCCAAAGTCACACCTCGGGCCAGCTGGGAAATCTAGGCGAGGCCGAGGGCTCTGCACGGGACTAGACCTCACCATGCCAATGTTAGCCACAATATCCTTTTCTTCATTCCCTAACCTTACCTTGATAGCAACCCCGTTTTTTTTCTAATAACCTTCCGAATATTACATTACCTACGTTTGTGTGCAGACATTTTTTGCTTGACTGCTCACAACTAATATTTAGAAAATCACTTGGTCGTTTAATTTGTCAACTCGCCTTCATGGAAACATACGTTTTGTATCACCACCTTGCAAATATTACATTAATACTGTTTGTGTGCAGACAAATGACATTTCTATTCTTTGCGTCTTTTGCTAAACTCAAGTACATTGCAACTTATGATTTAAATTATCACCTTCCAAACATTACATTACAAAAGTTTACGTGCAGAAAATGATAATTTCTCCTCCTAGCTTCTTTTTGCTAAACTCATGTACATATAAACCTGCTAATTTCATATTTACCTTGATCACTTTATAATATTACAATGTTTGTTTTAGTTTGGGCGCATATAATATTGCTTACTTACCTTCGCCATTATTAAGAGATGTATTTCAGTTGCAAAACCACGTGGACAGAAACCTCCCCTTTACATATGTAGCGTCAGATCGCGTACGCACATGTGTGGCGCTGTAGATGGGCTGCACTAACCTGCAATGGCGGACAGTGCCCATCAGGGGCGGTACCTCATACCGGCGGGGAGGTCGTTACAATCCCCAACCCAGGAGGGAGGGGGCTGCGGGGTGTTCTGGGATCCCCTGGGACCCCCACCCTTCTGGAACTCCTAAGGGGGCGTGGCCAGAAGCTGACACACTGGGGAGGTGTATAAAAGCCGGGCCTCTCCACAGGTTGAGGGCAGAGTTACGAAGACTGAAGACCAGTTAGACTAGGACCCTGGGACCTCGAGCCCGCTGCCCTTGTAAGGGCCGGGTCGAGCTTCGATCAGTGGTCGGACCCATACCTTGGCTGGGTCGGGTCAGGATAGCCTCCCTAGTCAGGACCCTGGGACCTCGAGCCCGACGTCCTTCTCAGGGCCGGGCCGAGCTGGGACCAGTAGTCAGGACCCGTACCTTAGCTGGGTCGGGTCAGATAGCCTCCCCTAGGACACGGAGGGCCGGAGGGCTGGGAGTGAACAGGGCAGTGTTTAGGTCACACTAGCCCGGAGGCCATACCTCCCTAGATAGTGGATGTTAAGGGAGTTGCTGTTAGTTAAAAAGAAACATACCGTGTTGCCCCTACCTCACCGTCTCCACTACACATATTCATCTTCCTTTTATTAAATTCATAATGTTATTGTGCAGAACACTATTCTTTCCATTCATTTCTTCTTTCGCTAAACTCACGTACATAGAAACCTGCCATTTAAAAAAGCACTTTGCAAATATTCAAACTTATTTTTGTGTACTCACACCTAATATTTTACATTACCCTTGGACATTTCTACTATTTTTTTGTGTCAACTAACGTTTCTAGAACCATTAATTTTAACGAATCACCTCGCAAATATTACAATAATGTTTGTGTGCTGACTACTACCATTTACCTTCATCTATATTTATATATTCTAAATTGCCTCTAGGTCAAGGTGTGCATGTGAGTCCCTGTCCGTGTCTGCCACCATGTGTGTCTGTCTACGTCCGTGTGCTTGTGTGTTTAAGTCGATGTGTGTGCGAGTCGATGTGTGTGTCTGCATTTTTCGCCGGGGAAATGCCGGGCACTTCCTGCTAGTGGATTATATAATGCTTTACAAACCGATGTATTTGTTGTCTACGATGGTCACTGTGTAGCTGTAAGTGAAACCAGACATGTTTGTCTGTTCAGGGAAAAATACATTTTCCCATTTTTAAGTAGTACCTTTTGCTCTGGTTTGTCTTCACGTTTTGAGAAATACCTTGTGAATCAATTTGGCCAGAGGTTAGTCCCTGATAACAACGAAACAGATTTACTCAAGATTACCTTAACATAGTCAAAATATATCGACGGACAGACAGGCACACAGAGCTCATGCATAAGCCTTTCAAAGTGTTTAACCAGGTTATGCAGTAAAAAAGTTTATTTTTGGGGGTTAAGTGGTGTAAATGTCTCGTTAAACCGGCCACTGCCCGACACAGCCATTGAGTAAGGGGGTTTATCACATAAACAAACGTGGCCAATTCGTTACTAGTTCAGCACTAAATCAGCTGTTGTGCTGGAGCGTAAACCCACATCAGGGAAATATTATGGTAGTTGAATTGTAAATGTGAACTCTTTGGGTCTTTCGGTAAAGTCACGTAGGTAGAAAAAAAATAGATCACGACCTTTCGGACGCAATACAAGCAAGCGTCCGTCATCAGGCGAAGAATGGTGAGAAAGCTTCTACAAGCAAGGGGTTCCATAAGTGTGAGGCTAGCAAACAGAAGACTAGCAAGCGTCAGATACTTGTAATCCTAGAGGGGGAGAGAGGGGAGGGGCTGCCATAACGAGAGAGCGGGTGGGGATGCAATTTACAGAGAGATCGGCGGCAGGAGGAGAGAGAGGGGGTGGGGCAGAGATAGGGACGGGAGCTGCGCGAGTGCCAGGGGGAGAGAGAAGGGGGGCGCAGGAAGAGAGAGAGAGGGGGCGGGCATATATAAACGGTGGCAGGGAGATATAAAAGCTGTGTTAGTGAATGTGACTCAGAGAGCCGGGAGAAGCTGCTAACATAGGCGGGCAGGAAGGGGACATCACAGCCAGTTATGACCTAAACTCGTTAATAACGTCCTTCAAATGATTGCTCAGTTTGTACCCATCTTCTCGGTTGAAATTGTGTCCGTGTTTATATATCTGTATGGCTTCATGGACACATCTTTGATGGTAGCCCGAAGGTTTGCAGAGTACCTTGGTCTCGGAAAAAAACTATCATGTGAGCCCACCGCGTTAAAACAGTGGTCTGCCACGGCAGAGGTGTTGGTTCTGCCGTTTCAAATCTGCCTTGTGTTCGCAAACACGGTCCGAGACATGTCGTTTCGTTTCCCCAATGTAACTGCTGCCGCAGACACAACTTAGTTTGTAGATACCAGGGTATTGCATGTCAGGAATCACATCCTTCACAGATGGGATTAAATCACAGATTTTGGGTACTGTGTTGAATCGAACCTGGATCTTGTGTTTGTTCAAGATTTTGGAAATATTTTTGGTAACACATGCTATGTATGGCAAGGTGATGTTTTTTTTCTACCTACGTGACTTTACCGAAATACTCAAAGAGTATGGATTCCTGCAGTCACGAAAGCTTCAAATGAAGATTGTAAATGTGTGTTGTGGGTTTTAATCTCCAACACAACCGATTAGTGGTGAACTAGTAAACTAATTGGCCACGTTTTTTTTCCCTCCAGATTTAGAAACATCCGTTTAGAGTATTTAGCTGCTATAAATTTCCACGCGATGATGAGTCACTTCGTGGAGCTATCATCTGAAAAATATTTACACAGCTCAATAGGCCTTACCTGGTAAAAGAGGAAGTAAATACATCGCTTTAATGTCATTCCGTGGTTGCCCTTAGAAGGGGAGTGCAGTGTTGGGTTCCCTCCCCTCAACATTTTCTTGTGGTCAGCAGATCTGCTCGACATCTTTCTATATGTCCTTGCTTTTCATAACCGGTTCAGTTTACGGTGACGGGTGTGTACAAAACGTGCATCACCTAAAATGGGTATGCGCATTGCCTCAAAACGATTTTTTGTGGTGCGCCTGCTACCACAACGCTGTTTAGCAAGGAAGTTCGAGGACTGTCCTATGCGACAATGGAGCTGCGGTGATACATAAACTAAACTATTGAAGTGTTAACTATTATTTTTATTGTACCAGGTAAGACCCACTGAACTATGTAGCTCTTTTGTCAGAAGCGACCTGGCTATCACAAATAATAGCTCAGCGAAGTGGCTTGTCATGTGGAAATTTATAGCAGCCAAATATTCTGAACACGTGGTGCTGTTGTTTCTGAATGTGGAGGGGAAAACCGGAGGACCCGGAGAAAAATCAACGCGACCATGGGGAGAAAGACACCACAAACTCAAAATATACAGGCATCAGGGTCGGGATAGAACCCATGACCTCCTGCATACCAGGAGAGGTAGTTAAACATCTCACCTCCGTGGCACCATATGTCCAGGTCCGGACGACGTGCAACTTGTACGTATGTATGTCTGTTGAACTTCTTTCGCACCACCAGACGTAGGCAACTGTGCTAATCGGAGGTGGGGGGGGAAGACAAACTAAAGACAAAAAGCTGTTTAAAAAAAGTTTTAAATTTTCAAAGAAATTACTTGGGAGGGGAATCGTAGAAGTGGTGGCATTTCCACACGAGCTGCTCCTGCTGCTACCCTTGGTCCTTCTGAGTGGTGAAGGTCGTAAGTTTTGGAAGGTGCTTACGGAGCTGCCTTGGCGAGCCGTTCTCGACTGTGCAACATCGCAGACGATGAAGGAAGTTGATTTACTCCCTCAGTTTGACGAGGCGCCAAGTAAATTTTTTGTGTGAGTCGACTGCTCTCGACAAAGCTTCTTCAGTGTCGTGGAATCTGCACTTACCTAGGCAAGTATTGAGTACTCCATTGCCACTCTACACTATTTAGCTTGTCGATGGTGCAGAGGCTTTTGGTAATCAAAGGGGAGTTGTGCCACTTTCCGCAAGATGTCGAGCCTACAATCTGCTCTTGTGACCATGGTGTTTGTATGGCTGGTCCAGTTGATTTTTTTGTCATTGGTGACCACCACAATGTTAAATTTTGAATTAAAGCTTTCATGACTGCATGGGATTCATATTCTTGGTTCTTTCGGTAAAGTCACGTGACTTCACCACAATATTGTTAGTGGGAGACTTGGTGATGGTAATACAGGGCGCCGTGGTGGCTAGCAAATGTTAACTACCTCACCTGGTATATAGGAGCTTGTGGGTTTAATCACGAACTTGACACCTGCTGTATATTTGGCGTTTGCGCGTCTCTCTCCCCGTGGTTGTGTGGATTTTTCTCCAGGTCTTTCGCTTTTACCCTACAATTTTGAATCATCATCATGCGTTTTAGAGTTTTTGGATGCTATAAATCTCCACATGATGTGGATATTTATTTGGTGATAATTGTGGCCATAGCTCAGTGGGTCTTACCTGGTCAAATAAAAATAAAAAGTTTAGTTTATAGAATGCTATTGGGGAGGTGGTTAGGCTCTCTCTCTTATTGGAGATGGTCATTGCCTGGCAATTTGTTACTTGCCACTTATAAGTGCAGATAGTACTTGGAGCATCATGTTCGCTATTGTGAATGTCAAACAAAGTACAGAAATATTCCTTTCCTGTGAACATAATAACGTGGAATTGTCACTACTGAATCTGGACTACCAACAAATGTGAGCATTGCCCCAGGGTCGATTGAGCAGGGGACAAACAATAATCTAACTGCAGCTGTCTGTCCTCATAGGCCTTTTCAATCACAGTAGTCTGGTTCTCCTATAATGTGGCGGTAGTAGTTGCGTTCCTGAAGAACACCATGTTATGGAGAAATCGCGATATAATAATATATAGTACAGGGGGTAAAGCACAGGCCACGATAACGCGCAAGATGATGCATAATGCAGGGCCAGACAGCCTGAGAGGTGCGTGGTGGGTAGCGTTTAGAAGCATCATCCAGCAGCATTCCCTTGCCTTGTTGTGTGGTGATGATGATGGTGCTATGCCGAGGCAGCCACCGTTACAAACCACTTATTCCTCTTCGTGCGATGTAGTTCTGTTTGCTCGATTGCAATATATATCCGATTCGCATCCGCGTCATAAAAAAAAGTGTGTTCCCAAATTACACGTCCGTCAAGAGCACCACCGAAGCGGCATTGTTTGTTGACCTCTGTCAAGTGAGATCGATCACCGACAACAGCCTCAATGCAAAACCCCACAGCCACAGCACTCGCCAATGCTCTCAAATAAAACTAACTCACAACCTGGATGTGAAACCAAAAGCCCTCATACCTTCCATTTACAGGACCGAGCCCCATAACCCGATGTAGATTGCACAGTGGAGGGGAGGGATGAGGGGTGCTGCTTCACATTAGTCTACCAAGCTTAGTTGGCACGCGGAGGTTGAATTTGGCATCCATAATGATGGCACACGGTGACCTGTAACTGGGTAGCTGCGATCTGCGAGGTGAATGTGTAGCACAGCATTTAACTTTTAATTTGATTTCAGCCGCCGTATTATTTTGTTTTGGCGCCGCGATGGCTAGGAGATGTTGAGTACCTTGCCTGGTATGCAGGAGTTCGTGGGTTCAATCCTGACCCTAACACACCACACGTTTAAGGTATTTGGCTGCTGCTATACATTTCCACACGACGATATCAGCCACTTTGTTGAGTGATCATATGTGATAGCCTGGTCGCTTCTGACAAAAGAGCCACATAGCTCAGTGGGGCCTTACACCTGGTAAAATAAAAAAAGAGTCAAATAGTAAGATGTTAATAGGCCGCTACGTTAAGGTCTGTGGCCTGGCCACGCGGGCCCGAGAACGTAAGCCCTCGGGCCCTGCCTCCCTCCTGCAGGCGGTGGCGGAGGGCTCCCCGAGCGCCGTTCGCAGCTTGGCCCAGAAGAGTGGTCTCGCCGCCTCGTCCCGGGGCCACACCACATGGGTCTTAGTGTAGAGTAGGCGGCGCATGCGATGGTGGGCAGACAGCTCGCGGTCGGCGATGTCTTCGATGATGAGCGTGACGAGAACGTCGCGGTGCTCGCTGAAGAGGCGGTATGATGCCATCTGGATCTCCATAGAGCACCACTCACTGCGCAGGAAGCCACGGCTCACCACGCACACGGTCCTGCGGCTCTTGTAGATGGCATCGACAATATTGTCCACGATGTAGCGGCCCGGCACGAAGTCGCGGTGATGCAGGCACAGCCTGTAGGGTGGCAGGGGGCCCCCATCCTGCTCCAGGCGTGGCACGAGCTCGGACATGACCCAGGCCTCGTCGCGCGAGTTGTACGAGATGAAGGCATCATAGTCATGTGCCAACCCGTCGGCGGCACGGCGCCGCTGCTCACGGAACCAGGCGAGGAAGACGTGGAAGCCATAGCGGATGTGCCAGCGCGCCTTCACGTGCACCAGCGTGAGCACCACGAAGAGCGCCACGCTCGGCGTCACCGTGAAGAACAGGATCTTCTCCTCCTTCTCGCGGCACACGGCCATGTCAAAGTTTGCAAAGGGTGCAGCGGAGCCCTGCGACTCGCCCGACGAGCAGCTGAGCGAGTAGAGGCCCACCACCTGCACTTGGCTATGCAATGACCAGTTCTGGAACCACGAGTTGTCGCAGGTGCACACCACAGGGTTGCCGCTCATATCCAGGTAGTTCAGGTCACCCAAGGGCATGAGGGCCTCCTCGGTGATGCTCTCGATGGCATTGTCTACCAGGTAGAGTGTCTTGAGGTGACCCAGCGTCAGGAACTGGGCATCATCCACGGCACTCAGGCCCACGTTGCGCAGGTCCAGGATGGAGAGATTGGTGAGCCTGTGGAAGACGCTGCGATTCATGGTCTGCAGACCGCTCCCCATGTGCTGCATCTCTAGCAGGCGCAGGCTCACCAGGTCGTCGAACGGGTGCGACGCATGGTCTGAGATCTGGTTCCCGGCCAGGTGGAGGTTCTCCAGGAGGCGGAGGCCCGCGAACAGGTTCTCTGGAATCCTCTGGATGCCGTACGGCTGTTGGGCACTCAGCTTGAGGGTGATGAGGTTGCTGAGGTTGACAAAAGGCGGGTTGTCCAGCAGCCTGGTGCTGTACGAGATCATGTTCTTCACCAGGTCCAAAATGCGGAGTGACTCCAGCCCCGCAAACATCGACGGCGTCACCCAGCCTATGGAATTCTCATCTAGGTAGAGGTTCCGCAGGCCCACCAGTCCCACGAAGGTGTGCTCCTTCAGGGACGAGATCATGTTGCTACCCAGGTCCAGGATCTTCAGCTGGGTCAGATTGCCAAACACCTGCCGGTGCAGGCTATTGATGCGGTTGCGTCTCAGGTTAAGCGTCTGCAGGTTCTCGAGGGCCGCGAAGGGTGACGACGCATGGAACTCGTGGATGAGGTTGTTGTCCAGGCGCAGTTCGGTCAGCTCCCTCAAGCCACAGAAGGGATTTTGGCTGATGCTGAAGATCAGGTTGCCCTTGAGGATGAGCGAGCGCAGGCTGGGCACGTGCACAAATGCCGAGTTTTGCACCAGCGTGATCTTGTTCCAGGCGAGGGAGAGCGCCTCCAGATGGGGCAGCCGCATGCACGTGTCACACGGCTCCAGCACGTTCAGGTGGTTGTAGTCCAGCGTTAGGGAGCGCAGGCCATGGTTGTGTCCCACCAGGGAGTAGCCCTGCATGGAGCGGATGTGGTTGCGTGACAGGTCCAGGTGGCGGAGAGCGGTGCAGTTCCTGAGTGCATCCACAGTCAGGTTGGTGATGCCATTCCTCATGAGGAACAGGGATTGAACCCTTTCCATGAGCCGGGAGCTGCACAGCATCTCGAGGCTGCCATTCCTGCTGAAGCCCGACTTCTGCAGTTCTAGGGTCTGTGGCTGGGCGTTATCGAGGTGCTGCAGCTCACGGACATCGAGGCTGTTGTCCCCCAGCAGCAGGTAGGACACACCGCTGATATTGAGGCTCTGTAGCCCCCTGACATCCTTCAGCCCGTTGCGGGAGAGGTCGAGGAAGGTTATGGTGGTGAAGAAATCGGCTGGCACCAACACCGCGCTGATGGAGTTGTTGGCCAGGTGAAGCCAGCTGAGGTTCCGTGGCAGCACGGGGCCTTCGCCACCGCTCATGTTGAGCGCTTGGATAGAATTTCTGCTGAGGTCGAGGGAGTGGAGGCTCGACAGGTTGGCGACGGCCTGCACAATCGATGGGAAGTTGCGCAGCGCGTTGTGCATTAGGCTAATGTTGAGGATGCTCCTGAGGGGCGCAAACAGCTCAGGCGAGAGGCGTTTCAGAAAATTGTGGTCGAGCAGCAGATACCTGAGCTCGGAGAGGCCGCTGAAGGCATCCCGGTCCAGGGCCCCGATACGATTTATGGACAGGTTCAGCGTTCGAATGGAGAGGTCCTGGAAGCTGCCCGCCCGGATGGTGGCGATGCGGTTGCGGTCCAGCCGCAGGAACAAGAGAGCGCTGCTCATGTTCTGGAAGAGGCCTGGTCGGAGCTCCGATATGGAGTTTTTGGACAGGTTCAGTACCTGCGGTGTATTGTGGATGTCCGATACAGCCTCCAGAACATCTTTTATGCCACCGTTCACACATACCACAGTGCCGGGGGGCTTCTCTATGCACTTCCGTAGACTATAGCCCTGCACCGTGGGCAGCCACAGCAGGGTGGCGGCAAGCAGGAGCCACGGCACGAGGGAAATCCACTGACCGCCCACGTGGTTGGAGCTGGCAGAGGTGAGGGCTGTGGCCTCGTAGCCACGATGGTGCTGCTGCTGCTGGAGGCGGTACGCGGTGAGGCGTGGGATGCCCATTGCTTGATGACCACTCAGGACTGCGAGGTGAGAAAGGGGGGGAGTGGAGAAAGGATCGTGAGCCTCCACCATTTATCCATATGTAGTCGATGGTCGTGTCATTTTTTGGCTAGATCGCATGCATATAAATGCATGTCATTAAACCTGCCGCGACCCAATATGGCCGATCAGTCAGGGTTTTGTCACGTAAAAAAGTGGTCAATTCGTTGCTAGTTCAGCACTAAACCGGTTGTTGTGTATTGGAGAGTAAACCCACAACACACATTTACCATTCGAGTACCGTGACGTTTCGCCAGTGTGATTACAACAACAACCTGCCTCATCAGGCAACAGCCAGATTTGTGGAGAAATCCTCCTGCTGTTTCGTTCTTAAATGCAGGTGGGGATAAATGTGATGTTGTGACTGGTGAGGCAATCAGGTGCCAAGATAAGAGGGGAGTTAATGTATTAATAATCAACATGATACTTAAAGAACACCAAATAAATATGAAATACTCCCAAAAACAACTGAAATCGAGAATATTTATTCCTTAAGGAATCCGATGAGCTATAAAGCTATTTTTGCACAGTCGTCCAGTAGGGGCACAGGGTCAGAACGTTACAATAACAAGCACTACACAAAACATGATAGGAGTGCAGAGTACAAGACAGGCAAACAAATCACCAAAAAACAAACAAACAAAACTAAACCGTCCCATCCTACCACTGAGATATTAACTTATTTTTCAGAATCAACCTGACAATCACAAATAGTAGCTCAACAAAGTGGCTTATCATCATTGTGTGGAAATGTATAGCAGCAAAGTCTCTGCTCAGATAAACATCGGGCAACACCTCTTTTCTACGAATGGCCCCAAGCCGGCATAGAAAGTCTGAAATATATTCATAATAATAATTAAAATGTATAAAGCACCCTGAAACAATCGTTCTCAGGGCGCTATGCATGGAAAGGCGGAAAATAGAGTTAACATCGACCAAGGAAGGAAGGAGAGGACGTTTTAAAATAACTAAAGAGAGGAAGCCATTTGAAACCGATATGTTTCGAGTCGAGATTTGAAGATTTGAAATGTTTTGGAAGTCTGGACCTCGAAGGGGCAAAGATTTGAATAGTTTAGGTGCCGCAATTGCAAAGGCACCATCACGCCCAAGTGTGAAGCCTAGAACGTCGGACTTGTGAGCAATGCACAATCAAAGTATCTTAATGATCTTGATGGACTATATGACTGAAGGTCATGGATGGAAGGAGGAGCAAGTCCATTTAAAGCCTCAAATACCAGCAAGATAATCTTAAAATCAATACAGGTATGGACAGGGAGCCAGTGAAGGCACAGGGGCACAGGTGTGATGTGTAACTAATAAGGGTGTACCAGTTAGAAACCTGGCGGCCGCATTTTGAACATACCAAAATTATTGACCTCGTGTGTATGATAGACATTCCAACCATCAATAACTAAGTTAAGAGAGATCGATTTGGATACTTGTTGGAGGTACTGATTAAAATAAACTGTGTTTTATCATTCATTTTAAGGAAGATTTGAGACATCCATGCTTTGACATGAGACATTGACTGTACTAATAATGAAACTGCAGATATAACATGCAATCCCAACTGTAGGTAGATCCGAGTGTCATCTGCATAACAGCGATATAGCTGAGCCCTTGGTGTTGTAATGAAGCTCCAAGTGGGGCCAAATAGACAGAACAGGATGGAGCCTAATACTGATTTCTGAGGGACACAGTGAGGAACTAAGTTTATTATGGATTTATAGGTGCCCATTCTGACAAATTGCTTGCAGTATTATAGATAATAGTTGAACCATTTCAACGTGGTGCCTGAGATCCCTATTAAGACCTCCAATTGGTTGAATACGTTTTTGTGATAAATTGTGTCTAAGGCTGCATTTAGGCCAAGGACAAGGAGAGTGCTTGGATAATATTTATTAGCAGCAATTAGGAGATCATTAATTATCATTACTGAGGCTGTTTCAGTGCTATAACCAGATGTATAATCTAGACTGAAATGGATCCAGTTATTTGAAAGCAGGTGTAGATGAAACTGTGATGTGACAGCCTGTTCAAGAATCTTAGATAGAAAATGAAGATTTGAGATTGGGCAGAAGTTGCTAAGGACGGTTGAATCGAGACCAGGTTTCTTGAGAAGCAGTGTTACTGAAGCCATCTTAAATGCAGAAGGGACAATTCCAGTTTTTAGTGACCTGTTAAGAAGATTTTGAAAGAATAGGAAAATAAAATAAAAATTATATCTAAGGACAGGAGTCAGAAAAGGACCATGAGGAGAAAACGTGGGATAAGGTTTGTTAATTAATTAAATCAGTTCAGAGACTGAAATTTCAGAGAACCCAGCTAATACTGTGTCATTAAAAGATGGAGAAGGGAAGTCAGAAGGTAGAGGGATGACTGGGCAGATAAGTAATTGAGACCGGATGGAGCTATTTTTTCGAGAAAGAAATGTTGGAGTAAATTACAGAGAACATCAGAGTGGCTGGTCGAGTACCTTAGGTGGTTTTAAGAGCTGGTTTATGGTGTCAAATACAACTCTTGGGTTTCTGTTACGGGAAGTAATTTGGTTGCGAAAAAATATTTTGTGAGGGAGATTGCGTCCTTCTAAGTGCAAAGTGAGCTTTTAAACATTTGATAATGTATGGTCAAATCTGATTTTCTCCAGGCTAGTTTAGATTCGCGAACCACAGTTTTAAGTACACGAATTTGAGGTGAGAACCAAGGTGAGGGTTTGATGGGTGAGATGTGGCTGGTTTTAAGAGGGGTCAGGGATTCCAATATTTGGTGAGCGATGGATTTATAGGCCAAAGCTACTTTGTCCACCAGCAGCGAACTAGGCTGAGAGACAGGAGAAAGGGCAATAGACTGGGCAATACAATTAGGGGAGATAGAGTTCATGCTGCGATGTGATTAGATATTTATGGGAACCAGATGGTGATGGTGAGGGTAACTCAAAGATTATTGCAGTGATCTGAAAAGGCCTATATCAACAACAGAAAGGTTTGAAGCGGAGCACCCAATGGAGCACACTGAGTCTAAGGTGTGGCCACCTGAGTAGGGCCCTGAACATGTTGTAAACACCAAATGAGTCTGAGATGGGTAAGAAATCTCTAACTCGGGTGGTAGATGGGGAGTCCACATACATGCTAAAGTCCCCACATAGTAGAATCCGGTTGAATTCATTGACAGGAGCTCAGGGAAGTCAGCAAGGAAGGTAGTTGTTGGACCAGGTAGACAGTAATGCAAGCATGATAGTAGAGGTTGCAATGTTTTTTCAACGCAGAGCCACGTGTTCAAAGGAATGGAACATAGCTAACAAAGTTGACTGGATATTTGTTATACTGCGAATGAATACAAGGCTCTACCAGGACTAGAAGATCAGGGTCTATCATGAAAAGAAAAACCTGAAGGCGTTGCTTCAATTAGTGACAAATGGTCGGAAGGTCTATGCCAGGTCTCACTGAAACACGTGAGGTCCAGGGAATTTTCTAGAATGAAATAATTATACTCTTTGGTTCTTTCGGTAAAGTCACGTGGGTATACATTAAAATATATCACGACGTTTCATCAGGTGGGAAAGCATGGTCTGCTGCTGAGGCAGACTAAGTCTGTGTGACTTTACTGAAAGAACCAAAGAGTATGGATTCCTGCAGTCACGAAAGCTTCAAATCAAGATTGAAATAATTTACGAGTAGTGCCTCACTCTTTAATGAATGAATGTTTAACAAAGTGACCGAGCAAGTTCAGAAATAGGCATATTGAGAAATGGAATTTCCTAACCAAATGGCCCACAGTGGTCCCGAAGGTGTGCAGGGTCAGTCTTGCATAGATGCTTGTGTGAGAGTGGACTGTGAGAATGTTGGTGTTATGAGATGAGTCAGATAACGGGTTAATGACCCGAGTGCGAGGTTAGGCACGGAGAGACCACGTTCTCCGGCATCCAGTTAGGGGTGCCATGGTGGCGATATGTTAACTCCCTTGCCTGGTACGCAGGAGGTCGTGGATTTGATCCTGACCCTGACGGCTGCTGTATATTTGGTGTTTGTGTTTCTTGCTTCCCATGGTCATGTAGATTTTTCTCGGGGTCCTCCGGTTTTTCCCTCCACATTTAGAATCAACATCACACGTTTAGAGTTTTGGCTGCTATACATTTCCACATGATAAGCCACTTCGTTGAGCTATCATTTGTGGCCAGGTCGCTTCTGAAAAAGAAATACTATATAGCTAAGTGGGCCTTACCTGGTAAAAAAAAATACAAATTGTTTATAGTTTTTGGAGTTTCTGAATAATCCATGTGCTGGAAAAAAGGCACGCAACAAATTTCATAAAGTGAGAAAAACACCCAAATCGACGTCTCACACCGGTGGCTTTGTTGCCCTCAAACAATTGCAGAAATTGGTTTTCCTTATAGCTGTTTCACAATCCACCCATAGCTTGTCAATTTGTTATGTTCTTGAATCCCCCCTCTTACTCCATCCTTTACTTTCCACCCTTCACTCTGTCCTTTTACTTCCATAATAGAGGTTTTTGGGTTAAATCGCGTACATCTCTTCCTGTTATTTACATTCTGCTTCCTTTCATTTAACTTGCTTTTTATACAGTTTGAACTGTTTAGATAACAACAACTCGAGGTGATTGTGTCGGTCACCATGATGATGTGCACCATTGGTTCCATGCATTCCTGAAGTTACGGGGGCTAGGAGATTTAACTACCTCACGGGGTACACAGGTCGTGGATTCGATCCCGATCCTGACGACTGCTGTTTATTTGGAGTGGACGCCTCTCTCTCCCCGTGGTTACGTGGATTTTTCTCCAGGTACTCTGGGTTTCCCCCCCCCCCTCCCCATTTAGAATCAACATCACACATTTAGGAGTAGTTGGCTGCTGTAAATTTCCACGTGATGATGATCTGTAGCGTTGAGCTATTATTTGTGATGGCCAGGTCGCTTCTGGTAAAGCGCTCGACGCAGCTCGGTGGACCTTACCTGGCAAAATAAAAAAAAATGCTGTTATAGTTTTTAGTACTATATGGTTCAAAGGTTGGCTTGAATGTATGTGCATATCCTAATGTTTAACCAACTTACGCCATTTCCAGACGTAAGTTTGTTCGGTACTCAGTATTCCATCGTCACCTGAGTTATATAACTATAAACTAACTAAACTGTGATTTGAAGCTTTCGTGACTGCAGAAATTACTCTGGTTCTTTCGGTAAAGTCACGTAGAAAGAAAATAAAAGAAATCATAGAATACGACGTTTCGACTGCAATACAAGCAACCGTCATCAGGTGTGAATGCAAGCTCGGAGAGAGACACACATACAGAGAGCGAGAGACAAACACAGACACAGAGAGAGACACATACACAGAGAGAGACACACAGAGAGAGAGAGACAAACACAGACACGGAGAGAGACACATACACAGAGAGAGACACACAGAGAGAGAGAGAGAGAGACAAACACACAGATACACACAGAGAGAGACACACAAAGAGGAGAGACACATAGAGAGACACACGCAGAGAGACACACACGCAGAGAGACACACACGCAGAAAAACACACACAGAGACAGAGAAACAATGCCTCTGTGACGGGGTATTATATAGAGAAAGAGGGGGGTGGGCAGATAAATTAACATGTCAATGAGAGCGGGAGGGAGAGAGAAATTTGAAGTTTGAGAAAACAAACCTAGTAAAAATGTAATGCAATGCAACACAGAGAGTCGGTTAACACAACAGTTAACACTTTACCTGGTTAATGTGGGCTCCACACGGTGCGAAAGAAGTTCAACATACATACGTACATATAATAACTAATTCGTAAGGCGCACAATTTTCACTTGTCCGACGGCAGCGTAGCCCAGCTGAGAGACCCGCTCAGTAAGAGCCAAATGAATGTTTTTTGGATAAGGCGCTTAAAGGCGGGTAAAGGGCAGAGGTCGCAATCGGGTACCCGATACCCGTACCCTACCCGATACCC
>CM025686.2:416836-449926 GCA_014621495.2 Entosphenus tridentatus | reverse complement strand
ATACCCGTACCCTACCCGATACCCGGCTACCCGTACCCGGCCGGGTATCGGGTACCCGTTTGCGACCCTGGTAAAGAGTCAGTGTTGCGAATGTGGAGGGGGGTGGCGGCGGCGGCATTCCAGGTGGAGGAGGAGGGGCCAACAAGGAAGAACAGTGCCACAAGGCACGGCGATCAGGGTCCTGAACTCGGTGTCGAGAGGAAGTCCTGAGTAGAGCTGCGGGAGAGTTCTGGTGGTGGTTTGGGAGCAGGGCGTCAGGAGATCCTAGAGCAGGGGTGGGGAATCTTTTTTTCTGCCAAGGGCCATCTGGATATTTATGACATCATTCGCGGGCCATACAAAATTATGAACTTAAAAATTAGCCTGTTATATTTGGTCAAACATTTAATTAACTCACCCCTAATGTGATGGCTGCAACTGCTTCTCTTTGGTGAGGCGTGTGATGTTAGCTGGTATTGATGATGTTGCTACTCGCAACTGCTTTTCCAGGTTTGCTCCTAGATTTATTGAATTTCTAGTCCCGCCTGCGGTGGCCTTGGCAGGGCCAGACCAAATGATTTCGCGGGCCTTACACGGCCCGCGGGCCGGACGTTCCCCACCCCTGTACTAGAGGTACGGAGGGCTAATAGTGATCATCATAATGACGATCACTATTAGCATCATCGTAAATTGCTGTTTCCGTCACGACCAATACCAGCACCATCGTCATCACGAACAGAAGCAAGCATCTCGATCACGATTCGGCATCATCATTACCACGACCATTGTCATCGCTTCCGTAAAATCAGCACCAGCATCCTCGCCATCCATTATATCATCATCGCCACTATCATTGCTATCATTACCACCATCAACTTCATGACCATAATCTCCGCTGCAATAAAGGTGACCCGGATCATAAAGATGACCAAGCATCTCTCTTCACTACTCAACCCAAGCTATAAATACTCTGATGCTTGCGTTGCCTTTGTACTGTTTGCCTTGTGGCACTGTTCTCTGGTCTATCACAGGCAGTGAGACAAGGCCTAAAAAAGGAGGCCGTCTGGTGTAGGCCAATCAGTTTCAAAGGCAATGTGTGCATTATTATCAGAGCATGTTTGATCGCATATTTTGCCACAAGTGCGGTTAATGCAGTACTAGATTCCTTTCAAGAAAAGATCAATTTGGTGTTTAAACATCTTAACACCTGTTTTATTGCCAGAAAGTTTTCATTTCGATGATGTTTTTGTTGTTGAATTGTCACTTTTGATGTTGGTCGGATTCTTGCATCTTGACAAAGCAATAAAGTAATGATTAGTTACAATTTTAATAATAATACGACTTTCGTTATTTTTTTGTTTAATTGCGCTGAAAATTCACGTATCCTAGCCAGCGTTACACGGAGCGGAGTGGCAGGCGTTATGCACATATGAACCTTATGGGGTTACCCAGGGCTACCAAATAATACTAAATGGCCGAGGCAATTAAATATTTTATTTCTGGGACACTACTTTTCCCTGGAGTGTACTTAACTCCGCGACTGGGTTACCAATTCCAAATCAGTGCCACTCCGCGATGTCGAAACGCCAAACATTAGCGTAAAAAATTAACCCGTAAAAACAAAGTTTTTCACTATAAATCCTTTATATGCGTGGCGGCTAGAGTCCTCTCGTCCTCTGGCTTGAGATGGCTGCCACCTATGGGTCAGATGATTGCCTGCCACCATTAAGCAATTGGTAATTAAATATAAAAAAAAATTGCCTAAAAAGTGTAAAATTTTGGAAAAAAATTTCACGAAAATAAATTGTCACGCACAACGAGTCTGTGTGCAAAATGTCAGCTCGATTGGATCACGGGAAGTGGGTTAAAAAACGACGGAAAGATTTGCACGGTCGTAAGCGCGCAAGCAAGCAAGTGAACTTAATATAAAGGATTTAAAAACCGGTTATCGAAAAATTATACTTTGAATAAGTGCATCGTGTACAGCTCGTCGAGATGAGTCGATTGCCGCATCGCCGACCATCAACAGACTAAACATGACTGCATCACGGACATTATGCGAGAGCCGGGGTTCTATGGTACCCCTAGGTACAGCCATAAGGCTCATATCACAAAAACTGCACGTCTAAATAAGGCAGGTACAATGTGACACGGGATTCGTATGGATAAGCGTACCGTGTGCTCTTAGTGACAGTGCCGTAACGCCGATAATCCTTACTCCAAGCCAGCTTACCATCTTGATTTGAAGCTTTCGTGACTGCAGGAATCTATACTCCTTGGTTCTTTCGGTAAAGTCACGTGGGTATAAAATAAATCACGACGTTTCGGGAGCATGCGTTTCCTCCTCATTCCATTACCAGGGGCTTTCCCACCTGATGATGGACGCTTGTGTGGCGCCCGATACGTCGTGATTGATTTCATTTTATACCTACGTGACTTTACCGAAAGAACCAAAGAGTACAGCTAACCATCGTTCACCGTGCATATCCGGTGAGATAATTAAGCCTCGGTCATCACCATCACCACCACCAATCATCATCATGGTGGTGTCACATACCTGGTTGTGACCGTCTCGTCCAGTTGCCAAATGTTTCTTCGCACCGACCCGTCACGAGTGCCTGCCACACTCGTTAGACGCGTGCAAGCGTCTGTTTGTGCGCGTGTGGTTAGGGGCGAGAGGGAGGGGAGAGCGAGAGGAGTTTTAGAGACAGTGCAGGGGGCTCGCGTGGAGGCGGCGGGAACTGGGTCGCCCTCCTTGCACCACCCCCCTCGAGATGTGTACAGACCGGTTCGTGAGCGCCACGCGTGCGGACGAGTCACGGCGAGAAACTCTGCGATGCACGTACAGTAGCGGGTTGTACATGACACGGGAGGAGGATAATGAGGAGGAAACGCAGGCTGGCCCACGTCATAGCACGCATCCCCCCCCCCTGCCGCAATCGAATACAAAATGAATAAAATGCCCTGTTAAGGGCCGTCCATAAATGATGTCACGAAATTTTGGCGGATTTTTGACCTCCCCCCCCCCCGTCGTCACACGACGTCACAAAAAGTCAGACCCCCCCCCTCAAATATGACGTCACAAAGCTCTGCCCCCCCCCCCCCCCAAAATAAAACATGCTTCAAACAGACACACATATTCACAAATTTCCCTTTTATATATAGATATACAATACTATACACTATACATATGTAGTAGGTTCAATGAGACGTAGACGACGTAGTCGGAGGCACACTTATTTATTATAACTTTACACTCAGCACAGGCCAATGTATATAACACTTGAAGGGGTAACGGCCCCTTCACCCGTCTAACAGGGAGACCCCACTAACTCTAGCCCGGCTAGCCTACTCCCAGGTCCTCCACTCGAGAGCTAGGGGAGGCGAGCTGATCCAGCTCTGGCCAAGCTAGGATCACGGCACCCTTAGCCACCAGACCAGCTCTTACAAGAGCATCGGCTCTGGGCTCTCGGGGCCACGCCACTGGCTTGCCCTGGTCGGTCCTTAGAAGGACAGCGATCCAGGGGAGTCCCAGGGCCTATGTAGCCGGTCTTCACTCTTCACTGGTTAAGCTGAATACTGAACCCCGAGCCCACCGGCTCACCGCCTTATATAGCAACTCCCCCCCGAGGAGTGGGGCCGTGGGGGATCACAGCGCCGTTACAGCCCCCCAGGGCTAACCGATGCGGACGTGGATGTAGGCATCCTTCCGTGTGCGGGCATAACCACCCCTTGTGTGTTTGTTCGCCCACCCGTAACACCCCTACACATACACTACTATACACTACACTATACTCTACACAGATAACACTGTAACAATTTTTTTGTCCCTGGGTAGTGTTATTTCCAAATTGCTTATGCCTCAAAAGTACAGAAAATGGCTATTATTCCCCACAAACTGCACGTTTGTGAACAGGACAGTGATATTTTGAAATTTACCTATTTTCAAGAACTTTCCAGATAGATTCAGTGCTCAGCAAACTTGGAGTAACTTCTAGAGGATTCTAGAACTTTCAAATACTATAGATAGTAGTGTAAATACAGGGGCTTTAAGCCCATCAGTTCAGTATAGTTCCAGCTGCCTAAGTGGATACATATCTGCATTTTTCTGAGATGGAATTAAGAGGCTACAAGCATCCGGCAGACGCATTTTGCTATGTCTGCGGCCAATTTATCAAGACAAGAGCGAAAAGTACTCTGTGGAAGCATCTGCTAAGATGTGTGAGGCCTTCAAGGCATATTTTGGCATGCCTATCGGGGATCAAAACCTGGGCACCTCATTTCACCTGCGAGCTCTGCAAAAAAACCTCTGAAAGGTAAGATGGACAATTGTTGCTCTGAATTTAATGTTATAAAATTTGTTAAAATGTTTAAAATTGTAAAAGTAAAATTTTTAAATGTTTTACAATTATCAATGTTATTGAAAATATATATATAATGTATGAAAAATGTTGCGAGAATCTCTTATACATTAGTCATGGATGAAGTGTATTATTGTAGGGAGGTACAGAGGGGATAAGAGAGCCATGAAGTTCGCTATCCCAAGAATTTGGCGGGAACCCACTGACCACTCAAGCAACTGCTACTTCTGCATGGTGGACCCTTCCAAACGTCGGACTGGAAAGAATGCACCTGCTATCACGTATCCGGACCTTCCTTCATCCATCGCCCCAGTGCCACACTGCTTTGAGCTCCCCATGCCCACTCCTCCAGAGAGAGAGCATCCGTCTTTAGAAGAGAGCAGCAAGTCCGAGAGCGAGGAAAACGTAGATCCAGATGACAATTTCAGAGGTGGAGCTGAGGAGAGAAACCCATATTACCCCAACCAAAAAGACTTCAACGACTTGATCAGAGATCTTGGTCTCACCAAATCCAATGCCAGCTTTTGACGTCTAGGCTCAAGCAGTGAAACTTGTTGGATGCAAGTGTGCAAGTCAGATCAAAGGAAGTGTCACTAACCTATTTGCAGCTTATTCACCAGTCAAGATGGGCTCTACTTCAGCCACAATGTGACCAGTCTGTTCGAGGCAATCGGAATTGCCTGTAACCAGAATGAGTGGCGCCTCTTCATTGACATATGTTACCATTATGGAGCAGCCGTGCTGCTCCATATGGTAACAAGTACCCATCTCTTCCCATCGCTAACTCGGTGTACCTCAAAGAAGATTACAACAGCATCAAGACCTTGCTGGATGCCTTGAAGTATGATGATTACGACTGGGAGTTCATCGGAGACTTCAAAATGGTGGCATTCCTGATGGATCTCCAAGGCGGTTTTACCAAGTTTCCCTGCTATTTTTGCCTTTGGGACAACAGGGACACCAAGGTGCACGATCACAGGCGGGACTGGCCACAGTGGGCCGAGTTTTCTGTGGGGAGGAACAACATCAAGTGGGAGCCACTGGTTGACCCCCGGAAGGTGCTGATGCTACCACTGCACATCAAATTCTGCCTTATGAAACAATATTTCAGAGCTGTAGATAAGGACTCGGCAGCCTTCAAGTACCTTCAAGACTTCTTCCCTAAGCTGTCTGAGGCAAAGGACAAAGCCGGTGCCTTCATCGGGCCACAGATAAAGAAGATCCTGGAGTGCAACGAATTTCCCAAGAAGCTCACTAGTAAGCAGAAAGCGGCTTGGAGCAGCTTTGTCGCAGTGGTTCGTGGCTTCATGGGCAATCACAAGGTCAAAAACTACGTCGAGCTGGTTGAGACTGGTCAAGAACTACGGCACAATGGGATGTAGGATGTCCCTAAAAGTCCATATCCTTGATGCTCATCTTGATAAATTCAAGGAGAACATGGGAGCGTATGCGGAGTTGTAAGGCGAATGCTTCCACCCGGATATACTGGACTTTGAACGCCGCTACCAAGGACAATATAACGAGAACATGATTCGTGAAAGTGATTTACAGTATAACTGTACATCTCGATAAACTACTCCTAAATCTTTTGTAGTAATTTTGTATTACTTTAGTATAAATACGTGTTAATTTTTATTCATGTTTTTTTCTGACTTTATGTGAACTAAAAGACAAAAATTCGCCAGTTTTCTGATTGAAAATAGGTACATTTCAAAATATCCCTGTTCTGGTCACAAAAGCAAAGTTTGTGGGGAATAATAGCCATTTTCTATACTTTTTAGGCATAAGCAATTACGAAATAAAACTTACTACCCAGTGACAAAAGTTGTGTTACATAGTGTGATTGATGATTGTCTGTATTCACTACGTCTGTAGACGTGTCAGGCTGTAGTAGATGCCCACGACTCAGCTCGTACCAGACGTGGCCAAAAAGGTTAGACGAAGAAAAAAAAGACACCACGTGAAAAAACCTAGGAACACAATGTTATAACATACGGATCAATTAGCCAATAATCAGGGGCGCGACTATGGGTCGGTGTGGGGTGTGTGTGGCCGCGTTATGCGACGCTGGGGAGCGGGAGTATAGTGGTTACCGTGCTGCGCGAGGATCCCGGCGACCCGAGTTCGATTGCCACTCACGGCCACCGACGCCAGTGAAAATTATCCGAATTGGTACTGGGCCTTCCCTAGGTGGACTCAAATGAGTACCTGGTGCGGTGTGTAAACATTGTCACAAGGATGATAAAGGCGGCGGGGTGTGGTACTGGCCACCCACCTCCTTGTGTCGGCCTTCATAGGTGCTTGCTAACAGCAACTTGCTCCGACAGTCTGTGACAAGCTGTACGGGGGATATTTGTATTTTGTTATGCGATGCATAGGGGGCCCAGTCGTCCATAATGTGGCGGTGGGATGGGGCTCCGAATCAACATAAAAATAGGTAAACACATATGTTAATTAAAATTATTCCAACAAAGAATGCATTCATCAAAACGTACCCGCGTCAAGCATGGACCAAGTCCCCCGAATAACCGTATCTGCTGGTTATTGTATCAAAAGAATATGATTAAAGAGAAATCTAACAATTAACCACGAATACTAACAACAAAAAACATTGTTAGAAATGCGAAAAGAAATTATGTTTCTGAAAAATTACACACGGCGTAAAAAAGATAGAAGTGCTACTGCCGGTGTTTGTTACTGAACAGAAGAAGGCTTTTATTTTTGATAACTGACATTCTGCATGCAATCAAGACGGCACAATAACTTAATTGTGAGTTTTGTAACCTTCATATATTTGTTTTAATTAATAACTGTCAATATAAGACTGTCTTGTTTTCAAACCCCAATATACGTTGAAGCAACAACTAAATATAGTTATTACCTAACATATTATTGTATACGGGATGAAAAACCATCCATCGCTGGATGTGCATGCAAACTGTACATGTATACTATGCATGCATGGTGTGCATGCAAACTGTGCATGCATAAGGTATGTTGATTACCCTATGATTCAGCCAACTGGTAAGAGGTATCCATTGGAATTTATATGCATACATCAACCACCCCCCCCCCCTGCTCTGTTAACCTAATTGACTCACAAGTGAAGACCACATTTATCCGCTCAAAACAGAAGGAAGATCTCCTCCGAAGGATTGTAACCTTATCGTGGTGGTGGGGTTTGTGTGTTTCAATGAGCCTCAGAGCTATGTCGCCTGGAGTCTTGTACTCCTGGTAGGGTCTCCCTTGGCGAACAGGTCTGGGGGGAGGTTCAAGACAAATAACGGTATACCGGGACACTCCCCTGGAGCCAGGCCTGGGGGCAGTGTTCGCCGGCGAGCGCCTGGTGGCCGGATGACCCACGTAACCCGGGCGGGCCCAGCCCGAAATGACTACGTCGTGCCGTCTTGCGGGCCCACCATTTGCAGTACAAAGGGTGAGGGGCGGGTGCGATACCAGTATGGCAGGGAGAGGGATGATTTTGAATGGACTGGACCTTGGCAATGGACGCTATTATGATGTGTAATGCGACGTCACTGGTGAGAAAGGAGCCCGAGCTGACAGAGGAAGGGGAAAGGTATCGACTAGACATAGTCGGCCTCACCTCCACACACAGCATTGGCACTTTAACCAAAAATCTCGATCAGGAGTGGTCTCTCTCGTATTCTAGAGTAACCCCTGGTGAGAGGCCCCGGGCAGGTGTGGGGATTTCACAAGCCTCCAGGTGAGTTCTGTTCAGTTAGAGTTTGTCCAAATGGATGAGAGGGTCACCTCAATTAGACTTCGGGTCTCAGAGAGGACAACTCTGACTGTTGTCTGTGCTTATGCACCAAACAGCAGTTCAGAGTATTCGGCCTTCTTGGAGACAGTGGGTGCAGTGCTCGAAAGAGTGCCATCTACCGACTATATAGTCTTACTGGGCAACTTCTATGCTCACGTGGGAAACAATGGAGATACCTGGAGAGGCGTGTTTGGGAGGAATGGACCCCCTGATCTGAACTCGAAAGGAGCGATGTTATTGGAATGCTGCGCTAAGCATGGAATGTCAATAACAAACACCATGTTTGAATAGAAAAATGTTCGTAAGTGTATATTGTACCAAACCACCTTGGGCCGAAGGTTAATGATTGACTTTATAGTTGTGTAGTGAGTCCAACTGAGTCACCGACGTTATCTTGGGAGCAACTCTGTATTTAACACAACAGTATGTAACATAACACAACCTACGCTCGGGTCTCGAATGCCCATCTAACCACGCTATGGCAGAACTAGACACGGTTCGCCATCCCGGTCCGGACCATAAGCTGGGTCCCGGACCGCGTGGCTTCTCCCTGACGTGGATCTTCGAACACCAACACTTGAAGAACCCCGAGCTCCTCACGGACTTCTTGTTATATGCTCCTGGGCAGGGGCTGGCTCCGCCCTTAGCCCCGCCCACCTTCCAGGCTCCTCGGGCTCCTCGAATGTTTTCGAGAGCTCTCCGGGACCACGTGACCGCCCCTCGGCCCCCGTCCACTGGTGGCCCCCCTCCAGTATCGTCCAGTCACGTGACAACAGGTTAGCCAGAGTATCATGCCCCAGAGTAACCCTGACTGGCTGACGCTCGCTCCCTCACTGGGAGCCGACACCCCACACTGCTCGCAGTGCCTCCGCGCTTACCAGCGCTCACCTAACCACCGCTAGTGTTGGTACTGCAGCCCGCAAGTCCCGGCACCACACAGTGACAAGTACAGTCACTACAGTTGTATCATCAGACCTAAGGACATATGCTCTGGAAATATGAGTGAAGAGAAGGGCAGAGTTGTCAACTGATCACCACCTGGTGTTAAGTTGGATCCGATGCTTGAGGCACCGACCAGATAGACGTGGAAGGCCCAAACGAATAGTGAACATTTTTCTGAGAATGTCTGGCAGAAGACTCGGTGCAGAAAAAATTAAACTTCCACCTCTGGGACAACTTCTCCTAAACTCCAGTGGAGGTTATGGACATTGAGGCCGAGTGGACAATGTTCAGGACCTTGATTGTCAATGCAGCTGAGAAAAAATGTGGCCTGAAGGCAGTTGATACCTGTCACAGCGGCAACCCTAGGACCCATTGGTAGACACTAGTGGTGAGGGAAGCTGTCACGTTGAAGAAGGAGGCTCAATTGAGAGATACTGGCTTGCCAATAGGGCGGCAACGGTAGCAGTCGCTGAAGGGAAAACCCAGGCATGGGAGGAGTTTAGAGAGGCCATGGAAAGCAATTACCAGGCAGCCTCAAAAATGTTTTTGGCAAACCACGGAACGTGGTCCAGGCTGTTTTCAGTAAGGGCGGCGTAACATTGACCTCAACTAAGGAGATAGTCGAGAGGTAGAAGGAACACTTTGAGGAGCTCCTCAACCCGGTGGACATGCTCTCCTCTCAGGAGGCAGCCCTGGAAACAACTGGGGGATCAGATCCAGCATAGCTGCTGAAGATTTCTGCGTCAGTCGAGGGCGTTCAGAGCGGCAAAGCTGCAGGGGTGGACGAGATTCGCTCAGTTGTTGAAAGTGCTGGACAGGGTAGGCCTGTTGTGGTTAACATGCCTCTTCAATGTTGCATGGAAGACGGGTACAGTACCTCTGGATAGGAAAATTGGGGTCGTGGTTCCTATTTTTACAAAAGGGGACGAGAGGGTGTGCTCCAACTACAGAGGAATCACACTGGTCAACGTCCCAGGTAAAGCTTATGCCAAGAGTGCTGGAAAGCGGCTCCCTCCGGTGGTCAAGCCTCAGATTGAGGAACAACAATGCGGATTCTGTCAAGGTCATGGAACAATGGACCAGCTCTTTTCGCTCTCGTAGATATTTGAGGGATTATGGGAGTCTGCATTTCCCATAAATATGCTAAATTCCTTTTGATATGCAAATTATTTTGTCAAGACGCTCTTCGCCTCTCCATCCCAACATAAATAGTCGCTCCAAGCCTGGGGCGTTCCATTCAGACTGTCTCATTGACAGACCTGTTCTCCACCTGAAGACGGCTGCTTGCGTTGTGGCCGAAACGTCGTGAGAATTATTTTATTAGGTTTTATTTTTATTATTTTATTATTTCCTTCGACGTGACTTTATCGAAAGAACCAAGAAGAGGGTTATGGGAGTATGCTTCTCCGGTCTACTTCCTGGAATGTCATGTGGGAGGTACTGTGGGAGTATGATGGACTGGTGCCGCTTTTGTGTTTTGTCCGGTCTCTCTATTCCCAGAGTGAGAGCTGTGTCCATATTCTTGGTGTTAAATCAAAGTCGTTCACCGTGGGACTTGGACTCCACCAAGGGTGTGTCTTGTCTCCACTCCTGTTTGTGATTTTCATGGACAGGATATAAAGGTATAGCCGAGGTATGGAGACTATCTAGTATGGAGGCATGGCGGTGGCGTTGCTGCTTTTTGCAGATGACGTCCTTTTTGCCTCGTCAGTTTGTGATCTCCAGCGTGTACTTGAACGTATTGATGCCGAGTGTGAAGCAGCTGGGATGAGGGTCAGCACCTCCAAATCTGAGGTCATTGTACACTCCCGGGAGATGGTTGATTTTTACATCCAGGTGAGGGGGGAACAGCTGCCCTTAGTGTAGAAGTTTAAGTACCTCATGGTCTCTTTTCCAAGTTATGGTATTTGGGAGCGGGAGATCGGCCAGCAGATCGGTGCAGCATCCACAGTGATACAGGTGCTAAACTATTCTATGGTCGTGAAGCGGGAGCTGAGTTTTCAAAGAAAACTCTCGGTTTACAGGTCCAATCTACGTTCCCACACTCACCTATGGTCATGAGCTTTGGGTAATGACTGAGAGGATGAGATCGCGGGTAAAAAGGGGCTGAAATGAGGGTTCTCAGCAAGGTTGCCAGGTTCACTTTCCGAGATCGGGTGAGAAGCTCGGTAATCCAGGAGAGACTCTGTCGAGCTTTTGCTCCTCCGGTTCGAGAGGAGCCAGTTGAGGTTGTTCAGGCATCTGGTGAGGATGCCCTATGGTAGACTCCCCCTTGAACTCTATCAGGCACGTCCCACTGGACAAAGACCCCGGGAAATGGTGGCGGGACTATGTCGCTCAGCTGGCCTGGGAATGCCGAGGAATTCCAAGCTGCCAGGGAAAGCGAGGTCTGGACTGACCTACTCAACATGCTGCCGCCGCGACCCTCACCAGGACAAACAGACTGATAAAAAAATGAATGAACAGGAGGACGATTTCTCCACAACTCTGAAAATGCTGCTTTTTGTTATAATTACTGACGAAGCGTCATGGTTATTCGACTTGTAAATGTTGTCGTGGGTTTACTCTCCAACACAACCGGTTAGTGCTGAACAAGTAACACATTGGCATGTTTTGTTTACGTGACAAACCTCACTAATTGGTCATGTCGGGTGTTGGCGGAATTAACGAAACATATTTACGTGATCTAACCCAAAAACCTCTTATGCATCCGTAGAGATTTCAGTAACAGTGAGTCGGGAGAAAGGAGTGGGGCCCACAGTTGAATTTTGCATAGCCCCTCCCTCCCCATTGAATTTGGCACCGGTTGCACCGTTGTTATTGAGAGGCTACACAACACCCTAGTACATTAATAATAACGACATCCAAACAACTCGTGAATGAACACTTTCGAGTTGTGGAGCCACAAGATAAGGCAAAACCTGCTCCTGAATATATATTTTAACTTTGTATTTACCGTATGTTGGACTGTTTTCGCGCTGTATGTAGCCAACCGTGCTTATTTTTGCTGTTGTGGGCACCAAACCCGTGATCTGCTTTTCCTCGGGTTAATCGCAGCCCTCATGCTGTCGTTTGTCGCCCCCTGTCTGTGGCTCGTTGAATGTTTGCGAAGTGACTCCGGCACCTCAGGGAGTGCCCAAAAGGAACCCACCGAGTCACGTGATGTTGTATGTGCAGTTTAACATAAATTATCCGGCACACGATTATCCGTCTGCTTCCAACATTATCCGGCGGTCCCAGGCCGATCCGGCGAAACCGGCAAAACTGCTCCAAAGGCTTTAAGCAGTTCGGCGATCGGCACCGTGTGTGTGACAAAGAAAGTAGCTACGTTTTATTTCAGTCTTAATTGTTATATACAGTACATTATACACTACATACAAAAACTTAAAGAATGAAAATACTAGACGTATATACATAATCGCATGCAGCGTCTTCGAGATTGGAGTGGTAAGTACGGTACAGTAATTAGGCACTTTTTTAAGTAGGATATTTGAGTCTATTTGTATGTTTATTGTTGCCAATTTAACATAGTAAACGAATATAAAGCACAACACCTAAAACATTATATAATGCAGGAATGTGCAAAAATAAGCTATTTTAAATAATGATGATTGAGTGATTATCTGGCATTTTTTAAAATCCGGCGCCCCCTCCCCCCAAGCTGCCAAATAATAAATGATCAACTTTATGTAATCGATTATTTACAGTACTGTACATAATCGATGATCTACTAAAATGGGACCTTTTTGGCAGCATCAAACTATAAAAAAATAGAAAGTGGTTACCCTTTCTGTAAATAAAACAGATAGTAAGATTTCGATTTAAAGTTTTCATGACTAACTGGCGCGTTCTATTTATGTGACAAACCTTGCTAATTGACAGGTGGCGGCGGTTTTAACGACACTTACGCGATCTCACCTCAAAGAACACCTTCATGCATAATATTGGTGTTGAAAGCGTACTTCAAAGTGTTAAACCAGTTATATTATTTGGTTAGCTTCAGGAAGCAACCGTAAAAGACGGAGGAAGTCCACCCAGAAACAAACTCCACAAAGGCACCTTCCGGTGAGGAATCGTAGCGCGTGATCTCCACCATACTGCGTGGCAATGTGCGTAACGTTCACGCGCTTAATTTAGAATTGAGATCACAATCTAAATACGGGTAAAACAAATCGTGGCCGTATTTTAGAACTGCAAGCATTTTTGAAAAAAGTGTCACTGTTAATAATGCGGCCATTGTCACCCACGGATGGATGTGCCTCACAAAATTTACGTGGCGAAGCCTTTACCTGATCGCAGTAGTGACAGGTTCATAAACACAATAATAAGGCTACAATTTTAACTTTGTAAGTTGGTGCACGCAATGTGGTATTGTAACAGGACAGCCGAGACAGTGGCAGCACCGATACCATGGCCAAATTTGTACGTTTTGCTCTAAATCATTTATAGAAACGTTAGAATCGATTTATACCTTAAAGACGCGTGAAAATAAATTCAACTCCAAAAGTATCAGTAAATGACACAGACAAATCATAACTGCAATCCCTTCTGTTCTTTTATTTGAAAACGACACTATAGAGACTTCTACTTCCGAACAGAACTCTGGAACCTAAGTCGATTTGTTCATAAGTCCAACTTTCCTTTTGTCGCTTCCAAACACGTACGGCATGTACAGGAACCAGAGGGAATGGCTTTAGAATTTGTCTAATCTCTTATAGATGCCGCTGGTTCTTGATGTTCTGCAGATATAGATGCCACCACCACTATCTATTGCGAGGCCGTTGAACATACGACCCTCGGTCCGAACATGCAACTGGACATACGAAGGTTCGTTCATATCTATGCAAGCTCATTAGTAGAAATGTTCCTAAGTAGGAGTCCCCGTATTGTTTGCAACAAACAGGTGGCTTTGAGCACCCTGTCGCAGCAGTAGCATTATGAGCTCTGAGAGTCGTTGCAGGCCAGCAGCAGAACGGTCTTCCCCACGATCTTCATTTCAGCAGAAGCTGCTGCGTTACCCAGAGTCTCTTTAACTCTGAAATTCAACGAGTAGACATTACTGACCTACCAATACCCATTGATCTGTGAAGACGGATCCATATCAGAGTGTCCAATTGCGCGAATAAAAATCGCCTGCAGCTGCTTTTTCCATGTCTGAGCGAGGAGTAGTGCCTAGGCGTAGCCAAACGACGTCTGGTTATGACCCTGTAGTGTCAGGGCACCGACTGGCGGCTGTAAGGGCTAATCATGGGTGGGAAAACAGCACATAGCAGAGTTATATGTGAGCAACCACAAGAGGGGGAAAACTAGGCCAAGGGTCAAAGGAGGGGATCTATCTGGAGCTCCGAGTACCCATGAGAGTTCTAAGAAGGGCATGGCCAGGGGCGGGGCATGGCCGCGCTCGGGGGATATAAGGGAGAGTGGAACGGGGTTTTGGGTGGTAGCCATCTCACTATGTAGTTAACATCGTCGTCGTCGCTATATAGTCAACCAGCTGTATAGTTAGACATCGCTGTTGTCGCTGTATAGTCAGCTAGCTAAAGTCAGTCAAGGATAAGTAACAGTGACTGTCATTAAAGTCGTAGCTGTATGCCGACGAGAAATAAATAAAAAGCACTCTACAGTCCGTGTCTGAAGTCATTACGTTACACCCCTTTACAGAGCCCGGCCGCATTTTAGCTCAACCCTTCCCCCACACACAAACGTCAAAAATTGTAACAGCCTATCAGTTAGCAAAACGTGAAGCATGCAGTGAAAACACGGGACTAATTTGTCCAGAAGATCGGCGCTTGAGGGTCGAGTATGCGTTTACAGTGAGCAGCAACCGGTTGTAGACGTCCACATCTAAGCGACTCGGTTGTGTACAACAGAGTTGAAAGTATTCTTATTCGAGTGCAGAGCAGTTTTAAACAGCTCTTCTAAAACGACAGGACAAAGTGTTTTAATTACGTTCGTGTGCATTCAGACTTAAATGATTACATACATCAATATGGGTAGGCAAATTACAGTTCGAGAGCCACCGAAGCAAACGGATGAACCAGGGAAGTCTCACCATTTCAATTCAGACATCCTCTAATTTCACGTAAAGTTTAAATGTATTCATGAAGGCAATTAGTAAAACAAATTAATATTCTATGGGTCTTTCGCTAAAGCCACGTAGATAGAAAAATTATTTTAAAAAAATATCACGACGTTTCGATCGCAACACAGCAATCGTTTTCAGGTGAATAAAAAAACATTTTTCTATCTACGTGGCTTTACCGAAAGACCCATAGAAAATTAATTCCTGCAGTCACAAAAGCTTTAAGTCAAAACAATGAATATTAAATAATCAATGAAAAGTAAAAATGGTTAAATCCAAAAACGTACATTATTCCTACCAGGGCTGGATCATGGTCCCTTGAGGCCCCTGGGCACATGTCTTTTGGAGCCCCCCGCCCCCGCTTTCCTATTTTTATGTTTTTATTGCCTTCTCCCTCGCAAAATCATCTACTAGATCGTCAAAAAATTGCTGTCTGATAAGGTCGGACTCTATTGACATAAGTGACAATGAGCCGAGACGTGTTTGGCACATGCTACGCCGCAGCATTTTTTTTATTCTGCCTAAAAGGGAAAATGTTCGCTCACCCTGGCAGTTTGTCACTGGCAAAGTTAGAAAAATCCGAAGTGCCACGAAAACATTGGGGAACACTGACTGCAGATGAAGTGCCTGCAACGTCTCAAGAAATTTAGTTGGGCACTTCTAACCGTCAGACATGAAAGACTTGAATTAGTTCGTTGACAAAGTTCATGTCCAGGTCTGACGCATATGCAGCAAAGAGTGCGTTTACCTTTTACACTATGACATCACTGTTAGACACCTGATCTGACAAACTGAACTCCAAAGAGACTGGTCAAACGCTTGTTAACGTCCAAGCGATGTTCAAGGAATGCCACAAGCTTATCAATGACCACATAAAATGTTTCTATATTTATCTTCCCTCCCCTCAAGTGTCACACCTGGCTCTGATCTCTCATCTGCATATGTATTGAGTTTCCTCTTTCGCTGAAGATCGTACTTATATGACTGAGAAACACCTGTCACATTTAAGGCTGCTCTTTAAAAAGCCTCAAACTGGTCTCGCTGTCCCGCCACAAAATTCCTCAATTAAGACAAAATCGGTGCTTCTACAGAGATGTCAATGTCACTTTTCTGTAGGTGCATGCTTGTAGCATAGAGATGGTGTTCATATGCCATGAACACCATCTCTAACGCGTCCAATTTAGCACAGAGTCCAGCGGCCTCAATTCGAGTATCTCTTTTCTCATCATCATTGCAAATATCACCGAAGGCCTCTAATGTCGGTGTAGTTTCTCCAGTGCCTTAGTTGACTCTGCCCGAGCACTCCACCGAGTACTGGATAGCGATTTTAATGTCAGTCTGACATCCGTCTGACTGCACCATGTTAAAAAAATTCTCGTTAGCCTCTGGGCTACTGCCGTCGAAGGTGTTAACACCAACTAAGTTAAGTGAATGCACTGCGCAAGGCACACTCAGGTTTTTTTTTGTTTCAGGTGGGCCTGTAGCCCATTGTATTTTCCCGACATGTTACTTGCATTGTGATATGACTGACCTCTACAGTTTGAGTGGTCCAACCCAAGGCTCTCCACCATCAAAGTCACATGGTCTGCTAAACTTTTACGAGTGTGGCTCTCAATTGGCTCAAAGCCCAGGAATCGCTCCACCACATTCCCGTTGCTGTTAACCACAACTTGGTGAGCATAGGTTTACGTCAGGGGTGTTCAAACTTTTTGCAAAGAGGGCCAAATTTGATGAAGTGAAGATGCCCGGGGGCCAATAGTTCCTTACAACATTTTTTTAACCACAAAAGTTACATGAAAATACACTGTTATGAAACAATTTTCATTGTCACAATTACCTTGATTTTTCAAATGACAATGTAACCAAATATAAGCCACTCAGGCAGACGTGAACAACTCTAAAAACGCAATTCTGCCTTTCATTCAGTCAGATAACATTGAACAAACTGTATAGAATATCTTAAATTTCCATGAGTTAAATATCTTTGCCTCATGAACATTTTAAACAGGAGTTATAAGTAATGCTAAGTGGTCTGTTATCATTAAACTTTAAAACAAGTGAATTTTGCCCTTGTCTTTTACAAGATCTTTCAGAAAGCAACAGTTTGTGTCACATCTACATAACATCCACAGTTAAACAAATCTTATTCAAGAGTTGAATAAAACAAGTGCCATAAGTCCAGGTGCATTAGTGTGCTTTAGGCTTTTCACTGTTAATAGTGACAAACACTAAATTTCAGATTGATCAAGGAACAGATAACTTGCTGACACTAATGAGAAGGGTGATACTGAGATCTAAATTTCAGTAAAGAGACCAGGTCTGGCTTGAGGGCAGTGGTTGAGATGTGCAAAATGTCACGCAAGTGGGAGTCACTCATCCTTGACCTCAATTGGTTCTTGTTTAAGTTCATGACTGAGAATGTTTGCTCACACAAATATGTGGAGCCGAATAAGCTCAGCATTTTCTTAGCGAATGACCACATTTTTGGAAACCTGCTTTTGTCCAGCTGCCGGTAAAAGTCAACAAGAGAACAATGCTGGTGTTTTCGGCGGCACTCATCGTCACACTGCAGCTCAATGAGCTCCAGCTGCAGCTGTGGAGGAGCATCATCAGGGTCCACGGAGAAGGGAGAAGAGAAAAGCAACATGTCCTTTTCAATAACTGCAATGTCCCGAAAGCTTTTGTTAAATTCCACAGAAAGAGATGCAATAGCTGTTGCATAACCCTTCATTTGCGTACCGATGTTGTCCTGTGAGAAACTGTCAATGACCTTTTTCAAAGCTGGGAAGTGCGCGGTGCAGGGCTCTGTTTGGGACAAGTGTCTTTGGAAAAGTTGCAGTTTGGTTCCAAAGGCTTTGATGTGAGCGTATAGCTGGCTCACCACTGCATCTTTTCCTTGAAGATTAACATTCAGCGCATTCAGATGCTTCGTTATGTCAACCAAAAAAGCCAGATTTGCCAGCCATACAGGATCGGACAGTTCTTCCATTGGTTGTCCCTTCTCACCCAAAAATGTCCAATTTCCTCAGAGAGAAAAATCGCTGCAGTGTGGACCCCCGACTTAGCCACCTCACATCGTTGTGATATATTACGTCACCGTAGAAATTATTTGAGAAGGGTTCGCGGTACGGATGCAGAGCCAGATAGCATTAGATTGGTGCTGCCACCGTGTGGTGAAAGGAGGAATTACATCTTTCAAGTTTTATGATGTATTTATTCTGACAGAGCTAGCGAGCCATAAATAACACATTATAAGACCGAAGCTGCGAGCCGTATGGAATCTGACCGCGGGCCGCGATTGGCCCGCGGGCCGGACTTTGGACATACCTGGTTTACGTTGATCCCTTCATGGCCAAACTATTATGGATGCCACAGTAGCGATATGTTAACTACCTTGCCTGGTATACAGGTTGTTGTGGGTTAGATCCGATCCCTGTATATTTGGAGTCTGCGTGTCTCTCCACATGCTCGCGTGGATTTTTCTCCGGGTACTCCGATTTTTCCTCCACATTTAGAAAACACGCATTTAGAGTATTTGGCGTATTTGGACAATTTTAAATTCCACGTGATAAGCCACTACGTTGAGCAATCATTTATGGACAGATCATTTCTGAAAAATATCTAAATAGCTCAGTGGACCTTAACTGGCAAAATACAAATATTAGTTTGATAAAAAAAAGAAACCCAATGTGGGAAAAACAGTGCCCGACTTGGCATGTCTCTCCTGGATAATTAAGTTTATTAGTATTATTACATTATTTTCAAATAAACGAATTACGAGTCACCATATTGGTAGTGGAAAATGTAAAGCCTGCGAATGAAATAAAATAACTCCAACTAAAATGAGACCATCGGCTTCTTAAACGCAGGTGGGATTTGTTTGATATCGTGATATTTCAGAACTGGAATCTCTCAAGAGCAGCCTCTAGTTGGGGTTATCTGCAGTGCTATAGCTACTCAACCCGAACTACCAATACTTGCCTGGTCTTTGTACTGTTCGCATTTTGGTTCACTGGTAGTGAGACAAGGCCATAAAAGGCGGCTCTCTGGTGTAGGCCAATCAGTTTGGAAAGACAATTTATATTTTGGTCGTGAATGCCTACTGCAATGTGTTAAACCAGTTTGTTTTGTTGCTTTGGAAAGAAAACAGACGGAGGAAATCCACGTAGAAAAAAAACCTCCAGGAGAAAGGCACCCTAAGTGAGGAATCGAAGCACGCGATTCCCACCGTACTGCGTGGTAATGTACATAAAGTGCACATGCTAACCTTAGAATTTAGATCACCATCATCAAAAACGGGTAAAAAATCTTGGCTGTATTTTAAAACTGCACGCCCTTTGGAAAACGTGTCACCGTTGACAATCCGGCAATTATCACCCAATGATGACGTGCCTTGCGGGATTCATATGAATAAGCCTGGACGTCAATGACTATTTATATAATTTAGCCTTCCGATTTTACTCTGGCCTATCGTGATTATATTTACTTTTATTATTCATGTTTCCTTCTCATTACGAATTGGTTAGCTCTCATGAGTGTTTCTACATTTGTCTTTGGAAATGTTTGGCTTTTTATTTCAACTTGTGTGTAACTACTTTACCATATTAGCACTACCAAGACAAAGGCGAGTGGGAAAAAAAATTACGAAATGTGCAGTGGACACCTAACGGGCTATCTGGATCGTGATGATGATTGTGTGGCTAAAGTTGCCTTGAGCTTTTGTGGTATGAACGGTGCTCTATATATATTATTATTGCAGCTCACCTTTTCTCTACATCTTCCATGAAGGCCTGTGCAGCAAGAGGTTCTTCAGCCTTCAGCACATGGTATTCGGCGAAGCTGCCAATTAACCCCATGAATTCCGGTAGTTTGACGAGTGCAAATACCCTGTCACCCTCCAGCCTGCGGGTGAATTAGAGAAACGCAGATGTCGATATTATTACTTCTACTTAAAGTCAACTTTGACTTTCCTGTCCACGCCAATAACACTGGCTTTGTGTTGAGTTACAGAAACCTAAATTGTAATTTTATACAACAAAATGTGCGTGATAAGACGCAACTTGTTCTTTGCTAAACTTTAGTTAAATAACTGGTAACAAACTAACGCCTTAGCTGTGGTTCACATTTGTTTTTTTTGGGTTATGCCACGTGGAAATTGTACACCAGATCTAGAGCAGACATGCTTTGAATTCATTAAAGGGTTTTTAGTTATTTGCGTAAACATAAAAAAGTCATTAACCCACCTCCCCCGCCAATCAACCAGTAAAGTTTGCTGACGTGAATAACAACGTGCCGATTAATTTGAATAAAACCACGACACCATTTACAAATCGAGTTTGGCGGTTCTCTGGCGATTACAACCAGTCTCATCAGGTCATTTGCCAGAATTGTGAATAAGTCTTCCTGTTTTCAGTCTTATATTGCTTTAACTGTCATGGTAAACATTACTCAGTGGCAGTGCGTGTGGTAATGTATGGCCCTTACTGTTTGAACCAGATGTCACTTGAAGGAATCTCAGAGATCGCTCTGTAATATTCACTTTTCTGGGAAATTCTCTAAACAGAGGTTCTGCACTGCTGTGCAAGAATTTCAACTATATTTTGCATCATGACAAGACACCGATAATTAAAATCGGGGATGAGAATGGAGGGAGACAAAGAGCCAGGCATCTTATACAGCATTGCCTTTCCAGCGACTTAAATGTTTAAAATGCTGATAAACCCCGCCACAGATTTGCAGTGCTAACCATAAAAAAAACTCTAACCTCTTCTTGTCCACAAACGGAATGGCTTCCCACATGGCAGTATAATCTTCACGCAGGTGGTTCATCTTGTGATTCTCGTATGGGCGAAGATCTTCAAAGACCTAAAAAACAAAAAGGCACCACAATGGACCATTACATTGAATGCGTTAGGCCCGAGGGGGTTCAACAATTTCTGGCAACTGATAATACAATTGCCATTGGTTTTTGGAAAGTGAAACAGACGTGGAATTTTCTTGTGGACGCCAATCTTCTTTCAGATCTCCCTCAGAACTAGAAAAATGCTGGTGAAGATTATGAAAACACTAACGTCCAGAATAAAATCTCATTGGAAACCCAGACCTCACAGCCCCTGGCTTTAAATAATGTACATTGCAGGAGCAACTGATAATTAGCCAGAGTTTTGGAAAAACAAAAACAATCCAAGTGAGATTTCGCACGGATACGTAATATAAAACGAATATCATGTACCAAACAAATTCTCGAACTTTTAAACAGGTGTGTACTGGATTAACTGCACTTGTGGCAAATGCTATGTTGGTCAAATGAGATGAATTTTTTGCATAAGACTGCAAGAACAAAGTAAATATTTTATTCTCACAAACACACTTGTCGGCAGTTGCAGAACATGCTTGCCAACAAGGACATGCAGTTGTTTTGGTAACATTGATGTTTTGTGAAACACTAATTTTAATTACTGGTCAAGACTAATTAGATAATCTATTGAAATTGAAATAACTAAAAATAAATGTAACTATTCTGACAGCTACAGTCTTAGTGGTGCTGGGAAGCATATTAGATTATTAAGTAATACAACTTTAAATTGTTTGTCGTGTCAAGGCATCGTATTAGTGATGAATTGTGATTAACCTATCTGTTCAATATTAACAGAATCAATTTTTTATGATTACATGAACCCACCCCCCTTGTTATCTGCACCCGATTGGCTCAGTGATGCTACATTGCGCTATTTAAGACGGGGAAACGGGAAAACTTCTCAAATTCTGGCAAATCGCCCTCGAAACGTTTATCAACTCAAATTGGAAATGTTGTGTGTTTACGGTCCAAAACACAACCGGTTAGTGCAGTAGTAACTAATTGGCACGTATTGTTCACGTGACAGGTGGAGGTTTGCAAATTACATTTATATTTACGCGATCCAACCCAGCAAAAGCCAACCACTATTATTACGTATTAAACTGCACTCACCCCCCTTCATGAATGGACCATTAGAGACGCAATGGCAATGCGATTGTGGCCATGCAACCCAAACTATGGGATACACAGTAAACGACCATTGTCTGCGCTCCTTCGGAGGTGGAGGAGGGTGGGTGTGTGGAAGAGGGAGGAGGATGAGCAATCTTACACCAGTCTCTTTCTTGGATGTGTGCGTGTATATGTATGTTGAGCGTTTTTCGTTACCATACATAGCCAACCATGCCAATCGGAGGTTGTATATTTCCGAATGACTTACTGCTGTCTAATTATGGACGACACTTCATCACCTCTCCCTCAATTCCTCCAAGACCTAAATCTTATTGTTTCCTGCTTCCAATTCCCCTCTCATCTATCCCACAATTTAATTTACCCCCTTTTCCCTCACTCCGGTCCACTGTGCTCGAAACCTTGGGGGTCACCTTCGATCCCTCCCTCCACCAAACATACATGCTGCTTTCATATCTTCAACATCTGCCAAAATAGTAATTTATTTCCTCATCTTTGCTCGTCTATTATAAATCGATGCTGTTTATATTAAAATTCCTCACCCTCGTTTACAAATCGCTCCATGGTTCTGCACCACCCTAGCTCGCTTCTCTTTTTTTAATCATTTCCCATCTAAGCCCCTGCGTTCACAATCTCTATTGTCCCTTACTACCCCCACTCCCTCACTGTGATCAGTTACGTTTCTGCTATTTTTTCCCTCGTGGCTCCCCTCCATTGGAATAAACCTCTCATTCCACATCAAGACAACTTCACCCAGTTTTCGTTCCTCCCTTGAGACTTTTTTCAATTGTATACCCCTCCACCATTTCGTGTCCTCATCCTTAAGACCTTTACTATCCTTCCCATTCCAAACCCTCGCCAGCCCTCCCCCTTTCCCCCCTTCCCCTCCCCAACACTCAAGCCCCATCCCTTTTACTCATCAGCCAATGCACCATTTATACTTCTTGGAAATCGCCTTGAAAAAAGCACTATATAAATGTAGTATATACGTAGAACTGTTTGCACCATACGTAGCAAACCATGATAAATTGGAGCGGGGGAAGGACAAACTAAACACAAAAAGCAGTTCAAAAGAAGAGTTTTCAATCTATATGATGTTTGAAAGTGTATGGCTCCAGTGGCTTCCTAATATCGTAAGGAAAAGCGTTCCAGACGGTCGCAAAAACTCATCTGAAAGCGTGCGATTCTGTGACCGTTTTTGTCCAATAGTTATTGAAGGCTGCTACTGCGAGGATGGCCAGAGTTGGGAGTGATTGATAGTTTATGCTCCTTGACGAGATCAGCAAGGTATTGTGTGGTTAATTTGTGGCATGCATTTTGTGTGTATTGAGCGTGAAAGGTTGAAGTGAATGCAGAAAGAAAGAAATAAAATCGGGCAAAATGAATGAAGTACAAAACTCTGTTAGTGGCGTTGCATTGTATCACCTTCCACATGATTTGTGTGAGTTTCTCCGTGAAGGCTCCATACTCGACGTTCAATGGGATCATGGGGGAATAGATGACGAGGCAGCCATGTGGCTGGAGCACCCGCTTGACTTCGCGCATGAAGGCTGGCAGGTCAAACCAATGCGCCGACGTGAAGGCGGTTAGCAGAGACACGGAGCCATCCTCTACGGGAAGGCTCTCGGCTGGCCCCACCCTACGATGTGGGAGGGTGGGGGGGGAAGAAGGAAAACCAAAAAAAATGTGCATAACAGCGCGTTAATTTTTCACAAAGCGACACAAACAAAAATAAAAAAATTCCCCTGTGTAGCTTGCAACCGACTGTTGGGGACGAGTGCTGTTAGTAGCGAGCGGCGATGCCTATGAAGGCCGGCACTGTGGCACATGAAGGAGTGGGTGACCAGCACCACACCCCACCGATGGCGATCTTTTTACACACCGCACCAGGTAATCATGAAGCCGAGTCGACCTAGGGGGAGGCCCTGGACTGGTTCAGATAATATTCACCGTGATGGTCGTGAGCGGGAATCAAACTCGGGTTTGTAGCACAGGGCGCCCGAGAGACGATGTCACTAGTACAGCACACCGGTGTGTTGGAGAGCCAAGCCACGATATTTACACTTTGCACAAGAGCGCAGAAGTGTGGTCACCACATATACGCCTCTATATAAGGAACGAAACAGGTGGACTTCTCCACAAACATGGCTGTTACCTGATGAAGCTAGTTGTTATTACTGGTGAAACGTCGTACTCAGATTGTAAATGTTGTGGCTTGGCTCTCCAACACACTGGTGTGCTGTACTAGTGATGAATTGTCAAGTTCTCTTTACGTGACAATCCTTAATCGTTGGTTATGTTTAGTTTGTATGGCATGATATAATACACAAACATCACCCTCCAAACTCTCGACTCAATCCTAAAAAACACAGTATAGCCGTTTGAATGTGTCCCCATGGAAGGCCAAAGGGACTTTGTATCTGCGAGTGTGGGGCTGTTAGCCTGTGGGCAGCGATTAGCACTATGAACCTATTTACCCAAGTTCGATTCCTGCTCACGATCACCAATAGTGACGATCTGAACCAGTCTTGGTCCTTCTCTAGGTGAACTCAGCCTGAAATTAGTACCTGGTGCGGTATAAAAACATCGCCAACGACGAGGCAAAGGCGGTCGGGTGTGGTGCTGGTCACTCATCCCCTCCTGTACCGTACTGGCTTTCACTAGGTGCTATTCACTAACTCTGCATGCCCCAACAGTCTGTAACAGGCTATATGGGGGGATATGTATTTTGAACCTACATGTAGGTGATGTTGTTGGGATGTTTTTCGAGCATCGCTTCTTCTATCTGCGATGGGCTCACATCGATGCCCAACACTGTTTTGCTGATAGATGCCAGAAGCTCTGTGCCCTGCCCGCTTCCACAGCCAACGTCCACAACGAGGCTGGGCCTGCTCCCCGTCTGGATGCACACACACACACACATGGGATTAGGAGGCTTAATAATGTAGCCCCTTTCACTCAGAGCCTTTCCACAATGGTTTCAGCTGGACGTCCGAGCGTTTTACCTGGCCATGGTTTCCAGAGTCCGAGATAGAGAGAGGGGTGGGTAGGCAAGCAGGGATGTGACAGAGCTATGGGAGAGAGGACTGTGGGTCTTGCAAAGTCGAGCTTGACGCAATACACATGCAACTTCATAACGCTGAAATGAATCCATATTATAAATCAATCGATTTGAGGGACGCCACACCTTATATTATATCATGTATTTATATAGCGCCTTAACTAAGGTGCTATACAGTGAACTTACTACGGAACAAGATGGTTGGCAAGATGAAATGAGACGAGTTGATGGGATATATGCAAAATGGTGGTGACGATGTGTGGAATAAACGAAGATGGAAATGAGACAAGTGGATTGATGATCGGTTACCATGGGGAGTTGGAGACAGTGATGGCGTGAGTACGAGTGGGGAGGACAGCAAGTGGAGAAGGAAGGGTGGGGCAAAAGAGAATGCGTGGATTTTAAAAAGAGAATAGCATATGGTAGTGAGAAAGTGATTGTTTGACGTGCAACGGTAGTTCATTCCAGTGAAGAGGGGCTAGGAGAGAGAATGAGCGAAACCTAGACTGTGCACACGGAGGGAGAGAAAAGAGACGGCAAAGATTTAGAATGCAGCGAGTGGGCAGGAAAGTAAAGTCGGATGAGAAAAGAGAGGTAATGAGGAGCCAGGCCATGAGAGAGATTTATAAACTCAGCTAAGGAAGTTAAAAGGAGGCAACGATATTGAACGGGGAGCCAGTGTCGCTGAATGAGGAGGGGCGATGTGTGGGAATGGAAGAAGATTAAAATATTATAGGGGCAGCTGCGTTTTTAATTTGTTGGAGTGGTTTGAATGCGGATTATGGTAGACCATCATAAGAGAATATCAAGTCGAGTAAAAATAAGGGCATAAATAAGAATTTTGGTGGCAGTGATCGTCATGAAACTGTGGATTTTAGCGAATGTTGTAAAGGTGAAAACGGCACGATTGATTCGCGGAAGTTTCGTGGTCAAATAGGGAGAGAGTCATCGAAGATTACACAAAGGTTGTGGACCGACTCCACTGGAGTAAGATTAAAATAGGAAAAGTAAATAGTGGGACAGAAAGGATGAAAAAGTGAAGCTGGAAAGAAGAGGATGTGTTTTTGAACGGTTGATGGAGAAAGTGTTGGGTCATCCAAGAATGGATAACGCAATACAGTAGAACCCCCTCTTCATGACCACCGCTGTGAATAACGAAATGCTTAACGACGGGCCTCCATAGAGCCCAATGTCTGCTTAACGACCATTCCAGTGTTAATGACTGGCTGTTGTAGGTACAGTAAATATTAATGCATTGATTAACCATGTTTATTTTAATATTATGCGTTTATAATGTTAGTATATCTAGGTATTAATATCCATTGTTTAAACATCATACATTACACGTTTTGTGTGAAAGGAAACTTTCGATGCTATCGGAAATAATTGAGATTTTAAACATGTATTTCCTATACTCGATAAATTACCAAATCAGTCGAAAATGTATAGTTCGCAAAATTCACTGTACAACTCGCATTTCGCACATGCGCCACCGTCATTTCAGTCCTATCGCATTGTCTCACGTGCGAAGCTGCAAGTGCTTCTTGTAAATCGGCGTAGACTTTAGGTCACAAATATCATCGCAAACCTTCAACAGTGAGTAGCAAGCATAGTGTGCCAGTGACAGTTCAGGTGGTGAATGTACGAAAAGTCTCAGCCGGAGTATACTCTGTTAAAATGGGAGTGATAAAGTGTAGCAGGGCAAGGTGAGCGTGTGGTTGATATTGGGCGCCATTTTAATCTTACTCCAACGATTGGACACATACGATCATGAATAAATTAAAGGTCAGCTTGTTTTAAAGCAGAGGTTAAAATAACGTGGCAAATAAAGTTTTAATATAATTTTTTTTAATGATTGCTCGCATTATGGATTGAGGATCTACACATCAAAAACTCCGATCAGCTGAGCCCCTCATTCAGGAGAAGGCCCTAAGCTTGTATGGAGGAGACTTGAAAAAGTAGTTGGGACAGGAAGAAGTAGCGAAAGAGAACCCATTCAAGGTCGCCCATAGATGGCTTTATAGTTGTCTTCAGGCATGATGTAGCTCACAGAACTTAAGTCCATGATGGCTGGAGTGTATGGCGCCAAAAGAGAAAGGAGCCTTGTTGCTTGCTCCTACACAACCTTGCAGTGTCGTTTTTAGTGTTTTTTTTTTTACTCATAATGTCTTTGCTATTATTTCTTATGAGCACTTTTAGGTCCCTTTGTTCGGACCCCCCCCCCCCCCCAAAGCAACTCCATTTATCTTACCTGGTGTTCTTCTCAGGAGATACCGGCGCAGACCGGGTAGGGGAGCCGGCGCTCTAGTGAGGCTGAGAAGATAGGCTAATCGACCCCCCACCCCCCGGCTTCCCAATCTTAGTAGCCAATGTTCAGTATGTGTTAATGATATAATTGCTAGAGTAGATGTAGCTCTCAAGGGCCTGAGTCACATTTCTGCAGACATAGCAAGATCTGAAATCTCTGCAACCCTCAAAAACGCTAAGATGCCAGCTAGCAACATCAGCAAAGATGAGCGTTTTGAATTAGCTCTATTAAAAAAAAGAGGGATGACATTGTCATCCTCTCAGCCGACAAAGGCAATGCCACTGTCATCATGGACAAAATAGAATACAACAACAAAATTCAAGAACTACTCAACGATGGCAGCTATACAAAAAAAAAAGAGACCCCACCAACAGCCTCGTCTCTAAAACCAACCAAATAATTTATGATTCAACCGCATTAATTGATCAGACCAAACAGTTCTCGTTGAAACCTTCTGCAGCCAGGCCATCAAGATTATACGGCTTACCAAAGATACACAAATAAGATACACCTCTTCGTCCCATTGTCTCTACGATCAACTCCCCCACATACAAACTGGCTCGTTTTTTGTCTGAAATCCTACTGCCTTTCACTGGAAAAAACACCTCTGCGGTACTAAACTCTACTGACCTGGTATCGACAATCAAGGGGATTTCCCTGTCCCCAGACGACCTGCTTGTCAGTTTTTATGTGGTTTCTTTATTCAAAGTTCCTGTACCTGACACCATCGCAATCATTGAAGACTTGGTTAATAAAGGACTGAATGCTGGGGTACCCCCCCCCCTGGTGAGACACTGCTTAACCAATACATACTTCACCTGGAATGGAACTTTCTACAAGCAAACTGAGGGCACCCCAATGGGCTCCCCCCTATCTCCGGTTGTAGCCAATGTCTTCATGGGGAAATTTGAGACTGACGCCATCCAGACGACTGCCACTCTACGCCCGACCTTATGGAAGAGGTACGTAGATGACACTTTTGTCATCTGGCCACATGGCCGGTCTGCTCTAGACCAATTTCTCGACCACATCAATTCCACACACCCAGCCATCAGATTCACCATGGAAGTCGAAAAAGATGGCAAACTACCCATTTTGGATGTCCTAATTAAAAGGAGACCTGATGGTTCAATGAGCCACTCTGTCTACAGGAAAGCCACCCATACGGATGCTTACCTAAAACCGGATTCTCACCACCATCCATCCCAGAAGAATTCCCTCATTAAGACTCTATACCATAGAGCCCAATGCATTTCCGACCAGGAACACATTGCCAGTGAACTCAAACACGTACGCCAAGCTCTTAAGGCTAATGGTTACTCTGACTACACAATCTGCAAACCAATCACTCCAACCATCAAGAAGGATCCTGTTGAGGAGCCTCTCAAGACCATCACCTTACCCTACATTGCTGGAGTCACAAAAAAGATCTCCAAAATCCTGGTTAAACACAAGATCCAGGTTCGATTCAACACAGTACATAAAATCCGTGATCTGGTCCCGTCTGTAAAAGATGTGGTTCCAGACATACAGTACCCTGGCGTCTACAAACTAAGTTGCCTCTGTGGTAGCAGTAACATTGGAGAAACCAAACGACATGTCTCGGACCGCATCCGTGAACATAAAGCAGACTTGAAAACACGGTAGGACAAACATCTCAGCCGTGGCAGATCACTGTTACAATTCAGTGGGTTCACATGATATTGACTTCTCCAAGACAGAGGTTCTCTGCAAGCCATCTGGCTACCATGAGAGATTCGTTCATGAGGCGATCCACATATACAAACACAGAGACAATTTCAACCGAGAAGATGGATTCCAGCTTAGCAATCATTGGAAGGACGTAAACCATTTCAGATCTTAACTGATTGTGTCCACGTTTACGGTGTCTTTCAGACCGTGTTCCACTCACTGACATTGACTATATATCTTGTATTCTCCGCAGGGAATGGATTCTTTGCTCCGCTGCAGGTTTCCTACCACCACTCTTCCATTGACATATTTCGTTGCTTCCTCTTAGTGCCTTTCACGCGACAGTTAATGGTGTAGTGTATGGCATATTGTATAATAATAAATAGTATTAAAGTGTAATGTTTAATGCAGTGTATATGGTAATATATAGTATCGTAATTGTATAGTGCCTATACAGCAGTGTGGTATACAGTTGGGTGGGTAGAATAATACATAGTGTAATATTACACTATGTATTATTCTAAGACATAGGGTAGTGTATAGTAATACAGTATACAATTGAATGTTGGGTTTGTCTATGGCAGCATATAGTATGGGATAGACCCGTGTGATGTAAGGAAAAAGTTTAGCTGGAAGCATATTATATTTTTTGCGACCTAGAATTGTAATGTATTACTTACGGTTAGTAGCTCAGCTTATTGAGAGTATATTTATCATACTGATGATACTATGTAGTTTATACTTTAGCTTTTTTTGTTGAAAACCCCCCGCCCACCTCCTGCGCATTTCACAAGTAGCACTCATCGCATTCCTGAATTTCCCATAAATATGCTAAATTCCTCTTGATATGCAGATTCTTTTGTCAAGGCACATTTTTGCCCCCCTTCCGACCCAGCTTAAATAGACGCTCCAAGCGTGGTGGTGTTTCATTTAGACGCTGTCGCCTCGACAGACCTGGTCTTCACCTGAGGGTGGCTGCTTGTGTTGTGGCCGAAACGTCGTGAGAATTATTTTATTATGTTTTATTTTTATTATTTTATTACTTCCCTTCTACGTGACTTTACCCAAAGAACCAAGAAGATGAATCCCTGCAGTCACGAAAGCTTTAAATCGAAATATTAACCACTCTTGGTGGATACAAAGCCCTCCCCCGTGGCCACCGTTCAGCAAATCAGATCACACCTCCATCCTGCTCCTACCCATCTATTAGGCAGAAGCAGGAATTGCCTGTGACTAGAACTATTCAACGCTGGTCTAACTAATCGAAATTTGTGCGTCAGGACTGTTTTTCTTCCGTGGACTGGAAAATGTTCCAGGTCACCTCCGAGAATAACAATCGACAAGCACAAAGACTCAGTTACCGGGTTCGTTCCTCCGCACACTGACCACGTGCTGTCTTTCTCCATCCCTTATATTTCCTGGCCCACGTGATACCACGTAGCCAATCCTCGGCCACACCTCTGGAACTCTCTCGAAGATACTGTCCAGCTCCAGGGATCGCCCCTGGCTCGACTCCCCATTGGCTGTGGGCTGAGGCTGGCAGAGCCTATCACCATCGCCCAGGTGTAACCTCATATTACATAAGTATAAAATACTTTGAAGAGTAAACACAGAATTGGTTAAGTGTACATTGTATTTGTAGGCGCAGCTTTCTTGTACCAAAAATAAGTTACACATGAACCTAAATAGAGCAATAAGTGTGACACGTGTTTGATGTGTCTTAAATAAAAAAAAAAACTGTTTCTCATCTACACAAAACGAACGATTTCCAAATTTATATCTATAGTCTTTTACTTTATCACGTTATCACACTGTCAAGGACTTGTCTACTCACTCCATCTGGTTCTTCTCCTGGCTTCTTTTATACTGCCAGACCGGAAGTGACGTCACGAGTTAAACCAACAGTGTGTCTAACTAAGGGGGATTCTAAAGTTGGAATATTGAGAATAGGAATCCCCCTATTCTGTTTTTCCAACAAAAAACAACACTGTCTGATAATAGGTTCCCATTTTTTCTGGCAACAAACATGTGTTAAGATGTTAAAACACCAAACCGAAACCTTTTACAAGGAATCATGTCCATATTAACCACAATACTTGTGGTCAGAATGCAAACAAAAAAACATCATAATATATGCATTGTCTTGTAAACTGATTGGTCCACACCAGACAGCTTTTCTTTTAGCCTAGTCTCAAAACAGTGTTAGACCAGACCCGAGGACAAAAGGCGTCCTCTGTTGCCAGAAAAAGAAAGAGAAACCCTATTCACATATTTTGGTACTGGCAAATGAGGTCCCATGAAGTTGGAATATTACAAGTCAAGTATTCCTAATCTTCAAAAAAGGTATGACAGATGTACATAAAATGTATACACAGAAATAATACATTCACTGTCTAATGGCTCTTATCGTGTTGAACTGTACAGTTCAGGTACTGCAAATGTACAGTACGTTTCCTGTACAGTACGTATTCTGGTTAGGTAATAAACATTTCCCTAATGGTACAGCTCCTATGGGAGAATTTCCCCAGCTTCGCGTTGGATCGGCAATGTATACATTCTTACGGTTGCCATCACCTACCATTTCCATATATTCACATGGGGGAGGCGAATTCCTCGTTATAAGGTCGAAATTTCCTGGTCCCCAACCCCAATGTTTATATCAGGAACCCTTCTGAATAAGATTTAATGTCAAACATTCCTGGGCCCCTTCCCCCCCTCAAGTGGAGAGTGACTTTCACTTGTGCTCAGGCAGAAGCATTGCTCCTGGGTTGTCATTTGCAGCAAGCCCTTGTGTAAATAAGCGGGACTTCATAACAATGTATTTGTTTGGCAACTGGAAGCCAATGCAGCTCGGTGAGCACTGGACGGGCATGGTCAGATCTTACAGTAAGTCACGGCTCGTGCCAAAGAGGCCTGTACACACGCTGCTGCTTGATATTGTTTTGCCAGACGTCTAGTCTGGGAACAGCCCTCGCTGAATGAAAGATTTGCCAGGTGGAAAATCAGCAGGACAAGCACGTCCAAGCGCGATTTGAGAATCGACGTGCGTATGTAGTCGGGTGGCGATGTCTTTATTTGGCAGCCATGTGATGAATAGACATCTCTGCTGCCGACGTTAATGTCAGGGTCGAGTTTTGCATTGATTCTCAGTTAAATCAAACTCAAATGGCAGACGGGGAGAATGCGCTGCCTTCCAGTTAGAAACCGCAGACTTGATCGTCATTATTTTATTGGCGAAGTATATTACAGGTAGGAACAATGTTCCACACTGCCCACCAGGGATTTTTTGTCTGTCTGTCTGACTGTCGTGCATAAAGCACGTTCCTTCGGAGTGGGCAGGTAGGAACTTGGTTAAACAGCGCGGCGTTGGGGGGCGGGGCAGTTGGATGAGTGGGCATGTTGACCCTTCCCCCCCACCCTCCCCGACATAGTCAACCAATCGCGGCGTAGCTTGATGTTCGGTGGGGAGGTGCATGGGTGGGCGGAATTCTGGATATGCACGACAGACAGACACATAATCCCTTGTGGGCAGTGTGGAATCTGTTGTTCCTACCTGTATAACACTCTAGGTAACTAAGACTCACACACACACTCACTCTCAGACTCTCACACTCACTCTCAGACCCTCAGGCTCGCGCACGCACACACACTCACCACTCTCAGACTCGCGCGCACACACTCACACCCTCAGACTCGCGCGCGCACACACTCACACCCTCAGACTCGCGCGCGCACACACTCACACTCACAGACTCGCGCGCACACACACTGACCATCACACTCTCAGACTCACACCTCACACACTAACCACACTCTCAGACTCACACACTAACCACACTCTCAGACTCACACACACACACATCTCACACTCTCAGACCTCAGACACACACATCTCACAC
>CM025686.2:404152-416826 GCA_014621495.2 Entosphenus tridentatus | reverse complement strand
ACACACACATCTCACACTCTCAGACCTCAGACACACACATCTCACACTTTCAGTATAATACAAACAGCTCTTTGATTGGTGGAGACCTACTGCTGGGTACGGAGAGCGGAGGGGCCTAAGGGAAGAGGGTCAAGGGAGGGGCCTAAGGGAGGAGGGGTAAGGGGAGGTGCCTAAGCAAGGGGGAGGGGCCGATCGTTACGGGGGTTGAGGATGTCGGGGAGGGTGGGGGGGGGGTAAACACGGCCACTCATCCAACTGACCCCCCCCCGAACGCCGTGCTGAGTGTGTGTATGTCTGACAGTGTGAGCGTGTGTGAGTCTGAGAGTATGTGTGTGCGCGCGAATGTGTGTGTGTGTGTCTGAGTGTGACATTGCGTGGTTGTGTGCGAGTCTGAGAGCGAGTGTATGCATCTGAGAGTCTTAGTTACCTAGAGTGTTATACAGGTAGGAACAGGTTCCACACTGCCCACAAGGGATTATGCGTCTGTCTGTCGTGCATATCCGGAATTCCGCCCACCCATGCACCTCCCCACCGAAGACCAAGCTACGCCGCGATTGGTTGACGATGTCGGGGAGGGTGGGGGGTGGAAGGGTCAACATGCCCACTCATCCAACTGCGCCCCCCCGCACCGAACGCTGCGCTGTCCAACCAAGTTCCTACCTGCCCACTCCGAAGGAACGTGTTTACAAGTACTGTGCACAGACCGGTTTTACTGGTTGATGGATGGTTTGAGTTGGGGGGGGGTCAACTCAATCTGTAACCCCTTTTAGGTCGATAAAGTACCTCCCTGGTTGTGTGTGTGTACACCTATTCATCAGAGCATACGCTAATAAACAGGAAATCACATTTTGGATAATTGACCGATCGGTCCATTTTTAGGTCGTAAACGTATTGGAACTCCACCGCCCGTCCCGTAAAGGTCTCCTGGCTTGTGTTCTGGGTTGAGAGACTTGTTTCACCTCTCAATTATGATTAGTCGTCATATGTTTTTGTTTTCATTATGTTTTTATTTCCTGCAGGATTTTAATTTGCTTGCTAGTTGCTATAAAAGAGGGATGTTTTCCCTCTTTATACAAGTAATGCGCAGTGTGAGATTAATTTATGAATGACGCGATATAAAGTATTATTGCAGGGACTCCTACTTATGAATTAGACTTCGGAACTTTCAGAGATACGACCAAACTTGTCCACTTGCCCAGTTGCTCGTTTGGACCGAGTCCTAAGTTCAACCGCCGTGCAATACATGGAGGTTGTTGCATCTACATCTGCAGAACATTAAGTGGCATGCACATCTACAGGAGATTATTCAAGTGTAATGTATCTCTCAGAGACGCAGTCTTCTCCGTGTGTTTATTATCAAATAAATATCAACCAATAATTCAACATGCAACTACGAGTAACTATATACATACACACGGGTGTTTCACACGACACTATTCTAGGATAACATAACTTCTTCTTGCAAGACAACTCGCGGACGATGAAGACGGCCCGGTTATTTAAAATATTTTATTACAACTATATACAGTCACCGTTTAAAAACAATAACAACCCGCAAGAGGGACATTGCCGCGAATAAAGGGTCCCCTACAGTTCCATAACATATGGAGTGTACAGATAACAAAAATTGTGTTAGTCCATCCAATACATATCAAACAAGAGTCCGCGATTGCCGAACCAAGTCTCGCTCCTCAATTTCCAGAAAACTCTTCCAAGTGCCGCCTGTGTCAACGTTTGATACTTGGCAAAACAAGTCCCATAGATACCAATGGACATGTTACAAACGTGGTGTCTTACCAGGCCCCGTGGTGTCCAGCTCTCGTTGGCTTCTCTATTTGCGGTGCTACGATTCAGCTCTGTATGGTCTTGCAGCAATGTACCTGCGGGCCCCGACTGATCTGCCATACGGCCGGGGTGTATACACTACTACCACGCACTTCAGGAGCAGGACATACTTACTACTCTCCCAGCCCTCGGCTCTTGCACTCGACGCTGGGGAAGGGGTGGCCTTCTCAAGCGTTGCCCCAAGGATCTGGAATGTCTGTCCTGCAGTGATCCGGCACCCTACATACCTCCGTGTTGTTTAGGAGGGAGTGTAAGACTCGTAGATTTTACTTGAACATAATTTTTTACCTTTTTTGGTCTTTGCATTTTATTTGAGTGCACAATGGTTTTGATACCCCTTGAGTGGAGGTAATATTACATTTAAATAAATACGGTATAAGCTATTGAACTAAAAAATAAACTACGTTTTTTTTTATTTTACCAGGTAAGACCCCACCTAGCTGTTTTAGTCTGCCTCGGCAGCAGACCAAGCTTTCCCACCTGATGGACGCTTGTGTTGCGCCAGAAATGTCGCGATTTAGTTTATACCTACGCGACTTTACCGAAAGAACAAAAGGAGTATCTTTATAGCCACTATAGTTGGTACTCCAACGGAGGAGGAAAAGCAAAACTACTTCTTGACCAGCAGAGCTCGACATTGGCATTCAGCCCCCAAACGTATTGCCGCCATATGCAGGAATATAATTCATGTGACAAATAGGAATAAAATCACGCCTATGCGATGGCTGTCAAATGGCAGTGCAGTAATGTTGTAATCTCCCCGTATAACCTGGTGGGTCCGCAAAGTCAAATTCTACAAGAAAAACATCAAGCACGACTCACACGAAGCCGCTACGATCTCGTTGCATTGCGGTGAATGCGTGGGCGGTGTTGTGTTGCATCTGAGTGAAGCCACGCTCCACACATACGCAATTCGAGAATTAAACCGCACTAAACACACTCACGTACCTTTGCATACACGTAGTCGGTTAGGGTTGTCAAGACGTCTGCCGGCAGGGTGGGCCGGTAGCACTTGTACAGGCGGGCTAGTTCAGTGCCCTCAAACACTCGCACGGACATTGCTGCTGCTGCGAGCAGGTGGAGCAGGTCTACGCGGGACTTATCTGGCTCAAGGTGTCGAGGAAGAGGTGGTGGTGGTGGACGAGGAGGAGATGGTGGTCCAGAGAAGTCCCGACGGCTCTCGACGAGAGAGCGAGACCCGTTTTATAGAGAAGCCAACGAGAAAACCCCACCCATGTGTGTGTTTGTGTGTGTGTCTTTGTCTTCGTTGTGTGTCTGTGGGAGTGGTAGTGTAACGGTTAGCGAGCTGCACTATGAAACTGGCCACCCAATTTCGATTCATGCTCATGGACAACAACAGTGCCTATTTTCTGAACCGGTCCTGGGCCTCCCTTAGGTCGACTCAGCCTCAAATGAGTACCGTGTGCGGTGTAAAAAAAATCGTCACTAGGGAGACAAAGGCGGTCTAGCGTCGTGCTGGCTCATACTTTTACAATAATTAACATATAAAGAGTGGCATTGTGTATTATGAAAGTAATTAGCAGCAATTAGCAATAGTTAGCAATTACAGTAAGGAGTGAAAATAAGAGGTTATGATGAGACCAGTTTGATATAAACATTTTTTTTTACTAAAGCTGATGGTTTTGCGAGGCTGTGAAACTTTTTTCTACAACAGTGGAGAAGGGGGGAGATTAATGGGTGGGGCAGGTGGTTGGGGGGTGACTACTAAAAACCAATGAAAAAAATAGCTCTTAACAGTCGGAGATAAACGCGTAAGTTAAATTCAAGGGGGGTTGGGGGGGCCCATAACAATGCAATTAACCTGACGCCACACCGAGCACACAGATTGGACAAAGAGACGAATAAATGTCCTCGCGATCTCAATGCCGGTCCCAATTAATGAGCCCCCCGGGGCGTTCGGAGAATGAAAAAGTTGAATAATTACACCACTCAGTTCAACACGTGGTAGGGGTTCGCGACCAATATCATCCATGATAGAGGTTAGTTTGGGTTAGATCGCATAAATATAAATGCGTCGTTAAACCCGACACCACTCGACACAGCCAATTTGTTAAGGTTTGTCACGTAAACAAAACGTGGTCAATTCGATACTAGTTCAGCAGTAACGGGTTGCTGTGTTGGAAAGTAAACCCACTGCAACATTTACAATTCGAGTACCGTGACGTTTCGCCAGTAATTACTACAACAACAAGCAGCATCATCAAGCGACAGCCAGAAGTTGTGGATAAATCCTCCTGTTTCCGTTTGAAATAGAGGAAGGGATATATGTGATGTCGTCACTTGTGCGAAGGCCATTACCGGTTGCGTTAATTACAACTACCGCAAAGGAATATTCTTAAATATAATCATGGTTACTACGACGATGCAACCTATGGCCCGACAGGATTGACGTTACTATTTTTGCATTCCCTTAACAACCACTGTTGACACATCCGGTCCGGGTTAAGGATGCAATACGTGATGATAACGTAATTATGGGAGTTCGTGTTGAAGTGTTGAACCTCGGGATCGTTCTGGACAACAATAGCTATCTATATTTATCTTATCTATGAAAGTAATTTTTGTCTGTTTGTCTGCCTGTGTGTCTGCCTGCTTGTGACGCGTTTAACGGACAAACTATTGGGTTTCAAATTTAACAAGTAGACAAATACAATAAATTAAGCCTCCTGATTAACATTTAATTATTTTGGCCCTTAGTGTAGTGCAAATAAAAGTATATAAATCAAACTTTGATCTGCGTAATGATACATTAGAGCTGTGCGCACATCTGCGCATGCGCGGAACTCCGACTCGCGGTTGCACGAAGCAACCCAAAAAACTTTGCTTAGCGACGGGAGTTTCTTTCACATTAAAAACCTACTAATTTTGTTCGCGGAAAAACACTTCCCCCCAAAAATCTCAAGCCTCTCCAAGACAAAAACGAACACAAAAAGAGTGGCACTGTGGCATGCAAAACAAACGGTGGAGTCGTGGCTGTCTCACACAGCAAACAACGCATGGAACTCAGTAGCACGGGCTGAGGAAACATTTTTTGTATTAGTGTAATAAAGGACTCCTTCACACGATGTCGGTCTCTGTTGGTCCTTTATTTGGGTTCTTGTCTCGCACCCCGCTGGTCCTTGCTCAGACCCGCGCCGTCTCTGCCGTGCGCCCCGCGCACGCTCCGTGTGGCTCACGCCACGCCGTGTCTGCCCGGCTACCTCCGTGTGCTCCTCCACACACGCTGCTGGCCACACCGGCCCTACGGGTACCCCACACTCTTTGCTGGCTCGTCGCTATCTCCGTGCGACCCCGCACACTCTCCTGGCCCGGCTGCCCATGCGCCCGCTAGACGACTGTGCGCGTAGGACCCCTGACCACGTGGCAAATGGCGCCACTTCTCTTACAACCGCCAGCGTGGCTTCCTCCTTATTCCCACTCTCTTCTCCCCCTGCTCCCTTCCGGCTCTCTCCCTATATCCCCCCTTTCACGTGACCCTGACTCCACCTTCCCATCCTGCCCCCGTCTCCGCCCCCCGTTCACCCCGCTCCCATTGGAGCGAGATGAGCAGTGGCTCCTCCCACACGCTCCGCCTCTCAATACCCCGGCCCGTGTGAGTGGCGCGGAGGCCAGCAACCACCCTGTTCTTGCTCGCATTACATTAGTGTAGTGGTTTAAAATGCGCCAAGTGGGGGAAATTGCACACACGTGCGTGTGGGGTACAGTGAGGCCATTTTGGGAAACGCGGTTGTTACCAGGGGCCGAAGGGTGAGTCGGAGACGGGCCGCTGGGCAATTAAGGACGCGGGGCTGTGATTGGCTGGTTGTTGTGTGTGGGATGGCGCCTCCAAGTCTGGGAAAAAGAGACAGGTGGCAGCGGGGGCTGGGGGCGAGGGGCATCGGGGGGATGCCAACTAATTAATTGAGAATTAATAAGGACGGGGATAAATAGACGGGAGTTTTAGAGTTGCGGGGAGTTGGAGTGGAGTCGTGCCTAGGAGCGGATGCAGATGGTCAGAGCTGAAGACAAGAAGCCTAGAGTAGCGGTGAAGTAACAGAAGAAGTCTAGAGTAGGGGTGGAGTAACAGAAGAAGTTTAGAGGAGCAGTGGAGTAACAAAAGAAGTATAGAGTAGCGGCTAAAGTGCGGTGAGGCGGAGAGACCGCGAGAGAGAGCGGCTGGAGTGAGACAGAGAAGCCGACAGAGGGGGCCGGACTGTGACGGAGGAGCGGAGAAGAGAGTCGGGAGGGACGTCGGAGCGAGACCGGCGGAGCGCGGCAAGCGGGGAATGTGCCAGAGAGTGTTACTGAAATGTGCTGCGTTAGTAGAAATAAAGTGACGACAGAAAAGCAAGAAGTTGTCCGTGTAAAGTACAGCACTACATTAGTATTGGTGTAAAGGATATTTTATGTTTTTTTAAGAGAATACAAGTTGATAATTGTTTTTTTTACCCTTCTATCTGGAAACAAAACTGACACCTTATTTACAAGGAGTCATGTTTGCATAGACCACAATACCTGCAGCCATAATGCAAACAAAAAAACATAACTGTGATAATATATGTGTAGTGACTTGCAGTCACTCGGACGACGGAGTAGAGGCACACACTTTTATTTAACACAAGGGCGGACTGTACAATACTTGAAGGGGTTGCGGCCCCCTGACCCGGACTAGCTGGGATCACCCCTGTCACTAAATCCCTACCCTATTCCCAGTCCTCCAACTAGGGCTCTAGGGGAGGCTATCTCATCCGGCTCTGGTACAGCTCGGATACCAGCACCCAGCTCACCCGACCCTGCTCATATAAGAGCAGAGGTCCCAGGAGCTCTCGGGGCCGCGCCGCTGGCTTACCCAGCTCGGCCCTTACAAGGGCAGCGAGGCTGGGGAGTCCCAGGGCCTATTCTGCAGCTCTTCAATCTTCACTGGTCAGCTTCTCTTCAACAACAACCCCGAGCTCTGTGGATCCCAGCCTTATATAGCCCTCCCTTACGAGAGGCGGAGTTATGGGGGATCCCAGAGCCACCCTGGCCCCCCAGGCTCAACGGATGCGGACGTGGATGTAAGCACCCGTACTCGGGTGGCGACACACTTGTGTTTCTTGTCCGCACTCCTCCCTGTAATAACCTCTACATCACCCCCCCCCCCCCCGTACAGCCCGCAGCCGTCCCGGCTGCAATCACCCTTCAAAAACCCCGAATAAATGTCGTAAGACAATAAACACGTGTGCGCGCCCCGTAACAATGAACAACAACAATAACAACAACAACAAGAACCGACGGACCCATATAAATACCCTAGCCCCCAACGCAACATATGTACACAGTGTGGTTCACAATGCTATATATAAAAAAAATGAAAGAAGGGAAGAAAAGAAAAAAAAACACGGTGAGCGAGCCCCCTCCGCAGCAGAACACGCGCGGAAGCCCCTTACAACAACCGGCGTGTCTTGGCGCGCGTCCGTGCAGCGGGCCCGTCACAAGGGCCCGGTCCGGTCGGCCCGGTGGCGGGTGGTAAAAGTTCAGACGCACGGGCCCCCGGCATCCTGAACGAGCCAGTGCCGACCTTCCCAGGGGAGGCCGGCGGCTGAGAGGGCGTCAGTCCTTGGGCCCCTGCAGATGGAACAGTTAGCGGTGGGTCAGACACCGGTGGCGACTCCGCCCTCCAGGAGTCAGCGGACCCCCCACACGTTCGGCCAGAGGTATGAGAGGAAGCATGTGGCGCAAAGAACGGTTTCAACCGTGACGGGTGTACGAACCAGCGCCGCTTCCCCCATTTGATGCGAACACACTGGGGCCGCACAACCTGCACGATTTCCACGGGGCCCCTCCATGGTCGCAACAACTTGGACGAGGTGGCCAACGGCACCTGGGGGCAGTGTAGCCACGCTCTGTCACCCGGTTGCCATTGGTGCGTGTGCGACCAGCGCAACCGTAACCGTTCGTTCGCCTTCTGGCGAGAGTCAGTGTTCCGCATGGCCGCCTCCCGTGCCTCCCCCAACTTGAGGATGTTAAATTTCACATGGTCGGCCAACTTAGATTTAGCGTGCGGTGTGGCAATTCGCAGCTGGGTCGCGACAGGCGGGTCAACTTCGCGCCCATACATCAAAAAAAATGGCGAGAATCCGGTCGCCGCGTGTGGAGCCATTCTGTAAGCTGCCAGAACACCCAGGATCCGAAGGTCCCAATCAGTTTGGGACTCAGATACCTGGTGGGACAGCATAGATGTAAGAGTCCTATGCAGGCGTTTTACCATTCCATCCGTTTGTGGGTGGTAAGGGGACGTACGAATCTTCTTTGTACCGAGAAGCTCACACACCTCGTGTAAAAGGGAACTGGTGAAATTCTTTCCCTGATCGGTCAGCAACCGTTCCGGAGCGCCCTTGTCGAGGACATAGCCCTGGACAAAAGCCTCCGTAACGGCTGCTGCCGACTGGTTGGCGAGCGGCCAAGCCATAGGCCACTGCGTGAAATACTCCACGCCAACCAGTAGGTACTTATTACCCCTAGGCGTGGGAGGAAATGGGCCCAAAATATCAAGAGCGACAAGCTCATTAACCCGGGTGACCGAAATGGACTGGAGGGGGGGGGTTGGCTCCCTTTGCCGGCGGCTTCCGTTGCGCACATTGGTTGCAAGACCGCAACAGCTCGTCCACATCCCTAGCCATGCCCGGCCAAAAGAAATTAAGCTGGAGCATGGCAAGGGTCTTATGGACGCCCAAGTGCAGGAGCCTCTCATGAGCAGCCCACACAGCCCTACCCCTCAACACGGAAGGCACCACAAGCCTGTGGCAGCGGATCGCCCCGTCCCAATGCATCAGGAGGCCCTGGCATAACCCCCATGCGTCGACGCCCGACCTTCCCTGAGCAGATTCGCCCGCGCGCCGCCGCAGCGCCAGGAGGGACGTATCCCCCTTTGTCGATAGGCCCATCGTCAGAGGGAGCCTCAATGGCGGCCCCAAGGATCTGCCCCTTGTCGTCGCTTGCAGATTTACAACGTGCGGAGCCCAAGAGACAAGAGCATTCCGACGCGGCGGGCAGGCGCGACAGGGCATCGGCATTTGTGTGGCGAATCCCCTTCCGATACGTGGTTTGGAAATCAAAATCCTGAATGATCTCCACCCATCGGGGCAATTGCCCCGATGGTTGGTGAACACGCAGGGCATACTGCAAGGCCGCATGATCTGTACGGACAGTGAACCGCCGGCCGTACAGATATGGCCGGTACTGTTGGATAAAGAAAACAATAGCCAACAGTTCCCGGCGGGTGACGCAGTATCTCTGCTCGGCAGGAGACAAAACTCTACTCCCGTAAACCACCACGCGCTCCACGCCACCCACAACCTGTGAAAGTACGGCGCCAATCCCCGTGTTGCTCGCGTCTGTGTCAAGCACGAAAGGTAGTGAAAAATCGGGGTAACTCAACGGTGGGGCACCTACCAAGGCATCCCGAAGAGAGTTAAAGGAGGCCTCCTCCTCCGGCCCCCAATGAAACTTAACCCCCTTTGCCGTCAGAGCGTGTAACGGCTTTGCAATAGACGCGAATTCCGCGACAAATCGCCGATAATAGGATGCAAACCCGACGAAGCTCCTAACCTCCCCCACCGAGGTGGGAGTCGGCCAGGAGCTGACACAACGCGTTTTGGCGGGATCGTTTGAGATACCTGAGCGTCCGACGATGTGACCCAAATATCTAACAGATTCGCAGAGCAGATGGCACTTTTGTGGCTTAAATTTCAAATTAGCTGTGCGCATTTTGAGAAAAACGGCCCGAAGCCTATCCAGGTGTTCCTCGAATGTCCTACTAAATACGATCACGTCGTCAAGGTAAATTAAACACACCTCCCATTGCAAGCCAGCGAGAACCAATTCCATTAGGCGCTGTAACGTCGCGGGAGCGGAGTGGAGCCCCATAGGCAACCGATTGAATTGGAAGAGACCGTGCGGCGTTCGAAAAGCCGTTTTGGGCTTTGATTCATTATCAAGAGGGAGTTGCCAAAACCCTGAGAGCAAATCCAAGGTGGAAAAGAACCGTGATCCAGCTAAGGCATCCAAAGATTCGTCCATTCGAGGAAGTGGGTAAGCATCGGCCACCGAGATCTTATTTAATCGCCGAAAATCAACACAGAACCTCAGGGACCCATCCTGTTTCTTAACCAACACAATGGGTGCACCCCAAGGGCTGGTCGAGGGAGAAATAATGTCAGAAGCCAACATGTCATCTACAGCCGATTTGACATGCTCCTTTTCGTCGGGACTTAACCGAAAAGGATTTTGGCGGACCGGAGCATTGTGACCGGTGTCAATATGGTGACGTAGCAAATTTGTACATCCAATGTCATATTTATGCTTACTAAACACATCGGAAAATTCCCGCAAAAGGGTACGCAATTTATCTCATTGTGCGTCGGATAGGTCAGGTGTCTCAGCACAAAGCGCCTCCAGCCAAGCCTCGTCCTCGGCTGACAGGCGTTGCGGCTGAGAAGCGGTGGCCACATGGCCAACAACCGGCGCTTCCACAGGCACCGGAATCGCGTGAGCGAATACGGTCCCCTGGGAAACCACCGCCGTGCGTGTCCCAACATTGAGGACCACGATAAATGGGTCCTCCTCCCCTCTAACAATCGTCTGGGCCGTAACCAAATCCGGACCATTGACCCCGGCCCTAGACGGTCCCAGCAAAACACCCTGGTCTGCGACCTCTTTTTCGAACGGCCGACGCAACCGCAGGGGCACGAGCATCTGCGTCCCCGGGGGTACGCACACCGTCCGAGCTACAAGCGTCTGAACCGTTGCACAGGCTGTACGCAAGGTAGGGGTGGAGGGCAGGAAGGGTATACGTCGGCCCGATGGAAGCTCGATACATCCTTGGTCAATGAAAATTTTGACAGGCAATTTGGCCAAAAAGTCTGTCCCCAACAGGCACGGGACAGCCAGAGAGGACGAGACCAACACCAGGCCAGATAATTTAATGTCCCCGATCAAAATTTGCGCTCGAATTTGGCCGATAATCCCCAATGAACCGCCGTTAGCGGCGTAACACGGTATATCGACAGGGAGCAACGGACGACTCTGGACGGGCAGGATATTATAAATCAAATCTGAAATGATAGTCGCCGATGCTCCCGTGTCGATCAATACCTGTACCTCCACCCCGTCAATGTGGCCCGTAACAACGGACGACCCCGCCGACGCAGACACAACACGGTGCGCCAACTCGGACCATTGGCCCGGTTGGAGCGCCCTCCCCATCAACCCGCGAGCCGGCGCATCAGTACCCGAACTCGGAGAATCGTGTGTCGGGGCATGTGGGAAGGAAGCGTGTGTGCGTGCGGGCCGAACGTGTGGGGTGCCACGACTTGTCGGAGGATGTTGTGGAGCCTTTCGAAGAGGGCCGTCGTCAGCCACAGGTCTTCCTCCGCGCTGTCGAGGAGCACGGCAACCCAAAGCCACGTGGCCCCGGAGGCCACAGTTGTAGCACACGACGAGTGCTCCCGATGACTTGGGCTGCTCTCGCTGGCTCGGTGCGTCCCGAGCCGGTCGGCTGCCAGACCGCCATTCTGTAGAGCGGCTCGCAGCGAAGCCCCCCTCGGACTCGGAGGTGGTTGCCGCCACGGTATGTCCCGCAGCTGCCTTGCTGGCCTTCCTCCGCTGTGAAATCAGGTTGGCGTGAATGTGCCTTGCAGCCCGCAGTGACGACATGTCCGCATCATCCTGCGCCAAGATGACGAAGTTCAAGTCGTCGGCCAAGAGCAGAATTTTCTCGGCCACCATCGCATCCACCCCTTCCTCGTCCATGTGCGGGAAGGCCGCCTTTGCCAATGCCAAGAGGGCCGTGCGGTAGGCGAGTGGTGACTCCTTGTCGCCCCTCTGCCACTCGTAGAAAAGCTGGCGACAATCGGACGGCGGCCCATAAACCGTGGCCAGCACCTGCAGCGCTGACTGAAGCGTGGAGCGTGCCGACCTGGGTGCAGCGGTGAGGGTGCCAAGGGCGTCGCTATCCAGCATCGCCGGAAGAGCACGCAGCGCCTCGTTGTCCGTCCACCCAGCCATCTCTTGGTGGGCGAGGAAACGGCGCTGAAACCCACCCCAATCACCGCCGCTCGACACGAACTCCTGCAGGGCTGGCAGGCGTTGCTGAAAGGTTGGCTCCGTCTCGGAAGATCACCCAATACCCGTACCGTGTTCGTGAACAGTACGAGGAGCAATGGCGGAGCGTAACAGAGGTCGCGCCATCAGTGACGCGCTGGCTTCGGCTTGGTCGGTGCTGTCGTCCGCCGTTGATGACCTGGCGGGCGCTGATAGGTAGCCACTGCGACCCGCCCCTGCCGATGACGTAGCGCTCGCTGGTTGGGCCCCGCCACCCGCGTGATGAGCTGGGGCCCCTCCCTCGGCTCCCACTGTGCCCGTGGCGGGAAGTTCGAATCTCCGGCCCATCGCGAAGGTGGGAGATTTTGGCGGGCGCTGTCCGTCTTCTCGTTGCATCGCTCCTCCCGGCCCCAGGCGAGTTATCTGCTGCAGCACGGCGGCTGCAGCATAGAGGAGCTCGGCGAGACGGGAGTGGGCCAAGGCCAAATCGTCAGCCGACGTGCCGACTCCCTCCGGCTCTCCCGCAGGTGATGGAGGCGGCAGCGACTGTGCAGGTATGTCGGCGGCTATCTCCTCCACCGCCTCTCCCTCGCTGTCGTCTTCTCTGGGTTCCTGGACACGGGTCGTACGCCTCGTATCCATGTCCTTTTTAAGCACTTCTGACGCCAAATGTAGTGACTTGCAGGCACTCGGACGACGGAGTAGAGGCACACACTTTTATTTAACACAAGGGCGGACTGTACAAT
>CM025686.2:374038-394152 GCA_014621495.2 Entosphenus tridentatus | reverse complement strand
CACCTGAAGACGGCTGCTTGCGTTGTGGCCGAAACGTCGTGAGAATTGTTTTATTATGTTTTATTTTTATTGTTTTCTTATTTACTTCTACGTGACTTTACCGAAAGAACCAAGAAGATGAATCCCTGCAGTCACGAAAGCTTTAAATCGAAATCCGATGAACAGTTATGGTATAAAAACGTTAACCAAGGGACGACTGTAAAGCAATCCCTCACCAACTACGGGGGTTAGGTTACTGGAAATCGCCGCGGTTGGTGAGGGGATTCCTCGTACACAAACGATGAGAACACCCCCATTATCATCGTGCTGCTGCTATCACAACGCTCAAATAGTTTAAATCAGTTGTGGCCCTCACACTCATGTCTCACACTGAACACTGGTGTAGTGTATAGTGGAGTGGATAGTATAGTGCATATTGTCATTTTAAGTGTAGTGTATAGTGTAGTATATAGTATTGTATAGGGTGTTGTGTATAGTGTAGTATATAGAAGTGTACAGTAGTGTAGTTTATAATGTAGTGTATAGTAGTGTACAGTGTAGTATATGTAAGAGCCATAAGATAAAAAGTGAATGTATTATTTCTGTGTATACATTTGATGTACATCTGTCATATTTGTTGACAGACTGGTTATATTTGATTAGGAATATTCCAACTGTTTAGAACCCCCCTATGGATAGACACTGCTTTGGTTGGACCCATGATGTCACTTCCGGTTTTACAGTATAAACGGGAAGTTATGAGAAGAGCCGGGAGGGGATCGAGTGGACACATTCTTTGACCGGGCAACAACGTGATACAGTACCTGAACAGGCGAAGATATAACTTTAGAAATCGCTAATTTTTGTGCAACTAAGAAATGAAAAAAATAGTTTCATTCAAGACACCTCAAACACGCGTCAGACTTATTGCTCCCACAAGTTAAGGCGTAGCTTATTTTTTTGGTACAAGAAAGCTGCGGATCCAGTATCGTAGTCTGTCGTAGTGTATAGTAGTATGTCGTAATGAATAGCTTATAGTGTAGTATATAGTAGTTTAGTGTATATTGAAGTTCAGTTTTCTTCATTGCAAGGCCACCACGGGCCTCTGGCGGCCCCTGGTGGCTTTTAGTGTGGCCCCTGGCAAAACACAAAGAATGAGAACACCCATCATCATCGTGCTGCTATCACATGCCCGGTGAAAGTGGCTACTCCCCCACTGTAAAAATGAATATAGATGGCAATGGGTTTATCCATTGTCTGTGACTCACACCCGTTTGGAGATTGGTTGATACGCTCTGAAGATAAGCTTGTGTGCAGTCACTACTGACTTGATTTTGAGGTCTTGTGTTGGAATTTATCTACCAATCCAATTCGAACTTCTATACTTTATGACATTATTACGTATTTATTCAAGGGGCGCCATGGTGGTATGATGTTATATTCCTTGCCTGGTATGCAGGAGTTCGTGGGATTGATCCCCACCCTGACGCCAGCTGTATATATGGAGTTTGTTTGTCTCCTGACACACATTAAGAAAGATGCATTTATAGTATTTTTCCGCTGTAAATTTCCACACAATGATAAGTTACTTCGTTGAGTTATCATGTGGACACGTCGCTTCTAAAAAAAAAGCTAATAACTCAGTGGACTTAAGCTGGTAAGATAAACATTTGTTTACGTTTATTTGTATATATTGGTAAAGTGATTGGTTTACCTGTCTTATACTTTGTACTCCTATCGTGTGTGTTTGTATATTGTTTGTTGCATCTGTCTGACCCCATGCCCCTACTGGACATTTGTGAAAAATAGCTTCACAGCCTATCGGATTCCTCCAGTATAAATACATATTTTGATTCTTGTGATTTAATGGGAATAACGAGGCACAATGGCAAGACCTATCCCATGACCACATTTGTATGTTTGTTGAACTTCTTTTGCACTGTACGTAGCCAACTATGCTAAATTGAAGGTGCGGGGGAAGAGCAACAAACTAAACAAAACAATCACTCCAAAGAAATGAGTTTGTCAATGCAGATTATTTAAAAGTAAATAGCTCCAGTGGCTTTCTAATATCGAAAGGAAGAGCATTCCAGGTGACCGCAGAAGTGCATCTGTAATAAGAGCCATGTACGGCTCACGTGGCGATCGGCTTTGCCGGTCCCGCTTTATAGCCAATGAGGGGAGAGCCCGGGAGCATGGCCTCGGCGTGATCACGGCATGTTAGTTAAGGTGATTGGCTCTGCCAGTCTTGGCCTCAGCTAATGGGAAGCCGGATCAGAGGCGTGGTCCCGGGAGTTGACGGGGAGTAATCTGGAATGTTCGACGCTGGCTATTCAGGATTGGCTTAAGGGTACCACGTGACCCAGGCGTTAACAGGGGGAGAGACGGGAGAGTCGGGAGCAGACCTGGGACGAAGAGAGCAAGGGGCCACGCGCGTACGGGGCTCTGGGTGCCACGTGGGCGGTGCGTCTTCGGTGGCTGTCTGCCCGCTTCCCGTTGCCTGCCAGCAACGGGGAGTGTTGTGAACTGTGGAAGTGGAAAATAAAGTACTGATACCCGAAGCCGTCTCGAGGAGGCTTATTACACATCTTAAAGAGCCGCGCGATGTGGTGACTCATTTTTGTTCGATGGATCTCATAAATTACAAAACGTTAGAATCAAGTTATACCTTAAAATGCATGAAAATGCATTCCTATTCCTAACGACTCCAAAAGTATAAGTAAATGACACAGACAATCACATCTGCAATCCCTGCTGTTGCTTTATTTGAAACGACACCACAGTCACTTCTCCACTTACGAACGAGTGAGGTTCCAGAGTTATGTTTGTAAACTTTACTCCTGTCGATTCCAAACATGTTGTACGGCATGTACACTAAACACGGTTCGTTCGTCGAATCTATGTAAGTTCGTAAGTCAAAAGTTCCTAAGCAGAGGAATCCCTGTATTGTTTGCTACAAACAGGTGGCTTCGAATGCTCGGTCACAGCAGTGGCATTATGAGCTCTGAGAGTTGTTGCAGGCCAGCAGCAGAACGGTCTTTACCACGATCTTCATTTCAGCAGTGCCTGCCGCGTCACCTAGAGTCTCTTTTACTCTGAAATGCAACGAGTAGACCATTTGACCAATACTCATTTGTGTATGGATCAGTGATAAGTCTGTGAAGCCGGAACCACAAAATCCAAATCGCTCTCATCAATCGCTTGCAGCTGCTTTGTCCACGTCTGAGCGAGGAATTGTGTGACAAGCACGTTATGTCTAGGCGTGGCTAAAGCGCGTCTGGCTACGCCACTTTACAATAGAGTCCCGCCCCCTTTAAGTTCCACCCTCCCCCTCACGTCAGGATTGTAACACCCAGTTAGCACAACGTGAAGCACGCGATGAAACGCATGGCTGCAAATTGCTGAGCAGATCGACGCTTTAGGGTTGCATATGCGTCTGCACGTGAGCAGCAACCGGTTTCAGAGACGTCCAAATCTAAGCGACTCAGTTGTGTACAATCGGGTGTAGATCATTTTTCACAGATATTACAAAACAATATGATAAAGTGCTTGAATTGCGTATGTGTGCATTCACACTTAAATTAATACCTACATGAATATGGGTAGGCCAATTACAGTTCGCGAGCCACTGATGAAAACGAACGAACCAGGGAAGCCTCCCCATTACAATCCACACATCCTTCTCATTCGAGTAGCGTCTCGGGCCATCTGCCCATGGCTTGTGACGACGAAAACGATGATGATGTGTGGTCAAAGTGGCCTTGAACCTTATGGTATAAACGGTGCTCTATAAATAAAGATCAGTATTACAGTCGATCATCAACTATCTGGCAGCTTCGGGGTGAAGGGGGTGTCGTATTAAAAAAAAAACAGATAATCACTAAATCATTATTTAAAATAGCGTTCTTGAAGAACATGTCTTAGGTAATTTGGATATGTTTTTAGTGTTTTAAATGTTCTTATTATGTGAAATTGGCAAAGATAAACATAACAACTGACAAAAATAAACATCCTATTGTAAAAAAGTTACTGTATTTACCGTAACGTATTTACCACTCCAATCTCAGAGACTAAATGGGATGATGTACACAGTCCTAAGCTCTGGTTTCAACACAACCACGATTGCCAGCCTGGGTTACAGCCTTTGGAGTGGTTTTGTCTGTTTTGCCGGATCGGCCTGGGATCGCTGGATAATGTTGGAAGAAGCCGGATAATCGTGTGCCAATATAATCCATGATAAACTATTATTACTGGAGCTTACCTTTTCTCGGTGTCCTCCATCAAGGCCTGTGCAGCAAGAGGATCTTCAGCTTTCAGCGCCTGGTATTCGGCGAAGCTGCCGATAAACCCCATTAATTCTGGCAGCTTGACGAGTCCAATTATCCTGATGCTCTCCAGCCTGCGGATGATTTAAAGAAACCCGGAATGTCGATATTATTAACTCTCCTTAAAGGAAAACTTTTACTTGCCTGTCAGCACCAGTGGAACCGGCTTTCTATTGCATTGCTAAAAACCTAAATTGTAAAGTTAACCAACAAAACCTACGTAATAACACGCAACTTCTGCCATCGAACACACTGGCGTGCTTTACTAAACTTGAATTGAATGACCAAAGAGTATGGACCCTTGCAGTCACGAAAACTTCAAATCTAGAATAGAATTTAATGAATTGATATCAACAACATTCAACAAACTAACACCACAATGGAAATAATAAAATAATAAAAATAAAACATAATAAAATAATTATCTTATTTAATTATGTTTTATTTTTATTATTTTATTATTTCCATTCTACGTGACTTTACCGAAAGAACCAAGAAGATGAATCCCTGCAGTCACGAAAGCTTTAAATCAAAACCTTTATAAACATTTTACTTTTAGAAGCTAACTCCCTCTTCCTGATGACGAACGCTTGTGTTGCGATCGAAACGTCGTAATTTTTAGTTTTTTTCTTATTTTAACCTCCTCTACATGACTTTACTGAAAGACCCAAATAATATTAATTCCTGCAGTCATTAAAGCTTCAAGTCAATATTTAACACCACATTTGTTTGTTTGGGTTAGGCCATGTGATATTTGTGCATGCCAGACATAGAGCAGACATTCATGGAATTCAAAATAAAGATTTTTTTTCATTAGATCGTGTAAATATGAATGTGGCGTTCACCCAAGTCTACCCGACACAACCATTTAGTAAGGGTTTGTCACGTGCACAAAACATGCCAATTAGTTACTAGTTCAGCACTAACCCGTTTTGTGTTAGAGAGTTTACCCACTGCAACATTCACAAGTTGAGTTTGACGGTTTGCTGGTGATTACAACAACAACAACAATCAGCTTCATCAATCCATTACTAGAATTGTGAAGAAGACTTCCTGTTTCCGGTATTATATTGCTTTTAATATTATGCTGTGAACATTACACCCAGTGGCAGTGCGGGTGGTAACATGCTGCCCTTACTGTGTGGACCGGATGTCACATGAAGGAATATCAGGAAGTAGCTCTGTAATATCTACTTCTGTGGGTTATTCTCTAACACAGAGGTGGTTTGCACTGCTCTGCAAGAATTTCAAATCCACAAAGTACGACCCTCGATTATCCACTCTAATGAGGGGGTGATGGCCACGGATAAGTAAAAAGCGCGGATAATCCAAAAATAAAAAAATTATATGCTAAAAAACTTAAGGAAATTGTGTTTTTTACGAGCTAAATTAACTAATAAAAATCAATTTAGAACTAATACTAAGGATCGCCAATATCGATGTGCGTGCGCAGTGATACCACCTTCCGGCTCCTGTGCAGCAGAAGAATTGACTCACTAAGTGGAAATAAAGAGCCACGCCTATTACCATTAAACTCAGCCCACTTTTGTAAAGTTAGTTTATCTAAATTTTGACTTAAAACTTTCGTGACTACTGGAATTCATATTCTTGGTTCTTTCGGCAAAGTCACGTAAATAGAAAAGTAAAAATCTAACATTTTTTACAATAAAATATAAATAAATAAAAAATTATAAAAAAAAATTGTATAAAAATATTTATCAAGAAATTGAAAATAATAAAAACAAAAAACCCACGACGTTTCGATCGCAACACAAGCGGTCTTCATCAGGCGCCTGATCGAAACATCGTGGGTTTTTTGCTTTAATTATTTTCAATTTATTTTTATTTCAAATTTTAAATTGATATTGAATTTTATTATTTTTCCTTTTTTTATTTGTTTAAAATTGAAATTTTTGTTTTCTATTTCCATGACTTTACCGAAAGAACCAAGAATATTAGTTTAACTACTGTACCGTAGACGTGATCACGTGGATTTCACATGAACCGGAGAAACATATTTATTAAGTTTAAGCAAGTGACTTGTGATGAACATTTCCACGAATAACAATGAATGACAATGTTTTAAAATTATTCATTTGGGCTTAAGGGAATATCCATGAGTTATTAGTCATAATCTCAGGTGCGTGGTTAATAAAAAAAAATTCGGATAAACTGCACGTGGATAATCGAGGGTACTGTATTTATACTTTGCCTCATGGCAAGACACTGATAATGAAATGGGGGATGAGAATGGGGGGTGGGGGGAACTAAGCATTACGAACTAAAGAGTTGTGTCTTGTACTTTTATGGTTTAGTTCAATTCGCCCCAGACTCAAAGAGCAGGGCACCTTTAACAGCATTGCCTTCCAGGCTGCTTCGTTTTTAGAATGTTGCGGTGTTGGCCGTTAAAAACATTCAAACCTCTTCTTGTCCGCAAACGGAATGGCCTCATACATGGCAGTATAATCTTCACGCACGTGGTTCATCTTGTGACTCTCGTACGGGCGAATATCTTCGGTTACCTAACAACAACAGCAATCCACAATAAACCATTACATTGAACGCGTTAGGCCCAGGGGGTTCTTCAACATATTCCGGTAATGGGCAATACAAATTGCCGTGGGTTTTTTCGCCATTTCAAATGGTCATGGCATTGGCTTGCGATGCCAATCTTTCTTTCCAGATCTCACTCAGATCCGGGGGAATGTTTTGTTTTGCGAACAGTGGAAAAAACATAATAAGGTATACATCGGTTTAATAGTTTTCTGTAAATGTTCATTCGTTCGTTTCTCAGTCCTGGTGAGGGTCATAGTAGCAGCATGTTGAGTATGGCTGTCCAGACCTCCCGTTCCTTGGCAAATGACTCTAGCTCTTCCTGGGGATTTCCCAGGCATTCCCAGGCCAGCTGAGCGACATCGTCCCGCCAGTATATACTGTGACGGCCCCATCTCAACTGGCTGCTCTCGATCCAGCGGAGCAGCAGCTCGACTCTGAGGCTCTCCTGGATTACCGAGCTTCTCACCCAATCTCGGAGAGTGAGTCCGGCAATCCTGCGGAGAAACCTCATTTCGGCCCCTTGTACCCGCGATCTCATCCGTTTGGTCATTACCCAAAGCTGCTGACCATATGTGAGGATGGGAATGTAGATTGACCTGTAATTCAAGAGCTTTGTTCGAGAGCTCAGCTCGTGCTTCACTATCAAACCCGCACGGGACTCTTACCCAGGGTTACTTCGGAATAGGAGAGAGACCACCCCCAATCGAGAAGTTTGGTTCCAGTGGAAATACTGTGTGTGGAGATGACTGACTATGTGTATTCGGTACCTTTCCACCTCCTTCACCAGCCTTGGCTCCTTCCCCCCAGTAACGTGATATTACATGTCCCAATAGCTAGTCTCCATTGACAAGATTCAATATGTCTGAGAAAAAATTCCACTCGCTGCCCCACTGGCATTGCACCTGCCCTTCACCCTTCGTCCTGCAGATGGTGGGCCCACAGGACAGCACCATGTAGCTATGTCAGGTTGGGCCCGACTTGGTTACGTGGGTCACCCAGCCACCAGGCACTTACCGGCAAACACCACCCAGAGTATCCATTGTCCAGGGGAGGTACTCCGATTTTTGTATTGTTTAACTATTCATGAGGGGCTTTTAAATCGTTATATTTATGTCACCTCCCACAGACCTGTTCACTAAGGGAGACCTTACCAGGAGGACAAGACTCCAGGCAACATAGCTCTGAGCGTCATTGGAACACACAAACCCCACCTCCAAGATATGGCCACGATCCTTCGGTGGGGCTTTCTGCAAATGATGAGAGTAAAACGTGCGAATGTGTCTTGAATCGGTGCTGCCACCATTCCTTGTCTGTTATGTAACATACCACATTGCGTGAAACCAGCTCAGTAAGTTAACATTGTAGCTTTATGATAAGTATTGTTATGTTATGAGCTTCTCCCCACTGTAATCAGGCTAGGGCTTGTCCATGAAAATGTCGCAAGGCACAAATCATTGGTGGGAGATAATCACCACATTCAATTTAACACATAGTAGTAGTCTTTAGCGACCAATATTATCCGTAAGAAGTGTTTTGGGTTCGATCGTGTAAATATAACTGAGTCGTTAAACCTGCCGCCACTACCCCGACTCAGCCCATCGGCAAGGTGTGTTACGTAAAAAAATGTAGCCAATTAGTTACTAGTTCAGCACTAAACCAGTTGTGTGTTGGAGAGTAAAACCACAACAACAATTACAGTTCCGTTACTGTGACGTGTCGCCACTAAATACAACTAGAACCAGCCTTACCAAGCGACAACTCTGACATCAGACGGGATTAGATATTCGCATAAGAATAAAATAACAGCAAATACATATGAAATACTCACAAACAACTGTCGGCAGTTGCAGAACATGCTTGCCAACAAGGATATTCAAGTGATTTTTGAAACGTTCATGTGTTGTGTAAAACGAAGTATTACTGGCCAAGACTAATTATATTAGAAAATCTATTGACACTGAGAGAAATAAAAAATATTTTAACCGTTCTCACAGTTGCAGCCTTAGTGCTGCTGGGAATAATATTATTAAGTAATACACCTTCCAGTTGTATGCCGTGACAAGGCATCGTATTACTGATTAATGGTGAAATATTGACTTAAAGCTTTTGTGACTGCAGGAATTCATATTCTTTGGATCTTTCGTTAAAGCCACGTAGATAGAAAAATAAAAATAAAAATCGAAATATCACGACGCTTCGATGGCAACACAAGCAATCGTCATCAGGTGACAAAATATAGCGGGAGAGCTGCTGAGGCAGTAAAAAAATGTAGCGGGAGAGGTGCTGAAGCAGGATGTTATATATAGGTTTGAGATTGGTATAGCCCAAGGGTAACTGATGATGGTAGTAGTGGTGTTGGTAGTAGTGGCGATGGTAGTAGTGATGATGGTAGTAGTGATTTATCTACGTGGCTTGACCGAACGATCCAATGAATATGATTAACGGTGATTAACCCACCTGTTCCATACGAACATAATCCATTACGTTATGATTACAATGAAACCACCCCTCTAGCTCTCCGCATCTGAATGCCTCACAGTGATGACGTCATCTTACAAAATTGAAAGCTTGAAGCGAGGAATATCTCTTTACATTGACTGCCTTTGGGCGATGGTCAGCCAAAAGCAGCTGCTGCTGAGGATGAGCGGAGTTAGCATGATGATGGTTTATTCTCCTTGAGATCACCGAGGTATTGTGGTTCTTTTGTGGCGTGCACTTTGTGTGTGTAATGAGCGTGAAAGGTTGAAGCGGATACAAAAATAAAGTCACGTAGATGGAAAATAAAAACTAAATAATATAAGAATAAAAATGAATTGTAATAATTCCTGCATTCATGAAAACCTCAAATCAAGATTACAAAATTAAAGTCAAGCAAAAGGAAGCACAAAACCCTGATATTAATTTTTTACTTAAAACGTTCGTGACTGCAGGTATTCATATTGATGGTTCTTTCGGTAAAGTCACGTAGAAGATATAAAATCTAAAATTAAATTTCATTAAAATGTTAAATAACGTGGTTTTTAGATAATTTGTATTTATTTATTTATTTTGTATTGTATTTTATTTTTAGTTTCTATCTATGTGACTTTACCCGAAGAACCATGAACCTGATATTGAAGTTGCATGTTATCACCTTCCACAGGATCTGTGTGAGTTTCTCCGAGAAGATTCCACACTCGATGTCAACTGGGTACATGTAGGAGTAAATCACGAGGCAGCCACGCGGCTGCAGCACACGCTCGACTTCGTGCATGAAGGCTGGCAGGTCGAACCAATGAGCTGACACGAAGGCGGTCAGCAGCGACACGGAGCCATCCCCTACGGGAAGGGTCTCAGCTGGCCCCACCCTACGATTGGGGGGGGGGACGAAAAAAACAACCGAGTGTGCATCGTGGCTTGTTCATTGTTACACGAAGCGACATAAACAAGAGACAAAGATGTCCTGCTTAGCCTGTAATAGACTGTTTGGGACGAGTGCTGTTAGTATCGAGCAGTGGTGCCTTTGAAGGCCTGGCACTGTGGCGCACGAGGGGGTGGGGTGGTCAGCATAACGGCCCCCGGCCGCCTTTGTTTCCCCAGTGGCGATGGTTACTGCACACCGCACCAAGGAACTCATTTGAGGCCAAGTCGATCGAGGGGATGCCCAGGACCAGTCCAGAAACTTGTCGCCCTTGTTGGTGGTCGTGAGTAGGAATCGAACTCGGACTTCGCAGCCGGAGACGTTGTGTCATGATCTCCTGGCTCGCTGCATTTGCATAGCATGCTCACAAAGTAGTAATATGACCATCGATGTTACAACCATACTGAAAAACTGCCATCTTCTTGGGTGTCCAATCTGTAACCAATACATGTGTAATGACGTATATTGAGTCACTACGACGTTTAGCGCTAGCTACTGAGAGAAGAGTGCAACTGTGCGTGTTAGAGCCTCTCTCTGGCACCAGAGTATGTATGGCATGGAAGGGGGCCCAAGGGGGCATGGTTCTGGTGACAGGCAGGTAGAGGGCAGTTGAGGACGTGATAGTCTGGATGAACCCGAGAGGGAACGTGATCAGGACAGGATAGTGAGGGGGGCCAAAGGGTGGTGAGACGGACACGTGATGTATGGCCCAGAACCTTCTAGTAGGACCTAGAAGGGGACGTGGCCGAGGGCAGAGCCAGGCCATGCTCAGGGGCATAAAATGGAGGTCCCGAGAGCCGATCGAGATTGTCTGTGGAATGGAACCTGTCGGTGCTACATCTCTTCGATCCTCAGGTCTCGGTCTTCGGCTTTTACGCTCGGCACTGTGGGTCAAGCAGTGTGTTACTGACTGATCCGGTTATGTAGTTACTGACTGATCCGGTTATGTAGTTACCCCGTTGTGGTCTAGTCACCCGTTGTGGTCTAGTTAACCTGCTGTACGTTTATGTAGTTACCCTGTTGGGGTGTGAGAATAAGCGTGTTGCCTCCAAGTTCAAGTGTGTGCCTCCGGGGAACCAACTCCAAATGGAATTAAAGCGACTCTGTCTTGTTACTGATTCTCCCAGTTAGTTTAATGTCCCCGCACGTGACAAGCATGTTCTTTGGTGGTGTAAAATTAGACCACAACATTGGAAAAATTGCATTGTTCTAAAATTAGAGGGTTGCAATACACGGATATAAAAAAGAAACATCGATGTTTCAGACGTACATGTATTTTTGCTGATCCTTTACTTGGTGGCAGGGCAAGTGGATTCCACCACAATATTACGACCCCGCGGTAGCGAGGACATGTTAGCCACCTTACCTGGTACACAGGAGGTCGTGGGTTCGATCTCGACCCGGACACCTGTATATTTTGAGTTTGCAAGTTCTCTCTGTGGTCGTGTGGATTTTTTTCTGGGTTCTCCGGTTTTTCTCTGCACATTTTATAACTGTGCGTTTAAAGTATTCGGCTGCTATAAATGTCCACATGATAAGCTACTTCGCTGATCTATCATTTGTGGCCAGGTCACTTTTGAAAAAAGCTATATAGCTCAGTGGGCGTTACCCAGTAAAATTAAAAATATTCGTTTAGTTTTTGTTAGTTTATATGGCATGATATAATACACAAACATCGTCCACCAAATCAGCCTCTAATCTCTCTTGACTCACTCAATCCTATAAACACACTTAGTGTGGATGTTTGAATGCATGCCCATGGAAGGCCAGAGGGTCCTTTATCTCTGCGCGTGTGGTTGTGAACCTACTTGTAGGTGATGTTGTCGGGATGTTTGGCGCGCATCGCCTCTTCAATCTGCGATGGGCTCACATCGATCCCCAACACTTTTGTGCTCAAAGAAGCCAGAAGCTCCGTGCCCTGGCCACTCCCACAGCCAACGTCCACAGCGAGGGTGGGCTTTGTCCCCGTCTACACACACACAGATGGAATTAGGCGGCTTAGCAATGTAGCCTGTTCGCTCCCCAAGCCTTTCTACAATTATTTTCAGATGGATGTCCGAGCATGTAACCTGGGTATGGTTTCCAGAGTGCGAGAGAGGGTGTCGGCAAACTGGGATGTGACAGAGCTAAAGGATCATCTGTGGTCTTTCAAAGTAGACATTAACTCAATGCACGTCAAAAGGCTCTCTGTTACGAACTTCATAATGGCGAAAGTAAATAAATATTGTAATCTCAATCGATTGAAAGGATGCTACACCTCCTCCACAGTATATGATCAATGAGACTCCCATGGTACAGGGGGTCCCCAATATACATCGTCTCGATGTACGTTGTTTCGCAATAATGTTGCAAACATCCTATACCACTAGCATTTCGCACATGTGCCGCCGCTTTCTTCTCAGTCCCATCGTGTTCTCTCAAGTAACTGCTTGAGACAAAGGGACTCTATCACTTTGAAATCACTCGAGTTTGAAATCGGGCCACAGTTTGCAGGGTCACTATGGCTCTCAAGATAACTTTTTTGGTAGGCATGCGATAAACATCAAAACTTCTGCCACCGACGTTGTTGCCAATGTCGAGTTTTCATTGGTTCCAGGTTGATCAAACTCAAATGGCAGACCAGGAGAATGTTGTTGCATTCAACTTAGAAACTGCCCTCTTGATCGTCACTATGTAATTTGTGAAGAACGTCACGAGCCGACTCATTGACGTGCAGAATGTAGAACAATCTGCGATCTGCCGGCGGCTATATAAGGGAGTAGTTTGACGGGCTCGAAACGTTGTGACATCAAGCACCATATCAATTCCAGGCAATTGATCAACGCCAGGTAAGGCCCACTGGGCAGTTGAAGGATGTAGCAGTGTGTCCTTCCTTACGTTGCAGAATTTATTTCATCATGCTCAGGGAGCTATTCATGGAAAGGCAGAAAATAGTTAACAACCAAGTACGGAAGTGATATAGACGTTTGAAAGTAACTAAATAGAGAAAGACATTTGAAGATTTGCAGTGTCTCCGGAGTCCTGACCTCGAAGGGAAAGGAGTTTCAGAGTTTAGGTTCCGCAATTTCAAAAGGCACGATCACCTCAAGTGTGACGCCAAGACCGTGGGATACAGAGAAATCTACAATCTGAAGATGTTAATGATCATGATGGAACAAATGGCTGCACGAGGTCAATAATGTAGGGAGAAACAAGTCCATTTAAGTCCGTGAATATCAGTAAGATAATTTTAAAATCAATACGGGTATAGACAGGAAGCCAGTAACGGATAGAAGCACAGGTGTGATGCGATCATTAAAGCGTGTAGCAGTAAGCACCCTGGCGGCCGCATTTTCAACATTCTGCAGCCTGTTTACGAGTTTGCTCGGGGTTCCAAAAAGCAGGGCATTACAGTAGTCAATGCGTGAGAAAATAAATACGTGGATCAGTCTTTCAGTGTCTGCAGTGTTAAGGATGTGATGGAGCCGAGATGTTTCTCCGGTGGAAAAAAGAGGTTCCTCATGTTGCTATTGACATTAGAGATTGAATTGGATAGATGGAGTGTACAAATTAAAATAAGCTGTGTTTTATCATCATTAATATGATGGAAGTTGAGCCATCAAGACTTTTCCATGAGGAATTGACTGTGCTAATAGTGAAACTGCAGATACAACATCCAATTCCAACTGTAGGTAGATCTGAGTGTCATCTGCGTGACAGTGATAGTTGAACCCTTGGTGTCGTAATAAAGCTCTAGGGAGAGAGAGAACATGATGTAGCCTAATACTGATTCCTGAGGGACATCGTGAGGAACTGTGTTAGTTGTAGATTTAGAGGTGCCCATCATAACACATTGGTTGTGGTTTAAGAGATAGGAGTAGAACCATTTCAACGAAGTGCCCGAGATCCCCGTCAAGACTTTCAATCGATCGAGCAATATATTATGATCAATCGTGTCAAAGGCTGCGATTAGGCTAAGGAGGAGGAGGAGAGTATTTGGAGAACCTTTATCAGCAGCAATTAGGAGATAATTCATTACCCATACTAACTAAGGCAGCCTCAGTGCTATAGCCAGATCCAAAATCAGACTTAAATGGATCAAGTAGATTCATTGACAGCAGGTGTAAATTAAACTGTGAAACTCAAGAATCTTCGATCTGAAATTGAGATTTGGGATTGGGTGTAAGTTCCTAAGGACGGCTGAATATAGATCTGGTTTCTTGAGAAGCAGTGTTACTGAAGCCGTCTTAAATGTAGATGGGACAATTCCAGTTATTAGTGACATGTTAAGAAGATGTTGGACGAATAGAAATAGAGAAAATAAATTATATCTAAGGACATGGGCAGGAAAAGGATAAAGAGGACAAGTGATCGGATGAAATTTGTTAATAAATTAAGTCATTTCAGAGACTGCAATTTCAGAGAACCCGGCTAATACTGTACTGTAAAAACTTGGAGATGGGTACTCAAAAGGTATATGGATGATTGGGGAGTAATTGAGACCGAGGGGATCATTTTTTTCGAGGAGGAAATGCTGGAGTGAATTTCAGAGCACATCAGAGTTGCTGGTCAAGTGGTTTAGGTTGATTTAAGAGCTTTTGTGGTTGTAATACAATTTTTGGGTTTCTTTCCTGGAAGCAAATTGGTTGGTGAGGAAGAAAGACTTTGTGAGGGAGATTGCGTCCTTGTAAGTGCGAAGTGAGGCTTTAAATATTTGATAATGTATGGTTAAATCTGATTTCATCTAGACACGTTCAGATTTGAGAACTACAGTTTTTAGTACGCGCATTTGTGGGGAGTACCAAGGCGAGGATTTGATGGCTGAAATGCGTCTGGTTTTAAGAGGGCAGGGAATCCACTGTTTTGTGAAGGGAGTTAAAGAACAAGGCTGCCTCATTCACCAAAAGCGAACTAAGCTTAGATATGGGAGAAAGGGAAATAGACTTGGTAATAAAAGTAGAGGGGATAGACTTTACACTGCGATGCAATATGATGTTAAGGGAACCAGATGGGGTGGGGGGGGGGGGGAACACAAAAAATATTATAGAATAATTGTTGCAACGGCATATATCAGCAATAGAAAGGTTTGAAGTTGAGAATACAATGTAACAAACTAAGTCCAAGGTGTGGCTACCTGAGTGAGTAGGGCCCTACACATATTGTAAAAAATAAATTAGTCTAAGATGGCTAACACATCTCTCACTGGAGTGGTAGATGGGGAATTTACATGAATGTTAAAGTCCTCGCATTGCAGAATCTTATTGAATTTAGAGCACAAATGGGCGTCGCTGATTGGCTGAGGGCTTGGCTCAGTCAGACGTATGAGTGCTCTGATTGGCCGAAATTAGCGCCAATGCGTGCGCATAACATAAAAACGTCCCCATCGGTCAACATTTTTTACGCTCTGGCGAAACCATGGGGTCACTATGGGAGAAGAAACGTTAGCCGCAAAAACGCGTTAACCAATATCACTTAACCAAGGGACTAATGTTTATACATATATAGTTATAGTCTACGTATTACTGGATATGGATTAAAAACCATCTGTGGCCATTTCAGTAAAAGTAAGTCGGGAGAAAGGAGAGAGGCCCACAGTCGTATCTTGCATACCCACCCCCGTGTTAGAAAAAGGTTGTTGCGTCCCTGAACTATACACTGGCTCGCCTGGCAAGGAACCAGTGGACAAACATAAATACATTCTAAGGAATTACACCGGGGGAGGCAGCTTCCTCAAAGCATTATATCACTGCGATCAGTACCCTCTCAGTGGGAATTACAGACAGCCATTGACTTACGAACTGGTCTCTGGAACGAATTATGTTTGTAAGTAAAGGACTGCCTTTACAAACAGCAGCAGCATCATCGCAATACTTATGCTGGTAACTTGGCAGAACCCTTCTGGATAGGAACATTCAAGACTCAGCGAGGCATTCCTGGGTTTAACAAGCAAAGTAACAATTTTACCGCCAACGTGTGCCGCACTTCCATTGCAAAACTGGTGTTGGAGTAGAAAGTCAAGAGTTCAATCACGCATACCATATGCTCCTTTTAATTACCTCTATTTTTTTGCGTTGTTGTGGGTGCCAAGAGTGCCGAGGGGCAGATTAAAAGTGGCCAAAAAGCACTCGGTGGTGGGGGGGGGGGGTGCCTGCTCAGTTGGACTTATGAATAAATCAACTTACAAACAGACCACTGGAACCTAACTTGTTTGTAAGTAGAGGAGTTCCTGTACTATTTTTAAGAATTTCGAGCTTATTTAATTATTTTATTAAATTCCCAAAGGCACATCAAGGGCCCAAAGCTCCTCCCACTTTCACGCCCCTCAAGCATCCATCGGGTCAGCCTCAGGTCATCTTTGGTTCTGGCTCGCAGATATTCTGCCACCTGATGTAATACATCCTAACATACTCCCTTCCTCCGGAGGTCATCCCAAGATTTGTGTAAACACAGAGCTACTTTATGTTTCTGTAGCCATGTTTTTAAGTGTTAAATGGCATTCCTCCCTCTGGGTGTCCGTGTCCCTTTTTAAATCCTTTATATTAAGTTCACTTGCGTGCTTGCGTGCTTGCTTGCTTGTGCGCTTGCGACCGTGCAAATCTTTCGGTCGTTTTTAAACCCACTTCCCGTGTTCCAATCGAGCTGACATTTTCCACACAGACTCGTTGTGCGTGACAATTAATGTTGGTGAAATTTTTTTTCCTAAATTTTACACTTTTTAGGGCAAAAAATATTATATTTAATTACCAATTGCTTAATGCTTGCGCTGCAATCATCTGACCCATAGGTGGCAGCCATCTCAAGCCAGCGGACAAGAGGACTCTAGCCGCCACGCATATAAAGGATTTATAGTGAAAAACTTTGTTTTTACGGGTTAATTTTTTATGAGCCTGGTTTGCCGAGTTCAAGTCCCACTCACAATCAACATGGTGGCGGTTGTCTGAACTGTTCCGGATTAACCCACTGGGAAGACAAAGGCTTTCGGGCGTGGCTTTGGCTATACACCTTGAATATATATAATTTTTGATTGCGCAGAATTGACAATCAGATTATATATAAACACATGTTATTGTCCTGAGTGATCCTGAGGTTCAATCCTTCAAAATGATCTTCCATGATTTTGTTATTATCAAGTTTCACATGCTAAACTTAGACCGTATGTTATAACAGTGATCATTAATAAACACAATGCAAATGAGTCATTTTCAAACCCTCCTAACTCTGCTGTATTGTCATGTAACAATACATCCTAAATGATATTACCATGTAGCACCACAATCTTTAAGATTATTCATATGCAGGTGGTTATCAATTTGAACATTTCAACTTTCCAGACACCAGGCTTCGTGAATTTAAACAGTAGTTTAAATGGCAAGGGACATTCTTGTCTTTTTGCCCTGTATTTGTCCTCGGTTGGTCAGTGAGTTTATGGTGTTTTGCCACAGATCGTCTCTTTCGGATACTGTTCTGCTCAGTTATTTGGAGACGCTGATACCATTGCAACGTCCATAAATTTATCTCTCAGAAATGTCCCTGGGTCACTCCTGGCTAAAATGCCAATTGGTTCTGGTTATTATGGTTTGTTTCTGCTCAGGATGCACTGAATGCACATATTTGTCTGCAAGGAGCTATGATGTAAAACATATATAGTCACAATTAATATTAATGTTTGGCAAATATACAACATTGCCTCTCTCTCTGTGCTTGCGTGGATTGTTACTCCGGGTCCTCTGGGTTTTCCCCTCCACATTTAGAAACATGTGCGTAGAGTATTTAGCTACTGCTATAAGTTTCCACGTGATAAGCCACTTCGTTGAGCTATCATTTGTGCTGGCAATGTTTCTTCTAAAAAACAAGTGAATAGCTCCGTGGACCTTTCCTGGGAAATGTAATAGTTTTTAGTTTAGTTAACATAAAAAAACTCAATCTGGTTTGGTGCACGTGAACAACAGAGCCACCGAGCGATGCGAAAAAAATTCCATTTGCTGTCAATTTTACACTCGCATCTTAATCCGGACGTCACAGGCACAACTGGGAGATGTGCGCATGAATCTGTCATGCTGAACTCGATAACATTATCGGAGCTGTTACAATATACTACATATAGAATGCACAGCAACAAGCGAGAGATTAGTAATGTATGCTGAATGGCAGTTATATCGTTCTTCTTCGTTATCTATTACTCAAGCAAAACGACTACATCATTTATTCAAATAGCAGTGATTGGTATATGTCGCTGTTATTGCCCCTCCCCATGTGCCAGATTAATGTCACTTCCATGAACATCATTGAACCTGAAGGTAATTTTTATCAGGCAAAATATACATTTTGATAAAAAAAATTCTAATAATCTATTGTCTGCCCTTCAAACCGGTTAACCTCACTCTTCATGAGAATGAGAATTGAGCTTCACAGCCAGATGATAAACAGGGCACCGCAGAGGCTAGGGGATGATATCTCCATTGTTTGGTATGCAGGAAGCGTGGTTCGATCCCGACCCTGACACCTGTTATATACAGGGGGGTGCTTCAACAAAATATTGACACTTAAATGGGACTACCGTTTTTAATGGAAAAATCACGGATAATACACTGTAACATGATAATAAATGTATGTTAATAGCTTCAAAAATTTCGATTTAAAGCTTTCGTGACTGCAGTCAAAGAGTTTCAACATGTTCGCCATCATTGTCCCCACATGCCTGGAATCTTCCTTAGGTCGTCTCCACCGCCCGGAGGCACATTTCTAGTGGTATTGTTGCAAATTTTTTGAAGTATTAACATTTTTTTAAGCACCCTGTATATTTGGAGTTTGCGTGTCTCTCTCATAATTACCGTGGCTAGGAGATGTTAACTACCTCGCCTTGTATGCAGGAGGTCGTTGGTTCGATTCCGACCTCGACGACGACTGTGTATTTGGAGTTTGCTTTTCTCTCTCGGTGGTCGTGTGGATTTTTCTCCGTGTCCTCTGGGTTTTCACCTCCACATTTAGAATGAACATCACGTGGTCAGAGTTATTTGGCTGCTGCTATAAATGTCCAAATGATGATAGGCCCGCTTCGTTGAGCTATCATTTGTGGCCAGGTCGCTTCTAAAAAAAAAAAAGCTACATAGTTCTTACCTGGTGAAATAAAAAAAAGTGTTATGGTTACTGTATATCTATGGGAGGTGCGTCGAGCCAGCACTACGACCGGCCGCCTTTGTCTCTCCCAGTGGAGATCGTTACACACTCACACCAGGTAACTGATTTAAGGCTGGTGTTGGTTGCCGTAAGCCGGGAATCGAACTCGGGTCTTGGCCGCTATATCGTAGTGCAGCGTAACGCTAACTGCTGCACCGCCACTCATCCCCAAGAAAGACAAAGATCCCCCGTATAGCCTGGAACAGGCTGTAGGGGCAAGTGCTGTTAGTAGCGAGTAGCACCATCCCTTCATGGCACATGAAGATATGGGTGACCTATACCAAGGCCGCTCGGCCGCCTTTGTATCCCCACCGCTCATGTTTACACACCCAGGGTACTTTTTACTCAATGCTGCGTGGGCCCCATTGTCTTCAATAAAGGGCTTAGTTATTCTGTCACATATAAAGGCCGGTAACTGTGGACAATCACTTACACCCCTACTTCACTCCATCAAGGCTGAGCTGCGTGTGGTGGTGGTGGTGATGGTCGTGGTGATGATGGTGGTAATTATGTTGGTGGTGGTGATGGTTTTGGTGATGATGGCTTTCGTGATGGTGGTGATGATGGTGGTGGTAATGAACTCCCACCGCCGGTTCCTTTATCTCCCTCTCCAAATGATAATTCTCACCCACACCAACACACCAACACCAACACACCCACACCAACACACGCACACCAACACACGAACACCAACACAC
>CM025686.2:341636-373575 GCA_014621495.2 Entosphenus tridentatus | reverse complement strand
AGTCTGGTGGTGGTTGTTTTGGCGCGCTGTTTTTATAGAGCACCGCGGGAACTGTCACTTCTGGATTTTAGATCGGGCTGATGAGCAGAGTGTGAGTTTCGCAGGCGTTTGGCGAGCGAGATGGAGGGTGGGGGTGTATCACTGCATCACCGCTGGAGGGGACGGATCGTATATGCCAAGTGAGATAGGGCAAGTGGCAAAATGGAGAATTGTGGATAGGTGTTGGTTCTGTGAAACACTTTTTTAAATATATAGTTTCCTGCTGCTGCTGCTACTTTGTAGCAGTGGTACACAAACTAAACTATTCAACTATTTTTAGTTTACCAGGTAAGGCCAGAAGCGACCTGCCCATCACAAATGATAGCTCAACGAAGTGGGACTATCATCGTCGTTGTGTAAAAATTCATAGCGATTGAGAGATGCAATTTGCATCTCATAAGACTGTTGGGGCAGGTGCTGTTAGCGAGTCGCACCTGTGAAGGCTGGCATGGCACAGGAAGGGCTGGGTGGCCGACACTACACCCGGCCTCCTTTGTCTCTCAAGTGGCGATGTTTACTACACACAGCACCTAGGTACAACTCATTTGAGGCTGAGTCGACCTATGGGGAGGCCCAGAACCGGTTTAGATAATTGTCACTGTTATTAGCCATGAGCGGTAATCGAACCCGTGGCCGCCGGGGTTGGTAGCGCAGCGCTAACCACTACACCACCGCTCCCCACGCTATTCATATATATACAAAATATATATAATTTAAATCTCACTCAGATGTTTTGTTTTCCAAACATCTGGCTAGTTTATCAGTTCCTCCCACATTGTACGGTGTTTTAATACAGTCATACCTTTAATTGCTTGATCAGTTTCAATGTTTGTGCTCTTTGATTTGGTTTGGGCATTCAGTGCCCTTTCCTGTGCATCATTGAAACCGTTAATTGCAGCGCTTCTTTAACATGTTTTATCTCACTCCTCAGACTTTTACCATTTGACACATTCTTAGCCCGATGTTTGAGTGCCTTGTTGAGAGAGGATTTCTGTGCTGGGTGATGGTGTGACTGCGTTAGTGTGCGTTTTCTTTCGGTAAATGCTCTTTTATTTAACAGTTTCTGCCATTCCTGAACAGAATAGATTTATATTTAGCAATCTAACCCAAAAACCTTTTAATGGACACATCTGCATGTTAAATTTTGATCCAACTTTCTTGTACCTCATGAAGAAGACCTATTGCCCAAAACGTCAACTATTACATAACTCCCTGTCCCAACCCGACAAGGCTGCCCTGAGCTCGTCTCCGACTCTCCTCTCTGCCCTGAGGAATGCCTCGCTAAAGTGTCCATTCTGATCCTATGGAAATTTACATTGAAAAAGATATGCATCTGTTTTGGTGGATTGTGTAAAAAAAAGCACGCTCATACATTTCACGTGATGATGAACAAATATGTAAGAATGGGTTTCATGGCTTCATAACCCTTTTTGTCAATACTAAAACAGTTCTGTTAAGATGTCCAAACAACAAATAGATGATACACAGTATTGCAAGGCATCAAGTCTGCATTAACCACACGTACTTGTGACAAAACATGCAAACAAACATGCTTTGATAATATATGTGCATTGTCTTCGAAACGGATTGGTGTACAGCAGACACATCCTTTTATATGGCCTTGTCTCACCACCAGTGTTCGTTAAGTAACTGCAAGCGAATAAGTAATATTAAAAAATACTTTAAAATTGATTTACAAGATTTGAGGATACGACAACAACGGACACAGTGAGTTAATAGAAAGCGTGTAAAAAGATTGTTAAATTTTTTTTTTTATGATAGCATATAGGATTGCCATCAGTAAAACATAAGTATACAAAGTTTGCAGTCGATACCACATTGGAAAGTGGGTTAAAATTGAGTTTCAGGATTTGAGTATACGACAACAACAACAGAGTGAGTTAAATAAAAGCGTGTAATAATAATAAAATAAATCAAGGGACGCTCTGAATGTTTGACATCATTTATTCGCGCTCGCTGGTTACGCTTGGAAACCACATTGTTTACGATCAATGAGTTAAAAAAGTTTTTTTTATATCGTTCTAGTTTACCATATGGATTGAAAATGTTCGATTTTTATTTTGGCAGCTAAGGCCCCACCACTGAGCGATGTAGCTCTTTTTCAGACCCGACCTGGTCATCACAAATGATAGCCCAAAGAAGTGGCTTACCATGTGGAAATTTATAGCAGCCAAATACTCTAAATGCATGTTTCTAAATGTGGAGGAAAAAAACAGAGGACCTGGAGAAAAATACACGTGACCTCAGGGAGACAGACATGCAATCTCCAAATATGCAGCAAGCGTCAGAGTCGGGATCGAACAGATCTGCAAAGAGGAGTGGGACAAAATCCCTCCTGAGATGTGTGCAAACTTGGTGGCCAACTACAAGAAACGTCTGACCTCTGTGATTGCCAACAAGGGGTTTGCCACCAAGTACTAAGTCATGTTTTGCAGAGGGGTCAAATACTTATTTCCCTCATTAAAATGCAAATCAATTTCTAACATTTTTGACATGCGTTTTTATGGATTTTTGTTGTTGTTATTCTGTCTCTCACTGTTCAAATAAACCTACCATTACAATTATGGACTGATCATTTCTTTGTCAATGGGCAAACGTACAAAATCAGCAGGGGAACAAATACTTTTTTCCCTCACTGTAGACAGCAAGCGTCAGAGTCGGGATCGAACAGACGACCTTGTGTATATACCAGGTGAGGTAGTTAACATATCCTAGCCACTGAGGTCTGCACTTCTCTAACAAAGGAGGAAAAGCAAAACCACGTGGTTGACCAGCATATCTCGAAATTGCCAATCAGCTCCTGAACGGATTGCTGGCATACGCAAGAATATAATTTATGCACAAAACACATACAGCATGCACCACACACACATACACCATCTGACAATAAAGCCACTCGCACACGCAGCCTGTAGCACACACACATAATACCCACGTACCTTTTCCCACACGTAGTCCGTCAAAGTTTTCAAGACATCTGCCGACAGGGTGGGCCGGTACCGCTTGTACAGGCAGGCATGTTCAGTGCCCTCGAACATGCGCACAGACATTGCTGCTTCGAGGAGGAGGTGGACTGCGCGGGACTTCTCTGGCTCAAGGTGTCGAGGATGAGGAGGAGGTGGTGTGGAGCTTCCCTGATGGTTCTAGACCAAAGAGCGATACCCGTTTTATAGAGGAGCCAACGACAATCCCCACCCAAATGTGAGTTTGTGTCTGTGTGTGTGTCAAGGTGTGTATGTATTGGTAGTCAGATGCCTTTCGTGACCTCATGTCACAGGTGCTAGCTTAAGTTGCCCCTCGGCATAGTCATGCTGTTGGGTGTGTTTAAAGTCTAACTGACTGATGACACTGATAAGTGGACTGGAGTTTTTAGAAAGTATGGGCCAGATTAGCTCAGTAACAATGCTAGGAGGCTGCTACATTTATGTGCAGCCTATGGGCTTGTAATTACCAACACCCTGTTGATATAGGTTAAGATAATAGAGGTGATTGTGTCTGCGAGTGTGAGTGAAATCTCCTGACCCTCTCCTTTACCATTATTTTTTATGGGAAAATAGCTTTTGACATTAGCGATTTTCAGATATGCGCGTTTTTCCAGGAACCCGTCTATCGTGTATGTAAAGGAGTATCTGTACTTGTTTTTTTTCCATAATACAAGGTTAGATCGCATAAATGAAAGCAGAAGGTTTTAGTGAGCTTCAAGGAAGGAAACAGGAGGGCTTCTCTGCAATCTGGCTGTCGTCTGATGAAGCTAGTTATAATTACTGGTGAAACGTCATACTCAGATTGTAAATGTTGTGTTATTGCTCTCCAACGCATCGGTGTGCTGCACAAGTAACGAATTGGCATGTTCTGTTAACGTGACAAACCTTAGTAATTGCCTGTGTCGGGTGGTGGTGGGTTTAACGACATATTTATATATTTATGCGATCTAACCCCAAAAGGAAATCTGTTTTAAGGGTGATATTGGTCGCGAAAGCCAACGTGTTAAACTTGTTTACGTTTTCATTCGGGTCCCCCCTTATGTCTGACTGGACCCCTATACGTCGCATAATACTGCCACACATATCTGCAACACCCCCATAGGTGTGCCCCTGCACCTATTCATCCGGGGATATATACACAAATTGATTAGGAACATAACGTTTTTGGACAATCGTGAGTGATCGGTCTCAACAAGTAGTAACTTTTTGGACCACTCCACCACCACCCACCACCGTCGCCGCCAGCCTCCCGCCCGTGAAGGTTTCCTGGCCCGGTTGTGAGAATCGACTCACTTCTCAATTGTGATTACTTTTTTTGTCATTTGCGACTATTGTTTTGGTTATATATTTGTATCTTCATGTTTTGTGTTTTTTCTTACTTTTTTTCCTGCAGGGTTTTAATTTGCTTTCTAGTTGCTATAAAAGAGGGATGTTTGAATGAAGCGATAACAAATATTACTACAGGCACTCCTTTACTCATGAACATTTGACTTACAAACTTTCAGAGATACAAACAAACCTGTTTATATTTTCTGTTGCCTGTTGTTGTATATGTCGGGTCTTGAAACATTTGAAAAATAAATAAAAAGGAAACAAACCAAAAGTATTGCGTAATTATGTGAATGTACGTAAATATGCGCATGCTTTATGCTAATGACGAAGGCGTAAGTGGCTATGTTATGTAAATGTATACAAATATGCTAATATATGCAGTTATGATAATTGTGCTCGGTTTCCTTGTCTAGTGGCGTATTATCAACCGGGATAATACAATGAGTTGTATGAAGTTGTCCAAGTGTGATGTAATTATGTTAAATTAAACTCGGCTTCGTTGTCTAGGGTTGTATTATCAATCAGGATAATACAATTATGCTCGCTTTAACATTTACTTAATGTTTTTATGTCAGGTCTTAAAATTCAAATCTCACCGCAGGATACAGTTCTAATAATTAAGATTATTATGCATGAACTTAGGAAGGCACCATACAGACACTTCTGTGTTAAGCAACTTTAATCTCTAAACAAAAAAATATAACGCTCTAATATGCACTCTCATGCTTGGAATTGTTAACACAGTACTCCTGGAGATGTTCTCCTCATTGATCCGTACATTTAACCCTCAAGGATTACGTTCATTAAACTGGGTGACAGAACAATCAGTTAATTCCTCGGAGTAACCCGAGCATATACGGCGATAGTAAAAAATCCTTAAAAAATGAATGTGACGATATTCATACGAACGGCAATAAAGAAAAATGTCCCAAAGGCAAAAGAAGACCTCAATGAATTCATTGGTAAGATTATGCAATTAACGAAATGTGCGGCAGTGTGCCTGCTTCAGCAAATGCTTATCAATTTGCTAAGGCTTCAATAAATTCGCGGGCAAGATTCTGTGATCAAAAGATATATTTTAACACCATAGTCTCCCTGTCAGTGTGTAGATTCGTAACATAGATGTTTCTAAATGTTTAGTTTCATCAATTAATTCATTGGTACAGTTATGCAATTAACAAAAATAATGACTAAAATACTTCTAAACGACCGTATCTACGTAACTCAATGGGCAGCAATGTTCTTCAAGATCAACTAATAGTTGACGCACTCTTATTATTAGTCTTCTTATTATTAGTTCCGATATGTGCGTTATCTGTTTGTTGGTGGGTTTGTCTCCTTGTTCAACTCTTTGCGTTAAGCAGACGCCGGGTGAAGCGTTGTAGGTGTGTGAGTGTGGGCGTGTCATACTGTTGTGGAGTGATTCATGCAGCCAGATATGGCTGCAGAGTTTGGTAGTACATGTTGTTTATGTCGTTTATTGTGAAAATTCGGTCACAGTTCCTATGACCACTGTTTCATTGCTTTTATGGCTTTATTTTGGTGATTTTCGAAAAGTTTTTTGGTTTGACCATGTTTGTTTGTTGTAGTACAGAGTTAGACTGATGTCCTTAATCTAAGTTGTCTTGTGGTTGTTGTTGTTTGACTTGCATCCCACTGGAATATTTGCACAGGGTTTGTGTACGGTGATTTTTTCTGCAATATTTTTCTGTCTTTTCTTGGATTTTCTTGTTCATGTTTTTGTTTTTTGTTTGTTGCGGTTGCACCCGATTCAAGAGCCGAATGGCTCACAGGGCTATACCTAATAAATGAACTTTGAATACAAACAGCTTCCTCGCTCTCTCTTTGAGGCGGCAGCTGCAGGATCCTTTCACTGCTGGATGAGCTGAGTCGGCACGACGCTTGTCTTTGAAGGTGCTCGATCGCGCTCGCCGCTCGTCCACTATTTATCTCTTGTTCTCTTGCTCTCTACTTGATCGTGCAGCTGCCCGGTGGGAGCTGGTACTCAACGTAGAATAACTTTGAGCGATACTTCATCTGTCAGCGCCGAACTCGTACTTGGTGACACATCACTACTCGGCAAGCCTCGCCATCCTTGGTCGATTACAGGGCCCACCCCGGAGCTTGCCGCTTGCAGTACTGCCAATACTTGTAAATTGTATTCGCACACCTCTTACACCACTCTGATAGCTTAGTACAATGCAACGTATCGCAATCCTTGACTTTGCAAGCGACTCAAAACATTAGGATAAATGTAGAATAAAACTTTCAGCGATACTCTGTTGGTCCATGCCGAACTCAGCACCTCTGCGAGACACAACACCCATTGTTGATCTCGAGGCCATGCCCCGGAGCCTGCCCCTTGCAGTACTCTCAACATGATCTGTGTCTTTGGTTATATGTGAAATTCTCTCCCCTCTCTGCGCATCTCTTGTGAGAGAGAGAAAAATACAGATGCCCTCTGTCACCGTTCTCCTCATTTGTCGCAGCCGCTTGGTTGCCCCCCCCCCCCCCTTTTTGACATTTGACTGGCTGTTTTCCATCACAGTTTATGTTTTTGTTTGCATTCCCCCCTCTCGTCGTGGTGTTTGTTATCTTGACGGGAGACACCCTTTATACGCATTTTATGGCTACCATGTGTTGTATCAAATTGTTGGAAGACAAAGGCGACCGGGGAGGCTCCGATTCCATGGAATACATATTATCTGGTCTTGTGTGTTTGACTTATTTTTCTTGTATCTCTTTTGAGTTACTCTAGGAATAATACCTCGTGATTATTGTTTGGCTCATGTTTAACCAAGATTTGTAATGTACCATTATATGTTACCTCTGGTATTTCAAGGGTTTAACTAACGTTTGCTCCCTGTCTGTATCCAGGGATCCGTGCTTTTTATTCTCGAGTTATATTTTGATATCCTGAGGTTGGAGATATAACTAAGTTTCCACTTAAGCTTTCTTGACTGCCGGAATTCATATTCATTGGTTCTCTTGGTAAATTCACGTAGATAGAAAGATACAATAAGAAATAAAATAAGGAAGTCTGCAGTCTATAATGTCGACGTATTCTTATAGCCTAGCTTCGAACTTTTACCGTATTAAAAAAGAAATTATCAGTTATAATGTCCGTTTGCCCTGTGCTCTGCGTCCGTGCCAGTGAGTCTGGCTATTTGTCTGTGAACTGTCCAAAACGTCGGGGGAGGTCATGTCATGCGGTTCTTTGACAATCTGGAGATTTCCCAGTTCGTCGTTAACCTTCCTTTGCCCCGGAGTTTGTTATTAAAAAATTTTTTATGACCTCCAGATGCTTGGTGTGGCTTGTGAGAGGTAGCACGATTGAGAGTGTTTGTTTAATTTATTCTAAAAAAAATGTATTGGCAGAATTATTCTTAATATTAAATTTTGGAAAAAGGCCTACATATACAACACTGTTCAAACCGAGAGTCGTAAGTTCAACTGCCCTGCAATAGATGGCTGTGATTGCATCTACATCTGCAGAACATGAAGAACTAGTGGTATCTACATCTACGGGAGATTTACAATTTGTAAAGCCATTCCCCGTGTTTAGTGTTTATGCCATACACCATATTCGTAATTAATAGGAGAAAAATTGGACTTACGAACAAATCGACTATCGAGCAGACCTCTGGAACTCAACTCGTTCGTAAGTAGAGGAGTCCCTGTATTACTACCGAGATCTGGGGCACAACTATGGTTTGGGTATGTGTCAGCGTTTTACGACACATAGGGCCACAGTCGGCCACAAGGGGGCATCGAATCAACAGATAAACACCAGTACAAAGATGCTAAGAATACATAATTTTTTAATATATGAGAACAATATATAAAAGTCTCTCGGTCAACGTTTTTAATACGTTCCACGAAAACTAATGATAACCGAAATAACACTTAATCGAATATAGGAATTACATGTTAAAATAATGAATCTGTTTACTGACAAAAACAGAAAAGGTATAATGTTGAACAAAGCAAGTCCGAGGTCTCACAGTGACAGTTATTAATAAAAACGATTTAAAGGTTACAATACTCACAAAAAAGTTATCGTGTGTTTTTTCTTTCATGATGGCCCATCGGCTCTACGATTTCCTCAAAGGGGCGTGGATCGCACAACGTTATGCTGCTATATTGATACAATATCCAGAGATGCATTAATCGGGCTTGGTTCATGGCAGATCGCATGTATTTCTTTTTTACAAATACATTTAAAAGAGAAGAGTGGTCTGGGATATATGGATCCATCACAGTCAGTTCAGACAGTGAAAGCTCATGAGAATAAACCAAGTCTAAAGTATTTCCACCAGACTGTGTCGGCTGTTTGACATGCTGGATGAAACCAAGAGTCAAGGATGGCCAAAAATTCCCTGACATGAGGTCTGGATGGTGTATCAACATGAACATTGAAGTCACCAATTATGAGAATCCATTCAGAACGAGCACACACCACCAAGAGGAAAGGAATGTGGGAATACACCTTAGGGGGTGAAACAGCAATATTAGCAATGCTGGGTACAAATTGGCCTCCAATATAATGCCAGACGCTCAAGTGACTGGAAAGTTGGCAACAGGACAAGTATAACAATTGCAGACTTTGCATGAAATGAGGCAAGCCCCCCACCTGATGACGGTGGTTTCTCAGACAAAGAGAAACCAGAAGGAGTCGCCCCTTTCAGTGAAAAATAGTCAAGAGATCTTTTCCAGGTCTCAGTCAGAGAGAGGAAGTCAAGACAGTGGTGTGTAATAAGTTTATTCACTGTAAACCCCGTACTTGTGGTATAACGTAATTAAGTAAGGCTAAATGAGTACAACCAGATATGGGGCCCTTTAACAGTGACCGTTGAGCAGGCCCCAATCGGCAATGAATGGAAGAGATACCAATGGATATGGTAGGGCTATGAAAAAAGCGATCCGATGTTATGACCTGATTTGTGAGCTAACTGATAATTTTTCTATAACTAGCACCATGATTTACATAGGGCAATAGCCTGAGAATACCCAGTAAAAGACAGTCGGGACAATTGTGCATCATGATATCGAAAAACAGAGCACAAATACAATTATACATTTCTAGGGTACACAGCCATCTTAATGTCAGACTGCTGTCATCATGAACATCAATCTACCAGAGAGGTTTGTGAACAGATGTTGCAGAAATTAGCACAGGCAAAGGTAAATCGAAAAGATGAAGGGCTACAGCCATACAAAACAATGCTGGGGTGCGTCCCATACAACATAAAGTAGACAACTGACACAGACCAAAAAAAACGACCACAGATTTGTAAAGTGCAGAAATTGCTGTAGCCAACCTGCCAACAGCCGAGATAGGCCAATCGATGGCGGAAATGGCAGCCACGTGGTATAACAAATGGCCGTAGTGGGGTACCTTTAGTCATTATCTTGTTGGTTTTAGTAGTTAGGCTATTAGTCGGATCTCTATTGATTTTGGAGTAGCTGCCATCACTAGTTCGACTTCCCTAATCGAACCAATCAAACGGCTCTCCCTGAAACCCTCGGCTGCGAGACCTCCCAGATTCGATGGGCTTCCCAAGATCCATAAAAAAGGTATCCCACTACGGCCCATCGTGTCCACGATCAACTCACCTACCTACAAACTGGCCCGTTTTCTGTCGGACACTCTGCTTCCCTTCACTGGCAAGACCACCTCAGCAGTACTTCACTCAACTCACTTGGTCTCTCTGTCAAGGACATTGTACTGTCTCCTGATAATGTCCTCATCAGCTTTGATGTGGTCTCTCTATTCACCAAGGTTCCAGTGCCTGACACCATAACAATAATTGAAGACTTAGACCAACATGGACTGAACCCTGATGTCCCTGCCCTGGTTAGGCACTGCCTCACCAACACGTACTTCACCTGGAATGGTACCTTCTACAAACAAAATGAGGGCACCCCTATGAGTTCCCCCTTGTCACCAGCGATAGCCAATGTTTTTCATGGATAAATTTGAAACAGACGCCATCCAGACATCCACTCTGCGTCCTTCCCTGTGGAAGAAATACGTGGATGATACTTTCGTCATTTGGCCACATGGCCTCCCAGCATTGAACCAATTTCTAGACGACATGAACTCCATACACCCCTCCATCAAATTCACCATGGAAGTGGAGAAGGATGGCAAGCTACCAATCCTGGATGTTCTGTTTGAGAGAAGGCCCAATGGCTCTTTGGGACATTCTGTCTACAGGAAGGCCACCCACACAGATTCCTACCTGAAGCCTGATTCCCACCACCATCGGGCACAAAATAATTCCCTCATCAAAACACTATATCATAGGGCCCATTGCATCTCTGACCAACACCACCTGGCCAGTGAATTGGAAATATACATCTGGCCCCGAAGATGAATGAATACTCAGACCGTGCTATCTGCCAAGCTGTTTCTCCCACCATGGAGAAACAACCACCTGAGACTCCGATCAAAATCATTACGTTGCCATACATAGCAGGCGTTACCAAAAAGATTTCGAAAATGCTAAACAAACACAACATCCAGGTCCGATTCAGTACAGTACACAAATCCGTGATCTGATCCCATCCGTAAAGGATGTCATTCCTGACTTACAGTACCCTCGTGTCTACAAACTGAGTTGCACCTGTGGGGATTGTTATATCGGGGAAACCAAACGACATATTTCTGATCGCATTTGCGAGCACAAGTCAGATTTGAAACATGACAGGACGAATGCTCGGCTGTAGCTGACCACTGTATAATACTGCTGGTTCTCATAACATTGTGTTGTCCGATACCAAGGTACTCTGCAAGCCTCCTGGATACTACCAAAGATTTGTCCATGAAGCCAACCAAATATATAAATAAAGACATAACTTTAACCGAGATGATGAATTCAAATTCAGCAATCATTGGAAGGATGTAATTAACCAAGTTAAACTTTAGCTGCCGTGCAGTTTACTGCTAGACAGCCAGTTGAGATGTATTTTCATAAACATATCCATATTGCCAGTCTGTTAGCTCCGTCCTCATACACTACCATCACCATTTTCTTGGTTCTTTCGGTAAAATAACGTAGAAGGGAAGTAATAAAATAATAAAAAAAACATAATAAAACAATTCTCACGACGTTTCGGCCACAACGCAAGCAGCCGTCTTCAGGTGAAACCAGGTCTGTCGAGGCGACAGACGGCTGCTTGCGTTGTGGCCTAAACGTCGTGAGAATTATTTTATTACGTTTTATTATTTTTATAAATTTATTACTTCCCTTCTACGTGACTTTACCGAAAGAACCAAGAAGATGAATTCCTGCAGTCACGAAAGCTTTAAATCGAAATTTACCATCACCATTGCCACACGTTGTTTTTTAGCTTGCGCATTCTAATTTTCGCCCGGGGGCCCCCCCCCCCCCCCCGGCAGCATAACAAAAGGCTGCTTAATCTTAGCTTGCTTATCTACTTCCGCCATCTGCATCACAAAGCTTCAGTTTGAACTACATGCGTTGCCTCCCAGCGCACCCCCGGTGTTCACAACGTTACCTCCCAGCTCACACCCCGCCCCCACACTCACCATGGCCTCTCCCCTCACTCCAACCCCCGCGACTATATAATTCCTCTTCACAGCCATCTCTTAGACACACTTAAGCGGTTGTGCTTTCGCTACGTTGTCCTCACATGAAAAAGGATGCTTGTGTTGCGCCCGAAACGTCGTGATTTAATTTAATTATTTTCATTTATTTAATTTTACCTACGTGACTTAACCGAAAAAACTAAGAGTATGAGTAAGTAACCATGAAATATATCTACTCCTTAATCCATATTAAATTCTAATAAAAGCTGAGATACTTCTTGGCCCACAACCTGTTCAAGGTACAGTTAAATGGTGAGTGAGTGTAAAGTTAATGTCCCATTTTATTTATGTTCTCCAATCCCACAAGGATGTGTAGAACGGCAGGCTTGGTTCACAACTGACATGCGCTCACGGATCTCGAGTCAGCACGCTGCCAGTCAACCCTGAGCTGCTGCGCTGCACGCGCGCGTGCGGGTTGTCTGCAGCCCAGATTCGATCTGCAGCTGGAACACGCTCCGGACACGGTGGGCCAGCACGCTGCCTGTCAGCAGCCTTGGGAGTCGCTTGGTCGGCGAGCACCCTTGGTTCCTCACCCTTAGAGATGCCAACGGTGCAGCAGCCTGCACTTGGCTTGGCCACACACACTCCCGGCCTCTCCACCTCATACAATGTCAGTCACTGGGCTGGACCATCAACTGCCTATAGCTTGGACGATATTTCATGCACACTCAATAATGGTGTCTGACTCAAATCTCCACTTAACTTATCACACGTCTTAGCTCATCACGGTATTATTTGAAAATTGCTTCGCATACCTCTTAGCTCATCACAACTCTCACTTATCGAAGTTCTTGACTCTCTGCAAGTGACTCAAAATATGAAGAAGCACTTAAAAGAAAACTTTCAGCGATATATTAGAGTCTGTCTTAGCGAGAACTCAACTAGTCAAAGCATACTTGGCCGTGTATTGTAGCGCAATGTAACGCTAACCTCAACAAAAACAAAGATCCCCCATATAGCCTGGAACAGGCTGTATGGGCAAGTGCTATTAGTAGCGAGAAGCACCTACGAAGGCTGGCAATTTGGCAAACGAAGAGATGGGTGTCCAACACCAAGGCCGCCCGGCGCCTTTGTCTCCCCAACGCTCATGTTTACACATCAACCAGGGAACGGATTTAAGGCTGAGTCGACCTATTTTCAGCATGTGCCCCATTGTTTTTAATAAAGGGCTTAGCCTGTCACATATACATAAATTTAACTGTGAGACAAACTCTTACACCCCTCCTACACTCCATCAAGGCTGAGCTGTATGGTGGTGGAAGTGTTGGTTATTATGATGATATTGATAGTGGTGGTGACGGTGGTGATGTCTATCGCAGGGATATCCCCATCGCCGCGATAGTTCTGTTTGCATCTTACGCCCACCATCACCACTACTAACTGTTCGCGTGCTATCATCTCTCGACTATTACGTAATCACTTGCAGCAGCTGCCACCACCACAATTTCACGATGTAACCTAAGGTGGCTTAGATACTGTATATAGATATGTGGCGTTCGAGACTAAACTGCCACAGGGAAACATCTTGCCACAGGTGTGCCTCTTTAATCGTTGTTATTTAATAAATCACGTGTCGCCCTCGGCAAAGAACCAGCCAGTTGACAGGACTGGCGACTAAAAATGGGCCCAGAAATTTGTGAAATACACCCAACCTCAAAATGGGGCTGTGGAGTAGCTATATCTCGAGAATGAGACTTACCGTGCTGGAGTTTTATATATTTGCCATTCGATCTCAATTGGTGCCATTTGGGGGTGGGTTCCAAAAAAACCCACAAATGTGAGGAAGAATCTGTTATCAAACAAAAAGAAACAACTCTGATCATTATCATTATCAGAGTTGTTTCTTTTTTTTGCATTTTGACTGCTTGTGTTGTGGTTATTGCAAACATGATGCCTTGTATAAAGGTGTCATTTTTGTACCAGTTGAAAGGGTAAAAACCTATTACTATATTTTGCCACTGGTAAATGAGGTCTCATAGTGTAAATGCTTACCCCGAGCTCTCAATACTCTGATAGTGCGCTGTTTTTTAGTTGTACGCCTTTTGGCGTCATCTGATCCAACAACAATGGAGACTAGGCTCTAAGAAAAGCTGTCTCGGGTGTGGACCAATCAACTTCAAGGACAGTGCATATCATTATCATTATCAGAGTTGTTTCTTTTTGTTTGCATTTTGACTGCTTGTGCTGTGGTTATTGCAAACATGATGCCTTGTATAAAGGTGTCAGTTTTGTACCAGTTGAAAGGGTAAAAACCTATTACTAAATAATATCCTAATAAGGCAACTTGTCACGTGGAAAAGTACAACAACAAAATACTCTAAAGGCATATTTTCCCCGTATTGCCTGGAACAGGCTGTAGGGGCAAGTGCTGTTAGCAGCGAGTTGCACCTACGAAGGCCGGCACTGTAGAACACGAATTGACCAACACCCTGGCCGCTCATTCTAGATTTGAAGCTTTCGTGACGGCAAGGATTCATACTCTTAGTTTTTTCGGTAAAGTCACGTAGGTTTTACCTACGTAGGTTTTACCTACGTGACTTTACCGAAAAAACTAAGAGTATGAACCCTGGCCGCTCGACCGCCTTTGCCTCTCCAACGCTCATGTTTACATACCACACCCAAGGTACTAATTTAATGCTGAGTCGACCTAGCTGTAGCATGGGCCTCCATTGTTTTTAACAAAGGGCTTAGTTAGCCTGGCACATATAAAAGCCGATAACTGTAAGACAACCACTTACAGCCCTACGACACTCCATCAAGGCTGAGCTGCGAGCAGTGGTGGAGGTGATGGTTTTGATGATGATGGTTTTGGTGTTGATGGTGGTGGTGATGATGAACTCCCACCGCCGCCTCCTACATCTCCCTCTCCCCAGGTTAATTCTCACCCACACCAACTCACCCACACACGGACCTTAAACTCTCCATGGAGCTTAACTTCCGCCCTTGTTTTAAAACAAAATAACTTCGCAAGTTAAATTCGCTACTCCTCATTTTTATGGTGATAAATTCACCCCGCCACCCCCACCTCACCTCACTACCCCCACCTCATCCCACCACCCCCACCTTATCCCACCACCCCCATCTCACCCCACCACCCCCAGCACCTCATCTTCTGCCTTTCTCGCTTTTTCCACCCCGGCTTCTCCCGATGATGTGAATGACTCATTGCGGCTGGCCCGGTAACCTGTATGCGTCTATCATGGTGAGCAGGCCCGGGTAAAGCTACGTGGCCGGGAGTCAGAGCCATTCCCTGTACACCTTGGGGTGCGACAGGGATGTCCTCTGGCTCCAACATTATTTAACATTTATTTCGACCACGTAGTTCGTGAAGTGTTCAGTAGCTGTACCGGAGGAATTTCCATCTGGTACAGATACAATGGGAGGCTGATCGATGCCCGGGTGCAGACTTTAGAGTATTTTGTTGTTATACATTTAAACGTGACATGTCGCCTTATTAGGATATAATTTGTTATAGCCAAATCGCTTCTGAGCTACGTAAGTCAGTGGGCCTTACCTGTTAAAATAAAATAATTACATAAATGGATGCATGATATATATTAGATTGGATATCTATTATTGGTTGAGTTATTCACAGTCAATTACTAAAAATAATGTATGCGCATCACGCGTGGACATTATGCGTGCACATGATGTACGTACATCATCATATCTACATCCTGCCGTTGTTTGGTACCTCTAATGTTGTACACCTCATTTGTTTACTTCCGTGCTATGAATCGGAATTAAACTTCTGCCGTAGAATTTTGAAGCAAGCAACATATTCTTCCTTACATTTGTGTTTTCTTTGAGGACCCACTCTCAAATGGCACCAAATGAGATCGAACAGCAAATATATCAAATGCAAGCACGGTACGTCTCAGTCTCGAGATATAGCTACTCCACAGCCCCATTTTGAGATTGGGTGTATTTCACAAATACCTGTGCCCATGTTTAGTCGACAGTCCTGTCAACTGGCGGTCTCTTTGCCGAGGGCGACACGTGATGTATTAAATAACAACGATTAAAGAGACACACCTGTGACAGGATGTTTCTCTGTGGCAGTTTAGTCCCGAACGCCACATATCTATATATCTAAGTCGTCTTGGGTTACATCGTGAAATGGTGGTTGTGGGAGCTGCTGCGAGTGACTCCGTAATAGTCGAGAGATGATAGCACGCGTACAGTTAGTAGTGGTGATGGTGGGCGCAAGATGCAAACAGAACTATAGCGGCGTTGGAGATGTCCCTATGATAGATATCACCACCATCATCATCACCACCACCATCATTATCACCACCAACACCATCACCTCCACCACCACACGCAGCTCAGCCTTGATGGAATATAGGAGGGGTGTAAGAGGTTGTCTCACAGTTACCGACCTTTGTATGTGACAGGCTAACTAAGCCCTTTATTAAAAACAATAGGGCCCATTCTGCAAATAGGTCGACTCAGCCTTAAATTCATTCCCTGGGTGATGTGTATACTTGAGCGTTGGGGAGACAAAGGCGGGCGGGCGGCCTTGGTGTTGGACACCCATCCCTTGTGCTACTTGCTACTAATAGCACTTGCCCCTACAGCGGTTAGCGTTACACTGCGCTACAATACACGGCCAAGTATGTTTTGACTAATTGTTGAACTCTCGCTAAGGCAGACTCTAAGTATTGCTGAAAGTTTTCTTTAAGTTTTTCTTCGTATTTTTAGTTACTTGCAGAGAGTCAATAACTTCGATAAGTTGTACTGTACCAAGGTAAGAGTTGTGATAAGCTAAGAGGTATGCGAAGCAATTTTCAAATAATACCGTGCTAAGCTAAGACGTGTGAGAAGTTAAGTGGAAATTTTAGTCAGGCACCAATATCCGAGTGTGCATGAAATATTGTCCAAGCTATAGTCTGGAAAAGTTGATCGTCCAGCCCAGTGACTGACATTGTATGAGGTGGAGAGGCCGGGAGTGTGTGTGGCCAAGCCAAGTGCAGGCTGCTGCACCGCTGGGGATCTTTAAGGGTGAGCAACCAGGGGTGCTCGCGGACCAAGCGACTCCCATGACTGCTGACAGGCAGCGTGCTGGGCCACCGTGTCCGCAGCGTGTTCCAGCTGCAGATAGAATCTGGCCTGCAGACAACCCGCACGCGCGCGTGCAGCGCAGCAGCTCATGGTTGACTGGCAGCGTGCTGACTCTAGAGCCGAGAGCGCATGCCATCTGTGAACCAAGCCTGCCGTTCTTTTCATCCTTGTGGGATTGGAGAACATATATATGATGGGACGTTAACTTTACACTCACTCACCAATTAACGGTACCTTGTACAGGTTGTGGGCCAAGAAGAATCTCAGCTTTTATGATAATTTATTATGGATTAATGAGTAGATATATTTCATGGGTACTGTTGTGAAGAAGCTGCAAAAAGGTTGGAGACGCTTCCTCTGATCTGCGAATTGCACACTTTTATCAAACAAGTTCCACTGCTTGAGCCTAGACGTTAAAATCTCGGCATTGGACTTGGTGAGACCAAGATCTCTGATAAAGTCGTTGAGGTCTTTTTGGTTGTGGTCGTATGGGTTTCTCTCCTCAGCTCCACCTCTGAAATTGTCATCTGGATCTACAACGTCTTCCTCGCTCTCTGACTTGCAGCCTCTTGATGCCATCTCAAAAAAATGCAGACATGTATCCATTTAGGCAGCTGGAACTAAACTGAACTGGTGTGCTTAATGCCCCTGTATTTATAATACTATTTATATTACTGGAAAGTTTTAGATTGTTATAGAAGTTACTTCAAGTTTACTCGGAACTGAATCTATCTGGAATGTTTTGGAAAATAGGTACATTTCTAAATATCACTGTCCTGGTCACGAAAGCAAAGTTTGTGGGGAATAAAAGGCATTTGCTGTACTTTTGAGGCATATACAATTCGGAAATAACACTTAATACCTAGGAACTATTTTTTTGTGAAACAGTGTTATCACGATTGATTAATACATACCCTTAGCGAACGAGATACCCAGTAATAATAATAATCATAATAGGAACTTTTGATGAATGTATGTATAATCGCTCCCTAATCGCAAGAAAATTTATAGTAATCATTTATTATTATTCTCCATCAATAATCATATACTTAACAACACACACATTATTAATAATTATGCATGAACAACACATCATCTTAATTTTACAAGCACATTTAATTACATTAACATTTTACTGCATTAGTCATTAAACAATTGCCTTTTTTTACATATTTCATAAACGTAATTTTTGTATTACTTCATTATTTATTAATATCACATTCTTTATAACAACACGCAAACTCCAAATATACAACAGATGTCAGGGTACAGATCGAACCTGCGACTTCCTGTATACCTGGCAAGACAGTTAACATCTCCTAGCAATCGGGGGGGACCAATGAAAATGGATAAACCACAAGAATATTGATGTTTTTTACTTTTGGGTTTGACACCAATTTTAGGCAGTTAATTTACTTGCCTATGTCGATGCCATCAAAACATTGCTCCATCTCGATGCACCATAGAAAATCCTGATCGCAGAGACCAGGCAAAGTCTACAAAGTGACCCGCTAAGCATCCATTACTTGTTTGCCTTGGCAGCCCCCCCCCGCTCCCTGATCAAACTTTCGATCTGCCCATCGGCACTCTTTACACCCACAACAACGCTTAAAATATAAAAGTAAAGGTCATAAAAGTAAAGGTCATAAATGGGCGTACGGTATGCGTGATTGAACTGTTGACTCTACCCTGAAGCTAGTTTTGCAATGGAGGCGTGTCAGATTCTAAGGGTAAAATTGTTACTTTTATTCTTAAACCCATGAATGCTTCGCTCAGTCTTGAATGTTCCTGTCCTGGAGGGTCCTGCTAAGTTATCGTTATAAGTGGTGTGATGTTGTTGCTGCTGTATGTAGGGCAGTCCTCGGCTTACGAACATCATTCGTTCCCAAGAACCATTCGTAAATTGATGACTGTCCGTAATTCCCACTGAGAGTGCACTGATCGCAGCGGTTTAATGCTTCGAGGACGCTGTCTCCCTCAAGGGGAATTCCTAGAAATGTATTTGACTTTAATGTGTGTATAATCTCATATAGATGCCACTAGTGGGAAAGTGGGAAAAGTCGGCGCTTGTGTGGTGTCATGGCCTCGAAGTTACTTTGCAAGTGCCGCGACCCCCCCCCAGCCCCCACACTGCATACACAAACGCAGCGCACACACGAAGTGCCAGGCCGTGGGATTTCTTGTCAGAACGGGTTTTAATCCGAGGTTCCCTATGAGGAAAGTCCCATGGTTTCCCTTTGCCAGGGGATTGGCCGACCCTCGCAGCACTATTTACATCGCGGTGCTCCTGAATTGGCTTAATAGTTTATGGGCGCAAAAAGGTTACAGGGCCAGCTGCGATGAGTCACTTACGATTTCGGGAGATACTGGGGTGGGAAAAAGCGAGAAAGGCAGACGATGAGGTCAGTGGAGCGCAGCGCCACGACCCCCCCACCACCAGTCGGGTGTTAATCCGGATTAACGAGGGTGAGTAATGCCATCCTGCGTACGGAAGGGCTGACAATGGATTTCAGGAGCACCGGCTGCGGCGATCCATGTAAGGGCAAAAAAAGGGAAAAACTCGAACAGTAACCATAGGCAGGCACATGATTGGCCACGCGTTACAACGTGACCCCGGGCTTTTGAAGTCAGGGGAATAAAAAGGGGAGCCTGGGGGCCATTTGAACAGTTGATCTTCAACATCTTTGCCGTCAAGACCCCCCTGTCCTTCTATCTTCAGCTGCTCGCAGCGTCTGTGTGAAACTAGCGATTGCCGCTACGAGTCGGTGTTAGGGTAGGCTTTCTTATCCTCTTCCCTCCACTTCTCACAGCGTCCAGGCGACGCCGTGAGTACAGTTACGAGGGACGTGGTAGGACGCTTTAGTGAGCGCATGAACAGCAGTAGGCTAGGCTTTTCTCGCAAGATACTCCCCCTGAGTAGTACCGACTGGGCAGCTTACTTCAAGGGATTGTGGTTTGTGCTGAGAATAAAAGTTAGCACAGCGCATAGGTGGTGCTTTGTCTGATATTTCTGTGTAGAGCGACTGCGTATGCAAGTTTAGTGCTGGGTAGCTGTGGGGGAATATGCAGCGAGAGTGAACGTGGGGTAGTGATCGCGGGATCGATACCACTATCCTTCGTAGCACAATATCTAGTGGAGACGATGAGCGACGAGACGACAGCAACGACGAGTCGAGTCCACTCCCAGAACCGGCAGCCTCGAGCTCCCGCTCCCGGCTCCTTTTATGCTACCAGATTAGCCAGGCTCAGCCCTGACCACACCTCCCTTCTCGAACCCGCTAGCAGGTTCCAGGGGCCTCCAGATGGGGTTCTTCGTTACTATTACCCGAGTTCCTCCTCTCTGCCAACACACCGTGGACACCACAGTTGCCGCTGCTGTCCATCAGCCGGCGCTATTACACTACACATATATTAAATACACTACACTTTATACAACATAATGTACTTTCATGTCACAAATTATCACCTGCAATCACACATTAAAACACTATTACACTGGAAAGCATATGCATTAACGATTGCTTATGCATTAAACACACATTAACACCTGTATCCTTTCATTCAACCAGAATTAACGTAAGCTGTATGCACACATCAACACTTGTATATTTATTACAAAAAAAGTAATTCACACAGACAGGGATTTCTCATATAGCCTATACGGGCTGTTGGAAAGAGTACTGTCCGTGCGTGCTTATACACACATTAACAATATAGCACACTCCTCAACACTGGCACACGTAAAAAAAATACACGCTTTCTTTGAACTCACTGTCTGTTGTTGTCGTTGACGTTGTTGTATCCTCAAATCTTGTAACTCAATTGTAACCCACTTTCCAATGTGGTATCGACTGCAAACTTGGTATACTTATGTCATACTGATGACAATTATATATTCTATCATAAAAATATGTATATATTTGTAAACATTATTTTTTATATGTTATGTTTCGGCTTGGGTCTAATTGTCCATGCTCAACTGACATTGGCTGTAATTAACCACGGTCCCTTACGTTATGGCAAGCTTTGGGGCCACTTCCTGGAGTCATGGAGTTCTGCCATTACTAGTGTAAAGGAGAGCCGACACAAGATTGCAGGGGGTTCGTCTTTTAATCCTTTTCTCCCATTCACACCTGTCCCCAGCCGTCCCAATCTCGTTCCCGCCAAAGGCCCCCTCTTCCCGCCCGTTCTCCCCTTATATCTCCTCCATTACCCCTCCCACTAACCCTCCTATTGGTGGGAATCCTTCCCCTGACACCCCTACACTAGTACATTTCATAAAAGCGTGTTTAAAAAAAAAAGTTTTTTTTTATATTACTTATTTTATTTCTACATACACAAGACTCACGAACTTACACATTTAACCAATCACATTCACATAATTTACACGACAACACGTGTACATATCTCATAACACACACACACTGATACGGTCAGAAACACACAACGGCAGTGTAGGTTTTTTTTTAAGTATATATCTTTAAAACTTTTTTTTCCTACCAACTTGTCAATGGTCTGGGTGCTGTTGCTGCTGTTTGCTGGGCCCTGGTTCTGGGTTGGATCTGGTTGCCACAGCTCTTCTTTTTCAGCTGTTTCTCCAAAGGCCCTGGTGTGGCTGGCATCTCCAAGTAACGTGGCCCTGCGGTTGTCTGCCTCATTGGCCGGCCTGCTATGACATTGACCATCAGCATCCACTACCTGGCTCATCCACCTTGTCTACTGCCATATTACTGGTGGTGCCTGCCATTTGACGCCATCCAGCACATGGCGGGGCTCGTTGTGTTCTGCACTGCCGCTGCTCTCACCTGTCCCACCTGGGCTTTAGTTCCAGATTGGCTGTGGTGACTAGGCCTCGGCAATGTAAGGTAATTTACCCTTTTTACCGGGTAAAAGGGTAAAGGTGTGGACATGCCAAGGGGTAAGGTAAAGGGTAGGGTAAAGGTAGCTCGGAAGAATGACCTGATAGGGTAAAGGTAGCGCAAAGTATTACCCGGTAAATACGATACCTTGTTTACCGCTAAAAACTCCGTGGCGCAGTTCGTGGCCTCCATTTAATAAGTAATATATATTAAAAAAAATAAACACGCTTCTATGAAATGTATGAGTAATGGCAGAACTCCACGACTCCAGGAAGTGGCCCCGAAGCTTGCCATAACGTAAGGGACCGTGGCTAATTACAGCCAACGTCAGTTGACCATGGACAATTAGACCCAAGCCGAAACATAACATATAAAAAGAATGTTTAAAAACAGATTTTTTTTTATGATAGAATACAGTGTTGTCACCAGTATGACATAAGTATACCAAGTTTTCAGTCTATACCATGTTGGGAAGTGGTTTAAAATTGAGTTACAAGATTTGAGGATACGACGACAACAACAACGACAACAACAACGACAACAACAACAGACAGAGTGAGTTCAAAGAAAGCGTGTAAAATTGGAATCGAGAGCATTTTATATGATGAAAGCGTTCTACCTAGCATTTACCATTATACACCTTTTTCATGTGTAGTAGTACCCTTGTAATTACCCTTGTAATCTGGTAATTTGTATGGGGTAAGGGTGAAAGGTAGGGTAAAGGTAGGCTCGTTGCTTTTTACCTTTTACCTTTAACCTTACCTGCTAAAGTGTAAAATGTAGGGTAGAGTGATTGTATTGTGGTAAGGTAAAAGGTAAGGTAAAGGTAGGCTTGTTTTTTTTACATTTTTACTTTTACCTTACCTTGCCGAGGCCTAGTGGTGACTGCCAGCTCACCACTTCGGCTGACCATCATTCTGTGCCTGCCTGGTTGTGTTTGAGCCGTCTGGCACCGTCGAGGCAATGTCTTTTTCTTGGACGTATGAAGCTGCTGCCTCCACCACTGGTGCTGTCTCCTCCCTGGCATTGACCTCCAGGCTGCTTTGGGCATCGTACTGCTGGCCTGCTGCTCTGGCTGGTGCATCTGTGCCGGCGTTTGAGGGGCCATATTAGGATGGAGCCTCAAAGTGGTTCAGCTGGGGCCCTGTTTTTGTACGGCTGTGACAATGCCTGCTTTGGCTGTGCTGCTTGCTGCGGCCATCATTCTCGGGCCTGCCTGGGCCTGCATGCCGCATTTCAACATCATTGTTGGCCCCAGTGACTGCTTCTACGGTGAATGGTCAGCACGGGGCCACTTGATTGCTGTGCTCCGTCAATTAACAAAGTCACGGTGTTATACCCCGTGGCTGCCATTTCTGCCATCGATTGGCCTATCTCGGCTGTTGGCAGGTTGGCTACAGACATTTCTGCAGACTTTACAAATCTGTGTTCTATTTTTGGGTCTGTGTCAGTTGTCCATTTCATGCTGCATGTGACGCACCCCGGCATTGTTTTTTATGGCTGTAGTCCTTCATCTTTTCTATTTACCCTTGCCTGTGCTAATTTCTGCCACATCTGTGTACAAACATCGCTGGTAGATTTATGTTTATGATGACAGCAGTCTGATGTAAAGATGTCTGTGTACCCTAGAAATATATAATTGAGTTTGCGCCCTGTTTTTCGATATAATGATGCACAGTTGTCCCGACTGTCTTTTACTGGGTATTCTCAGGCGATTGCCCTATGTTAATCATGGTGCTGGTTGTAGCAAAATCATCAGTTAGCTCACAAATCAGGTCATAACATCGGATCTCTTTTGTCAGAGCCCTATCATATCCATTGGAACCTCTTCCATTCATTCCGATTGGGGCCTGCTCAACGATCACTGTTAAAGGGCCACATGTTTGGTTGTACTCATTTAGACTTACTTAATTACGTTCGACCACAAGTATGGGGTTTACAGTGAATAAACTTATTACATACCACTGTCTTGACTTCCTCTCTCTGATTGAGACCTGGCAAAGGCCCCTTGACTATTTTTCACTGAATGGGGCGACTCCATCTGGTTTCTCTTTGTGTGAGAATCCACGGTCATCAGGTAGAGGGGGGGGGGCTGGCCTTATTTCATGCGAATTCTGAAATTGTTAAACTTGTCCTATTGCCAACTTTCTAGTCACTTGATCGTCTGGCATTATATTGGAAGCCAATTTGTACCCAGCATTTCTAATATTTCTGTTTCACCCCCCAAGATTAATTCCCACATTCCTTTCCTCTCGGTGGTGTGTGCTCATTCTGAACGGATTCTCATAATTGGTGACTTCAATGTTCATGTTGATAAACCATCCAGACCTCATGTCAGGGAATTCTTGGCCATTTTTGACTCTTGGTTTCATCCAGCATGTCAAACAGCCGACATAGTCTGGTGGAAATACTTTCGACTTGGTTTATTCTCTTGAGCTATCACTGGCTGAACTGACTGTGATAGATCCAGAAATCCCAGACCACTCATTTTATTAAATGTATTTGTAAAATAATTACCTACAATTTGCCATGGACCAAGCCCGATTAATGCATCTGTGGCTATTGTATCAATAGAGCAGCATAACGCTGTGTGATCCACGCCCCTTTGATTAAATCCTAGAGCTAATGGGGCCATGATGAAAGCAAAGACACACGATTACTTAATTGTGAGTATTGTAAACTTTAAATAGTTTTTATTAATAACTGTCACTGTGATACCTCGGACTTGCTTTGTTTAACATTATACCTTTTCTGTTTTTAGCAGTAAACGGATTCATTATTTGAATGTGTAATTCCTGTATTCGATTAAGTGTTAATTCGGTTATCATTAGTTTTCATGGAACGTATTAAAACGTTAACCGAGGGACTATTGTATGTATTGTTCTCATATATATATATATTTTTTTTATAATTTAGTCTTAACATCTTTGTAATGGTGTTTATCTGTTGATTCGGGGCAAAATGCTGCCACATACCCAAACCAAGGTTGTGCCCCCTAGGTAGTAATACAGGGACTCCTCTACTTACGAACGAGCTTAGTTCCAGAGATCTGCTCGTGAGTCAATTTGTTCGTAAGTCTAACTTTTCTCCTGTCGATTCCGAATATGGTGTATGGCATATACACTAAACACGGGGAATGGCTTTACAAATTGTATAAGCTCAAGTAGATGTAGATGCCACTGGTTCTTCATGTTCTGCAGATGTAGATGCCACCACCGCCATCTATTGCAGGGCAGTTGAACTTACGACTCTCGGTTTGAACAGGCAACAGGACATACAAACAGGTTTTTTGTATCTCTGAAAGTTTATAAGTCAAATGTTCGTGAGTAAAGGAGTGCCTGTAGTTATATTTGATATCATAACAAATGAATCACACAACACTTTACATTAATTATACCAAGAGGGAAAACTTCCCTCTTTAATAGCAACTAGCAAGCAAATGTAAACCCTGCAGGAAGAAAAAAAGAATAAACATAAAAATAGAGCACCAAAACAATAGTCGCAAACGACAAAAAAGTGATCACAATTGAGAAGGGAGTCGATTTTCACAACCGGGCCAGGAGACCTTCGCGGGCGGGAGGCTGGCGGCGACGGTGGTGGTGGAGTGGGCCAAAAAGTTACTTTTCGTTGAGACCGATCACTCACGATTGTCCAAAAACGTTATGTTCCTAATCAATCGGCGTATATATCTCCGGATGAAGAGGTGCAGGGGCGCAATTATGGTGGGTATGGCAGGTACGTGTGACAGCATTATGCGACGTACAGGGGCTCAGTCAGCCATAAGGGGGGACCCGAATTAAAAAGTTATCAAGTTTAACACGTAGGCTTTCGCGACCAATATCACCCTTAAAACAGGAGAGCTTCACCATTCTTGCCCGATGAAGCTGATTGTAATTATCAGCAAAACGTCGTACTCAAATTTTAAAATGCTGTTAATTCTCTCTTCAACACACCGGTGGGCTAGAGAAGTGAATTATTTTGTCCTTTGAAAAACGTGACACATTTTTTACTGTTTGGCCGTGTCGGGTGGTAGAGAGTTACGACACAACGCGATCTGACTCAAAGACCTTAAAGACACCCAACAGCATGGCTATGCCGAGGGGCAACTTAAGCTAGCACCTATGACATGTGGTCACGAAAGGCATCTGACTACACATACATACACACCTTGACACACACACAGACACATTTGGGTGGGGATTGTCGTTGGCTCCTCTATAAAATGGGTATCGCTCTCTGGTCTAGAACCATCAGGGAAGCTCCACACTACCTCTTCCTCCTCATCCTTGACACCTTGAGCCAGATAAGTTCCGCGCAGTCCACCTCCTCCACGAAGCAGCATCAATGTCTGTGCGCATGTTCGAGGGCACTGAACATGCCTGCTTGTACAAGCGGTACCGGCCCACTCTGTCGGCAGATGTCTTGAAAACTTTGACGGACTACGTGTGGGAAAAGGTGCGTGAGTATTATATGTGTGTGCTACAGGCTGCGTGTGCGAGTGGCTTTATTGTCAGATGGTGTATGTGTGTGTGGTTCAGGCTGTGTGTGTGTGGTGCAGGCTGTGTGTGTGTAGTGCAGGTTGTGTGTGTGTGTGGTGCATAAATTATATTATTGCGTATTGCAGCAATCCATTCTGGAGCTGAATGCCAATTTCGAGATATGCTGGTCAACCACGTGGTTTTGCTTTTCCTTCTTCGTTAGAGAAGTGCGGACCTCAGTGGCTAGGAGATGTTAACTACCTTACCTGGTATATACACAAGGTCGTCTGTTCGATCCCGACTCTGACGCTTGCTGTATACAGTGAGGGAAAAAAGTATTTGATCCCCTGCTGATTTTGTACGTTTGCCCATTGACAAAGAAATGATCAGTCTATAATTGTAATGGTAGGTTTATTTGAACAGTGAGAGACAGAATAACAACAAAAATCCATAAAAACGCATGTCAAAAATGTTAGAAATTGATTTGCATTTTAATGAGGGAAATAAGTATTTGACCCCTCTGCAAAACATGACTTAGTACTTGGTGGCAAAATCCTTTTGGCAATCACAGAGGTCAGACGTTTCTTGTAGTTGGCCACCAGATTTTCACACATCTCAGGAGGGATTTTCTCCCACTCCTCTTTGCAGATCTTCTCCAAGTCATTAAGGTTTCGAGGCTGACGTTTGTCAACTCGAACATTCAGCTCCCTCCACAGATTTTCTATGGGATTAAGGTCTGGAGACTGGCTAGGTCACTCCAGGACCTTAATGTGCTTCTTCTTGAGCCACTCCTTTGTTGTCTTGGCCGTGTGTTTGGGTCATTGTCATGCTGGAATACCCATCCACGACCCATTTTCAATGCCCTGGCTGAGGGAAGGAGGTTCTCACCCAAGATTTGACGGTACATGGCCCCGTCCATCGTCCCTTTGATGCGGTGAAGTTGTCTTGTCCCCTTAGCAGAAAAACACCCCCAAAGCATAATGTTTCCACCTCCATGTTTGACGTTGGGGATGGTGTTCTTGGGGTCATAGGCAGCATTCCTCTTCCTCCAAACACGGCGAGTTGAGTTGATGCCAAAGACATTTTGGTCTCATCTGACCACAACACTTTCAACCCAGTTGTCCTCTGAATTATTCAGATGTTCATTGGCAAACTTCAGACGGGCATGTATATGTGCTTTCTTGAGCAGGGGGGCCTTGCGGGCGCTGCAGGATTTCAGTCCTTCACGGCGTAGTGTGTTACCAACTGTTTTCTTGGTGACTATAGTCCCAGCTGCCTTGAGATCATTGACAAGATCCTCCCATGTAGTTCTGGGCTGATTCCTCACCGTTCTCATGATCATTGCAACTCCACGAGGTGAGATCTTGCATGGAGCCCTAGGCCGAGGGAGATTGACAGTTCTTTTGTGTTTCTTCCATTTTGCCAATAATCGCACCAACTGTTGTCACCTTCTCACCAAGCTGCTTGGCGATGGTCTTGTAGCCCATTCCAGCCTTGCATAGGTCTACAATCTTGTCCCTGACATCCTTGGAGAGCTCTTTGGTCTTGGCCATGGTGGAGAGTTTGGAATCTGATTGATTTATTGCTTCTGTGAACAGGTGTCTTTTATATAGGTAACAAGCTGAGATTAGGATCACTCCCTTTAAGAGTGTGCTCCTAATCTCAGCTCATTACCTATATAACATACACCTGGGAGCCAGAAATCTTTCTGATTGAGAGGGGGTCAAATACTTATTTTCCTCATTAAAATGCAAATCAATTTATACAATTTTTGACATGCGTTTTTCTGGATTTTGTTGTTGTTATTCTGTCTCTCACTGTTCAAATAAACCTACCATTAAAATTATAGACTGATCATTTCTTTGTCAGTGGGCAAATGTACAAAATCAGCAGGGGATCAAATACTTTTTTCCCTCACTGTATTTGGAGTTTGCATGTCTGTCTCCCTGAGGTCGCGTGTATTTTTCTCCAGGTTCTCTGTTTTTTACCTCCACATTTAGAAACATGCATTTAGAGTATTTGACTGCTATAAATTTCCACATGGTAAGCCACTTCTTTGGGCTATCATTTGTGATGACCAGGTCGGGTCTGAAAAAGAGCCACATCGCTCAGTGGTGGGGCCTGAGCTACCAAAATAAAATTCGAACATTTTCAATCCATATGGTAACCTAGAACGATATAAAAAAAAACATTTCTAAACTCATTTATCGTAAACAATGTGGTTTCCAAGCGTAACCAGCGTGCGCGAACAAATTATGTCAAACATGTAGAGCGTCCCTTGATTTATTTTATTCGCTTGCAGTTACTAAACGACCACTGGTGGTGAGACAAGGCCATATAGAAGGATGTGTCTGCTGTAGGCCAATCCGTTTCTAAGACAATGCGCATATATTATCAGAGCATGTTTGTTTGCTTGTTTTGTCACAAGTACTGTGTGGTTAATGTAGACTTAAATGCCTTTGCATTACTGGGTTTTTATTTGGTGTTTGAACATCTTAACACAACTCCTGTTTCATTTCCAGAAAGGGATGAACCTATTCCCATTTTTGTCATTATGATACTGCCAAAAAGGTATCCCACGATATAACGAAACAACCCGAGCTTGCGTTGTCAACGGAGTGGTAGAGAATATTACGTAAGGCGTCGATCCCTCCTCCCCCGCCTCCCCCTATCGCCTGTAAACGACTGTTTGGGCGGCAAGTGCTGTGAGCGGCAAACATCCTGCGCGTTATGCGTTCAGCATCTCCCCGACCCTGACGCCCGCTGTATATTTGGAGTCTGCGTGTCTCTCTCTCTGCCCGTGATCGTGTGGATGTTTCTCCGGGTCCTCCAGTTTTTCTCTCCAAATTTTAGAAACATGCGTTTACAATGGACAAATAATATTGTTTGGGTTATTCAGATTGAGTCACCGTATATAATGTATGCACATCACGCTCGCACATTATGCGTAAGCATTGTGTGCATTCATCATGTCTACATCCTGCCGTTTTTTAGTATCTCTAATGTTGTGCGCTTTATTTACTTACTTACACCCTCTGGATCGGCATTAAAAGTCTACCGTGGAATTCGGGCGCAACCAAATTATTCTTCCTCACCGCGGGTAACATTTATGTTCTCTTTTGGAACCCAGCCGCAAATGGCACCAAATGAGATGACACGGCAAACAAATCAAACGCCAGCACGGTACATCGCAGTCTCGACATCGAGCTACTCCACAGCCAATTTTGAGGTTGGGTGTATTTCACAAATTCCTGGGCCCAATTTTTGTCGCCAGTCCCATCAACTGGCGATCTTTGCCGAGGGCGACTGGGCCGGCAGACAAAGGTGGCACGTGTGTTTTTCAAATAACGATTTCAGGGACACTCCTGTGACAGGATATTTCCCTGTGGCGGTTTAGTCCCGAACGCCACATATATATCATAGTCGTCTTAGGTTACATCGTGGATACAATGGGGCCCAGGCTGTAACTAGGTCGACTCAACATTAAATAACAACCCTGGGTGTGCAAACATGAGCGCTGGGGATACAAAGGCGGCCGTGCGGCCTTGGTGTTGGTCACCCATCCCTTTGTGTGCCACAGTACCGGCCTTTGTGCGCACTACTCGCTACTAACAACACTTGCCCCTACAGCCTGTTCCAGGCTATACAGGGGATCTTTGTCTTTCTTGGGGATTAGCGGTGGTGCAGCGGTTGGCGTTACGCTGCGCTACAATGGAGCGGCCAACACCCAAATTCGATTCCCAGCTCACGGCAACTAACAACGGTGATAGCGATTATCCGAACTGGTCTTGAGCCTCTCCCCTTAGGTCGACTCAACCTTAAATTAGTTACCTGATGCGGGTGTGTAAGCGTATTAACTGGGAGAGACAAAGGTGGCCGGTCGTAGTGCTGGCTCAACCCACCTCTCATAGATATCACCATACAACTTTTTTTTATTTCACCAGGTAAGACACACTGAGCTATGTGGCTTTTTTTCAGAAGCGACCTGACCACATATTATAGCTCAACGAAGCGGGCCCATCATCATGTGGACATTTATAGCAGCAGCCAAATAACTCTGAACGCGTGATGCTCATTCTAAATGTGGAGGTGAAAACCAAAGGACACGGAAAGAAATCCGCACGCTCATCGAGAGAGAGACGCAAATTACAAATACACAGTAGTCGTCGTGGTCGGAATCGAACCAATGACCTGCATATCAGGCAAAGTAGTTAAAATCTCAAAGAGAGAGAGAGACACACACAAACTCCAAATATACAGAGTGCTTCAAAAATGTTTAATACTTCTGAGAATTTGCAACAATACCGCAATAAATGTGATTCCGGGCTCTGGGGACAACCTAAGGAAGATTCCAGGAATGTGCGGACAATGGTGGCAGACAAGTCGAAAATATTTAACTTTTTTAAGCTATTAACATACATTTGTTATCATGTTACAGTGTATTATCCGTGATTTTTCCATCAAAAACGGTAGTCTCATATAACTGTCAGTATTTTGTTGAAGCACCCCCCTGTATATAGCAGGCGTCAGGGTAGGGATCGAACCCACGACCTCCTGCATACCAAACGAGGTAGCTAACATCCCCTAGCCTCTGCGTTGCCCTGTTTATCATCTGGCTGTGAAGCTCAAACCTCATTCTTATGAAGAGTGATGTTAATCGGTTTGAAAAGTAGACAACAGATTATTATTTTTTAATAAAAAATTATATTTTTCCTCATAATAATGACCTTCAGGTTCATTGATGTTCATGAAAGTTACATTAATCTGGCACATGGGGGGGGGGGGTGCGATAACAGCGACATATACCAATCACTGATATTTGAATAAATGATGATGTAGTCGTTTTTGCTTGAGTAATAGATAATGCAGAAGGACGATATAACTGCCATTCAGCATACATTACTAATCCCTCGCTTGTTGCTGTGCATTCTATATGTAGCATATTGTAACAGCTCCGATAATGTTATCGAGTCCAGCATGACAGATTCATGCGCACATCTTCCAGTTGTGGTTGTGACATCCGGCAAATGGAATTTTTTTCGCATCGCTCTGTGGCTCTGTTGTTCACGTGCACCAAACCAGATTGCGTTTTTTATGTTAACTAAACTAAAAACTATGATATTTTTCCAGGAAAGGTCCACGGAGCTATTAGCTTGTTTTTAGAAGCAACATTGCCAGCACAAATGATAGCTCAACGAAGTGGCTTATCACGTGGAAACTTATAGCAGTAGCTAAGTACTCTACGCGCGTTTCTAAATGTGGAGGGGAAAAACTGGAGGACATCCACGCAAGCACAGGGAGAGAGGCAATGTTGTATATTTGCCAAACATTAATATTAAATGTGACATTGTCTATTTTTATTAGCAGGATGCATTCAGTGCATCCTGAGCATAAAAAAAAAAACATAATAGCGAGGACCAATTGGCATGAGAGCCAGGAGTGACCCAGGGATATTTCTGAGAGAGAAAAATACGGACGTTGAAATGGCATCAGCGTCTCCAAATAACTGAGCAGAACAGTATGCGAAAGTGACGATCTGTGGCAAAA
>CM025686.2:307946-326636 GCA_014621495.2 Entosphenus tridentatus | reverse complement strand
AAGAACATGCTTGTCACGTGCGGGGACATTAAACTCACTGGGAGAATCGGTAACAAGGCAGAGTAGCTTTAATGCCATGTGGAGTGGGTTCCCCGGAGGCACACACTTGAACTTGGAGGCAACACGTTTATTCTCACACCACAATAGGGTAACTACATACACGTACAACAGGTTAACGAGACCACAACGGGTGACTAGAGCACAATGGAGTAACTACATAACCGGATCAGTCGGTAACGCACTGCCTGACCCACAGTGCCGAGCATAAAAGCCGAAGACCGAGGCCTGAGGATCGAATAGATGTAGCACCGACGGGTTCCATTCCACAGACAGCCTCGATCGGCTCTCTGAACCTCCCTTTTATGCCCCTGAGCATGGCCTGGCTCTGCCCTCGGCCATGCCCCCTTCTAGATCCTACGAGAAGGTTCTGGGCCATACAACATGTGTCCCTCTCACCACCCTTTGCCCCCCTCACTATCCTGTCCTAGTCACGTGCCCTCTCGGGTTTACCCAGACTGTCACATCCTCAACTGCCCTTTACCTGACTGTCACCAGAACCATGCCCCCTAGGGGACCCTTCCATGCCATACATAATCTGGTGAGAGAGAGAGGCTCTAACACGCACAGTTGCCCTCTTCTCTCAGTAGCTGGCGCTAAACGTCGTAGTGACTCACACATGTATTGGTTACAGATTGGACACCCAAGGAGATTACAGTTTTCCAGTATGGTTGTAACATCGATGGGCATACTACTACTATGTGAGCATGCTGTGCGAATGCAGCGAGCCAGGAGACCATGGCACACCTTCTCCGGCTCCGAAGTCCGAGTTCGATTCCCACTCACGACCACCAATAAGGGCAACGATTATCTGGACTGGTCCTGTGCCTCCCCTCGATCGACTTTCCCTCAAATGAGTTCCTTAGTGTGGTGAGTAGTAACCATCGCCACCGGGGAAACAAAGACGGCCGGGGGGCGTTATGCTGACCACCCCACCCCCTCGTGCGCCACAGTGCCGGGCCTTCAAAGGCACCACCGCTCGATACTAACAGCACTCGTCCCCAACAGTCTATTACAGGCTAAGCGGGGCATCTTTGTCTTTTGTATGTGTTGCTTCATGTAACAATGAACAAGCCACGATGCACATTCGGTTGTTTTTTCGTCCCCCCATCGTAGAGTGGGGCCAGCTGAGACCCTTCCCGTAGAAGATGGCTCCGTGTCGCTGCTGACCGCCTTCGTGTCAGCGCATTGGTTCGACCTACCAGCCTTCATGCACGAAGTCAAGCGGGTGCTGCAACCGCGTGGCTGCCTCGTGATTTACTCCTACATGTACCCATTTGACATCGAGTGTGGAGTTTTCTCGGAGAAACTCACACAGATCCTGTGGAAGGTGATAACATGCAACTTCAAAATCAGGGCTTTGTGCTTCCTTTTGCTCGACTTTATTTTTGTATCTGCTTGAACCTTTCACGCTCATTACACACACAAAATGCACACCACAAATGAACCACAACACCTTGATGATCTCAAGGAGCATAAATCATCATCATCATCATGCCAACTCTGCTCAACTTCAGCAGCAGCTGCTTTTGGCTGATCATCGCACAAAGACAGTATATGGAACAGGTGTGTTAATCACAGTTAATCAGTAATACGATGCATTGACACGGCATACAAATGGAAGGTGTATTAATAATATTCTTCCCAGCAGCACTAAGACTAGCTGTCATAACGGTTAATTATTTTTATTTCTCTCAATTTAAATAGATTCTCTAATATAATTAGTCTTGGCCAGTAATAATTAGTTTTACACAACACATGTACGTTTTCAAAATCACTTTAATGGCCTTTTTGGCAAGCATGTTCTGCAACTGCCGACAGTTGTGTTTGTGAGTATTTAATATGTATTTGCTGTTATTTTATTCTCATGCAAAAATATAATCCCGTCTGTTAGAGTTGTCGCTTGGTAAAGCTGATTGTAGTTGTAATTAGTGGCGACACGTCACGGTAATGGAAGTGTTGTTGTGGGTTTTACTCTCCAACACACAACTGGTTTAGTGCTTATCTAGTAACTAATTGGCTCAATTTTGTTTTACGTGACAAACCTTACAGATGGGTTGTGTCGGGGTGGTGGTGGTGGCACGTTTAACGACACAGTTATATTTACATGATCGCACCCAAAAAACCTTATGTATAATATTGGTCGCGAAAGACTACTATTATGTGTTGAATGTGGTGATTATCACCCACCAATGATTTGTGCCTTGCGACATTTACATGGACAAGCCCTGGCCTGGTTACAGTGGGGAGAGGCGCATGACATAACAATACTTATCACAATAAGGCCACAATGTTAACTTAATGAGTTGGTTTCACACAATGTGGTGATGTTACATGACAGACGAAGAATGGTGGCAGCACCGATTCAATGGCCACATTCGCACGTTTTACTCTCATCATTTAGAGAAAACCCCACCGAAGGATTGTAACCTTACCGTAGTGGGGGGGGGTTTGTGTATTCCAATGACGTTCAGAACTATGTCGCCTGGAGTCTTGTACTCCTGGTAGGGTCTGCCTTGGCGAAAAGGTCTGGGGGAGGTTCCAGACAAATAACGGTTAAAAAAGCCTGGTGGCTGGTTGATCCATGTAACCTGGTCGGGCCCAACCTGACACAGCTACGTGGCACCATCATGTGGGCCCACCATTTGCAGGATGAAGGGCAGGTGGAATGCCAGTATGGCAGGGAGAGGAATGGTCTCAGACAGATTGAATCTTTCGATTTAAAGCTTTCGTGACTGCAGGAATTCATCTTCTTGGTTCTTTCGGTAAAGTCACGTGACTTTACCGAAAGAACCAAGAAGATTTAATCTTGGCGATGGAGACTAGCTATTGGGATATGTAATGTCGCATCACTGGGAAGAAGGAACCAGAGTTGGTGGAGGAGGTGGAAAGGTACCAACTAGACATAGTCTCATCTCCACACACAGTATTGGCACTGGAACCAAACTTCTCGATTGGGGTGCTCTTTCTCCTATTCCGAAGTAACCCTGGGGGAGAGCCCCGTGAGGGTGTAGGGATACTCACAATCCCCCGTCTGGGTGCTGTTCAGTTGGAGTTTGGTTCTCAGAAAGGAAAACTATGTTGTCTGTACTTATGCACCAAACAGCAGTTCAGAGAATTCGGCCATTTTGAAGACGGTGGGTGCAGTGCAATTTTTATTGGCCATTGCCGGAATATGTTGAATAACCCCCTGGGCCTAACGAGTTCAATGTAATGGTCTATTGTGGATTGCTGCTGTTGTTAGGTAATCGAAGATCTTCGCCCGTACGAGAGTCACAAGATGAACCACGTGCGTGAAGATTATACTGCCATGTACGAGGCCATTCCGTTTGCGGACAAGAAGAGGTTTGAATGTTTTCAATGGCCAAAACCGCAAATCTGTAGGAGGTGGGGGGGGGGGCGTTATCAACATTAAAAAAACAAAGCATCCGCGAAGGCAACACTGTAAAAGATGCATGGGTCTTTGAATCTGGGGCGAATTTAACTTTACAATAAAAGTCCAAGACAGAGCTCTTTGGCTCCTAATGCTTAGTACCCCCCCTCCCCCATTCTCATCCCGCATTTTATTATTATCAGTGTCTTGCCATGAGGCAAAGTATAAATACAGTGCTCTCGATTATCCACGCGCGGTTTAGTCGATTTGCAAATTAACTACGCACCTGAGATTAACTAATAACTCATGGATTTTCCCTTAAGCCCAAATAATTTTAAGACATTGTTATTCATTGTTATTCTTGGAAATGTTTATCACAAGTCACGCGCTTAAATTTAACAAATATGTTGCTCCGGTTAATCTGAAATCCACGTGATCAGCTCTACGATACAGTAGTTCCATATCTTTACAACAGTGGGCTGATTTGATGTTAATAGGCGGCTCTGCTGCATGTCTACTTAGTGAGCCGAGTCTTCTGCTGCTCGGGAGTAGGAAAATGTTAACACTGAGCACGGGCATTGATCGTTAGTATTCATTCTAAATCTTTCTTTTATATCATTTGGTTCATAAAAAAACTACATTTTCTTAGCATTTTTTGCATCGAAGTTTTTATTTATTTTTGAATTATCCGCGATTTTGAATCAACCGTGGCCATCCTACCATTCATTAGCGGAGATAATGCAGTCGTACTGTATATATATATTTGAAATTATTACAGAGCAGTGCAAAACGCCTCTGTGTTAGAGAATAGCCCACAGAAGTGTCTATTACAGAGCCACTTCCTGACATTCTGGTGACATCTGGTCCACACCGTAAGGGCAGCATGTTACCACCTGCACTGCCACAGAGCAATGTTCACCACATGCCGTTAAAAGCAATATATTATAAAAGGAAGACTTGATCACAATTCTGGCAAATGGTCCGATGAAGCTGGTCAATCCATTTATATTTACACAATCTAACAAAAAACATTTTATGAATTTCATGAATGTCTGCTCTACGTCTGGCATGTACAATTACCACGTGTCCTTACCCAAACAAACAAATGTGGTGTTAATTTGAGTTTTGTTATTCCATTAAAGCTTATCAAGGCAGCATGCAAGTTGTGTTAGTTGACGCAAGTTCCATGTTTATAACGTACGTTTGGTTAGTTAACTTTACAATTTAGGTTTTTGTAATGCAATACAAAGCCAGTTCTGCTGGCGCTGTCAGGCGAGTAAAAGTTGTCTTTAAGGAGAGTTAATAATATCGGCATTGCGGGTTTTTCTAAATAATCCGCAGGCTGGAGAGCGTCAGATTAATTGCACTCGTCAAGCTGCCGGAATTAATGGGGTTAATCGGTAGCTTCGCCGAATATCAGGCGCTCAAGGCTGAAGATCCTCTTGCTGCACAGGCCCTGATGGAGGACACCGAGAAAAGGTAAGCTCCAGTAATAATAGATCGATTTATATTGATGCGTGATAATCCAGCTTCTTCCTACATTATCCGGTGATTCCAGGCCGATCCGACAAAACCGGCCAAAGGCTGTAACCCAGTTCGGCAATCATAAAACACGTGGTTGTGTTGAACAAAAGCGTAGTACTACGTACATCACTTCGTTCAGTCTTAGAGATTGGAGTGGTTGGCACGGAACAGTAATTAGTTACTTTCTTACAGGACTATGTTTTGTCAGTTTGTATGTTTATTTATGCCAATATCACTTAGTAAGCACATTCTAAACACTAAACAACCACAATACATAAAGCACACTATTCCATAACGTGCAAAAATAAGCTGTTTAAAATTTTATATCGTGATTTTACCAGCGTTTTAGATATGGTGCCCCCCGCCCCCCCCCCCGTCCCCAAAGCTGCCAGATAATCGATGATCGAAAGTAATACTCATCTTCATTTATAGAGCACCGTTAACACCACAAGGTTCCAGGCCATTTTGGCTACGTCGTCACGATTCATGGGCAGATGCCCCGAGTCTCTACTCGAATGAGAAGGATGTGTGGATTGTAAAGGGGAGGCTTCCCTGGTTCGTTCACTTCAGTGGCTCGCGAACCGTAATTAGCCTACCCATATTGATGTAGGTATTCATTTGTGTGAATGCATGCACACGTAATTATAACACTTTGTCCTATTGTTTCGGAATATCTGTGAAGACTGATCTAGACCCGAGTAAGATATGCGTGCAACTTGGTTGTCCGCAACCTGAGTCGCAAAGACGTGGACGTCTCTGCTACCGGTTGCTGCTCACGTGTAGACACGTACATTGACTTAAAATTTTATACGGCTGGCTCACACGAAATGTATTCCTCTAAGACGCTGGTAACCCTACTGGCTATTAACAACAATTCGTTCATGAAGCCATCCATATATACAGACGCAATTTCAACCGAGTGGAAGGTTATAGACTCAGAAATCATTGGAAATATGTCATCAACCACTTTGGATCATGGCTTGACTTGTCCATAATAGAGGTTTTTTTGGGTTAGATCGCGTAAATATATAAATGTGTTGTTAAAATCTGTCACCACCTGACACAGCCAACTAGTAAGGGTTGTCACGTAAACAGAACATGTCAATTCGTCACTAGTACAGCACACCAGTGTGTTGGAGAGCAAAGAAACATTTACAATCTGAGTACGACGTTTCATACAGTAATTAAAACTAGCTTCATCAGGCGACAGCAAGATTTGAGGAGAAGTCTTTCTGTTTCGTTCCTTATATAGAGGCGTAGATGTGGTGACTGCGCTCTTGCACAATGTGGGGGCGGGGGGGATTGCTGAGGCAACGTACATTATGCATGTGCATTCTGTGAGCCCTTTGAACTTGTCCTTCCTGTCTATTGTTTTTTAAAATAGTCCTACCAACGGTAAGCCCTATTGGAGTACGCTGCCTTTTGTAGGCATGCATTTAAATAGTGTATTATTTGATGATTCGCTATCACGGAGCACTAAGACGGTAGCTATCCGAACGGTTAAAGTTATAATGCACATGCATGTTATACGTTGCCTCAGTAACCCCCCCCACCCCCCCCCCCCACATTGTGCAAGAGCGCAGAAGCGTGGTCACCACATCTACACCTCTATATAAGAAACGAAACAGTAAGACTTCTCCAAAAATCTGGCTGTTGCCTGATGAAGCTAGTTGTAATTACTGGCGAAACGTCGTACTCGGATTGTAAATGTTGTGGCTTGGCTCTCCAACACACCGGCGTGCTGTACTAGTGATGAATTGGCATGTTCGGTTTACGTGACAACCCTTACTAACAACACATTTATATATTTACACGATCTAACCCAAAACACCTCTTATGGATGATATTGGTCACGAAAGCCTACGTGTTAAACTGACTTGACTTGTGTTTTCTTGTCAATCAACCTCCACCGTCAGCAGTGTGGTGTATGGAGCGGGGTGCAGTGATTTATTAGCGGCCCTTTGCTGCATTGGCATTGCTGTTGCATTGGATTGTTTCTGCATTGTCATTGCTGCCCCGCTCATGCTGTTATTCCTGCTGATACTTGGGCTACGCTCATCTTCAAATCTTTATAAACAGTTTGCCTTTAGAGGCTAAGCCCTTTTCCTGATGACGACCACTTGTGTTGTGATCTAAACGTCGTGATATTTGTATTCACTTTATTTTCATCATTACTTTTTCTATCTACGTGACTTAACCAAAAGAACCAAATAATATGTAGACACGTACTCTTGACCCGCAAGCGCCCATCTGCTAGGCAATTTGCGGCAACGTTTCATCACGTGCTTTACGTTTTGCTCACTATGATTGGCTGTTACAATCCTGACCAGTGTACGGGGAGAGCTAAAAGGGGGCGGGACTGTTGTAAATGGGCGTAGCCAGACGCGCTTTAGCCATGCCTAGACACAACTTGCTTGTCACACAATTCCTCGCCCAGACGTGGACAAAGCAGTTGCAGGCGATTGATGAGAGTGATTTTTTTTTGTGCAACTGGACACATGGGTGTAGATCCAGTTTCACAGACATCAATGATCAATACGCGAATGGGTATTGATAGGTCAGATGGTCTACTCGTTGCATTTCAGAGTTCAAGATACTCTGGGTGACGCAGCAGCCTCTGCTGAAATGAAGATCGTGGTGAAGACCGTTCTGCTGCTGACCTGCAACAACCCTCAGAGCTCATAATGCCACTGTCGTGACTGAGGGCTCAAAGCCACATTTGTTGCAAACAATACAGGGACTCCTCTCTACTTAGGAACATTTGACTTACAAACTTTCATAGATATGAACAAACATCTCCGTATGTCCAGTTGCCTGTACGTACCGAGAGTCGTAAGTTCAACTGCCACTCTATAAATGGTGGTGGTGGCATCTACATCTGCAGAACCCGAAGAACCATCTACATCTACAGCAGATTATAAAACTTGTAAAGCCATTCCCGTGTTTAGTCTAAATGCCGTATACCATGTTTGGAATCGACAGGAGTAAAGTTGGATTTACAAACAAATCAACTTACAAACATACCTCTGGAACCTCACTCGTTCGTTAGTAGAGGAGCCACTGTCGTGTCTTTTCAAATAAAGCAACAGAAGGGATTGCAGTTGTGATTATCTGTGTCATTTGCTTATACTTTTAGAGTCGTCAGGAATGCATTTTCACGCATTTTTAAGGAATAACTCGATTCTAACGTTTTTGTAAATTATGACATTCATCGAACAAAGATGGGTCACCACATCGCGCGGCTCTTTAAGATGCACTTCTGCGGTCATCTGGAATGCTCTTCCTTCCGATATCAAAAAGCAACTGAAGCCATTTACTTTTAAATAATCTACATTGACAAACTCCTTTATTTGGAATGATTGTTGTTTAGTTTGCCCTTCCCCCGCACCTTCAATTTAGCATAGTTGGCTACAAACGGTGCAAAAGAAGTTCAACACACATACAAATGTGGCCATAGGATAGGTCTTGCCATTGTGCCTCGTTCTTCCCATTAAATCACTAAAATCAAAAGATGTATTTATACTGGATGAGGAATCCGATGGGCAGTGAAGCTATTTTTCACAAATGTCCAGTAGGGGAACGGGGTCGGACAGATACAACAAACAATACACACACACACTCGATAGGAGTGCAAAGTATAAGACAGGTAAACAAATCACTTTACAAATATGTACAAATTAACCTAAACACATTTTTTATCTTACCAGCCAAAGTCCACTGAACTATTAGCTTTCTTTTTCAGAAGTGACGTGGCCACATGATAGCTCAACGAAGTAGCTTATCATTGTGTGGAAATTGACAGCGGCAAAATACTCTAAATGCATCTTTCTAAATGTGGGGCGGGAGACGCACAAACTCCATATATACAGCTGGCGTCAGGGTGGGGATCAATCCCACGACCTCCTGCATACCAGGCAAGGAAAATAACATCACACCACCGTGGCGCCCCTTGAATAAACACGTAAGAATGTCGTGCATAAATAAATATATAATGCAAACAGCTCTTTGATTGGTGGAGACCTACTGCCGGGTACGGAGAGGGGCCTAAGAGAAGGGGGGTCAGGGGAGGGGCCTAAGGATATGGGGGGGGTGGTCAGGGGAGGGGCCTAAGGGAGGGGGGGTCAGCGGAGGGGCCTGAGGGAGGGGGTAAGGGGAGGTGCCTAAGCAAGGGGGAGGGGCCGATAGTTAAGAAGGTTAAGGATGTCGGGGAAGGTGGGGGGAAGGTAAACACGCCCACTCATCCAACTGCCCCCCCCCCCCCTGAACGCCGCGCTGAGTGTGTGTGAGCCTGACAGTGTGAGAGTGAGTGTGTGTGTGAGAGCGAGTGTATGTGTGTGTGAGTCTGAGAGTGTGAGCGTGAGTGTCTGTGTGTCTGAGAGTGTATGAGTGAGTGTGTGTCTCAGAGTGTGAGCGTGAGTGTGTGTGTGGTCTGGAGTGATTGGAAGGCATGGGCCAGATCAGCTCAATAACAACGGTAGGAGGCTGCTAGATTTGTGTGCAGTCCATGGGCTTATAATTACCAACACGCTCTTCCGGCATCGGCGCATCCACACAACATCATGGATGCATGCCGGGTCCAAGCAAGAACATCTGCTGGACTACATAGTGACGGACCAGCGGATGCGAGCCCATGTCCTTGACACCAGGACCTACCGTGGAGCTGATCTGCCCTCTGACCATCGACTAGTCATCTGTAAGATGCGCCTGCCATTCTTCCACTCCGGTGGTGGGTGTACACCCAGGACCCCATTCCAACCAAAAGTGGCCTGGTCTCAGCTGATGAAAGTTGCAAGCGAGAATTTCATCATCGCTTGCAGCTGGGGTTGGCATCGTCCCCCACTCCACCTGATGTCGAGGGTAAATGGGCGAGGTTTAAGACTGTGACTCATGCAGCTGCAATGGCTGCTTTGGGTACGCGGTCCAGACCTCCCCAGAAACCCTGGCTGACAGAGGAGGTGTTCAGGTTAATTGAGAAAAAGCGACAGGCCCACTCTCATCGGCTACAGCATCCCACGTCAGAGAATGAGGAGGTTTACCGTGGCCTTCGCTCGGAGGTTCGGAGAGCCGTAAGGCACTGCAAGGATGGGTGGTGGTCGCGGGTTGCTGAGGAGATGGAGTCTGCCTCAGTGGCCCGCGATCACAAATCACTATTTAACTCCATCAAAAAAGTAACCCGCAGTGCCATACCTATTACCATCATTAGGGTAAAAAACGGTGATCCAATCTCCGACCCCCAGGAACAGGTTTGCAGATTTGCTGAGCATTTCTGTGAGGTCCTGGGGGAGGGAACATCTCTCAGCCAGGAAAACATCATGGCACAAAGTGGGGATAACCCTGCTGAGGCTGCCGTGCCTCAAATATTGGAAGAGGTCACCCCCTGTGAGTGGCTGGCTGAGGTGCCATCTGTTGATGAAGTACTTAAGGCGATCCGGAGTCTGAGACCAGGAAAGGCACCAGGCAGAGATGATCTCCCAAGCGAAATGCTGAGGGAGGGTGGCGTTTGTGCACAGACTGCCCTATATGACATCATAACAACAGTCTGGACCGCTGGACGGGTACCGCAGGATTGGAAGGATGCCCTGGTGGTCCCCCTCTTTAAGAAGGGGGACCGCACAGACTGTAACAACTGCAGGGGCATCTCACTCCTCAGTGTGCCGGGAAAGGTCCTGGCAAGGATTATTCAACATCGCCTTGCTAGGCACGCTGAGGAGAGGCTTGCGGAACCCCAATGCGGTTTCAGGAAAGAGCGGTCCTGCACAGATGCCATATTTTCTCTCCGTCTGCTACAGCAGAGGTGTAGGGAATTCCAACAAGACCTACATCTCTGCTTTATTGACCTGGTCAAGGCCTATGATACCATCAATAGGCCTGGGCTCTGGGTTGTTCTTCGTGCTTTCGGAGTCCCTGACCCTCTGCTCACGATCATTAAGGACCTTCATGAGGGTGAGCAGGCCCGGGTAAAACTACGTGGCCGGGAGTCGGAGCCTTTCCCTGTACACCTTGAGGTGCGACAGGGATGTCCTCTGGCTCCCACATTATTTAACATCTATTTCGACTGCGTAGTTCGTGAAGCCTTCAATAGCTGTACCGGGGGAATTTCCATTTGGTACAGATGTAGTGATTGTAGCATCACTACTGTGTGCACACGTGTGACGTCACCATGTGGGTGAGCGTTACTACCACGTGGGCCTACACACACATGACGTCATCCCGGCTGGAGGCGGGAATGACGTTAGGGCCGGTTCTGGACTCGGGAGGCATGGCCGGGGTGGGCCCGGGCACGCCGAGGCCTATATAAGCAGCCGCCTTGCAAGGTTCGAGGCTGCCCGTATCAAGAACGAAGATGCATCTAGAAGACGCCAAGAAGAGTCAAGGCCCTCCAGTCAGCGGACCTACCAGTAGCCCACATGGCTGGGTCACGCTATAGTAGCTGAGAGTGGAGAAGTGTGTGTTAGATAGAGTAGGTCGGTGGTCACCACCCTATGTGTAATGTACAGTGTTATAATACTTAATGTTCTAATAAATAGTGTTGCCTCCCAAGAAGTGTGCACCTAGATTGAACCCACTACATTTGGTGTCAGAAGTGGCTAGCGTTAGGTGTTATCCTAGTCAGTATAGAATGCGCACGATTACTACAACTTACCTTGATGCTTTCACACGACGGAGACGGCGGGAAAATCGTCTTCAGTGCAGCCCCGGGGTCTGCAGCCCCGGTGATGGAGGGAGATGGAGCTGCAGGCGGAGCAGCAGGACGCACATCACGTCACTGCTTCGCTGCCATCGAGAGAGAGCGCCGGAGCTGGAGGAGAGAGGACGCTGCGGGTGTCTGGACGGGAAATTCGCGCGGGAAATCCGCGCGCGCACGTTGCGCGCATGGCCGCCATCTTGGCGGCCACGCGCGGCACGTGGTTCCCGCCATTCTCAACTCCTGCGGAGGGAAATTTTCGGCCGTCTTGATGGCATCCTGTTGCAAGGGGATGCCGTGCTCGCCATCCAAGATTCTACAAGTTCCACCATGCCATCCTCCGTCCCTCACAGTCTCTCAGGCGAGTCGTGACACAATGCACCCGGCCCTAACAACACACCTCATCCATCTTATGCACGCCGGGTCATTTTTGCGGGGGTTTTTTTGCTTGCGGAGCTGGGGAACTGGGTTTTCTGGCTGTGTGAGTGTAGAATTAACGCGGCGTTTGTGCTCGTGTGTTGCTATGGAATTTTTGTGTGTGTGTAAGGTTACGGCATCAGGATTGCTATCTTGATGGGGCAGTTAATGATTAATTCGGTTGTGTCGAGTGTTCCGAGGCCCTTTAATGTCCCGTGGGTTGCCGTGTTATTAGCTCGCAGTGTGACATCGGTTAACTTTGTTGGTCAAATCTACATTTTTGTTGTTGTTGTGTGATTGCGATGTGCCACATTTGTTAACGATGTGTTTATTGTATGGGGCTTTTTTTCTCGCGATCGCGATGTGCGGACTGTATGTACTGCATATAATGTATCTCTGCACGGATAAGGATTGTGAGGTGCATTGTTGTGTTCCTTGGTACGGATCGTTAGATTGTGACGATGAAATATGGGGCCAGTGATTGGATTGTGCTGCTGGTTGTGGCTTATCTGGGGCAAAGATTCTGCACAGAATGCCCCTGTTATGGTTGTGTTAACATGAGTGTGGTGCCGTCATGCTATGGCTGACGGTTTGACCTGATAGCCCGGAGTTCGAGACACTCCGTGGCGTGTCTAGCCTAGTGGGCTGTGCGCTCACATGGCTCGGGGAGTTGTGGTCCTGTCATGCTATGGCTGACGGCTTGACCTGACAGCCCGGAGTTCTAGACACTCCGTGGCGTGTCTAGCCTAGTGGGCTGTGCGCTCACATGGCTCGGGGAGTTGTGGTCCCGTCATGCTGTGGCTGGCGGCTTGACCTGACGGCCCGGAGTTCGAGACACTCCGAGGCGCATCTGAAACAGTGAAACAGAGGCTCAGGGAGCTTATGGTGAGTTGCTTTTGAGTTGGGTGCTGAAATCCCGTGGTTAATGTCATAGGGATTTTGGTTGGCAGGACCAGTGGGTTCCTGTCTGTTGTTGCTCCCTACGCTCGATTGCATGCAGCCATGGGCTGCATTGCGAGTAGGAACGTGTGAGCGAGGTGTCTTCTCAGCTCGATTGTGTACAGCTGAATGCTGCAATGCGAGTCTTGGAGAGAGTGATCGATGTGTCCTCCCAGCTCGATTTTGTACAGCCGAACGCTGAAATGCGAGCCTGGTGAGAGACACGCTTTGAAATTCCCCCCCGATACGGCTGACGCGTGGAACTGGTTGTGACGTGCCTCGGAAAGGCGGTGGGGTGGTTACATAGAATTCCCCCCAATATGGCCGACGCATGCTACTGGTTGTGACGCCGTGTCGGAAAGGCGGTGGGGTGGTAACATGGAAATTCCCCCCCGATATGGCCGACGTGCACGGTTTTAGGATGGAGACGCCATGTCGGAAAGGCGGGAGGGTGCTAACGGGTGACAGGTAATGTCTGTGGTGCTCCTTAGTGAGGGCTGCTGGGCCGCCATTTTGGGCGCGCGCGGGAAGCCGTGCAGACACGAGTCGCGCATGCGGCCGCCATTTTGTACATACACGGGTGGCCTCGGAGATGTGGGGGTTACACGTGTGAACTATTTCTGGGCAAGAGCAGGCATTTTTTTGTCTGTGCCACGTTGATTAACATATTTTCATTTAAATAAAAAAATGTAGATACTGGGGCAACCCTGAAGGTGAGACTTCTTTGCTCAGTACATGGGTCAACCTGGAAGCATGACTTCTTTGACCCGGGATGTTGTACAACATCCTACGTGTTGTACCTTGGGTGCAGCATACTGGCTCGACCCTGAAGCGTGGCTTCCTTGAGCCAGTACATGGGTCGACCCTGAAGTGCGACTTCTCGACCTGGGACGTAGGGAGACGTCCGGAATGTTAAGTGCTGTGAGACCCTGCCATCCATGGGGTGGTTGTGTGATTTTGGTTTGATTAACGGTGTTGGTTGTGCATCCAACATTTTTGTTTTTCTTTCTTCCGCCGTGGGGGAATACGATCATCTCCACTTCCCTGGGCCGGGTGGCTGTTGTGTCCGACAAGCTGAGGCGGGGGCTCGTGATGCTGTGCCTCAGGAGGTGGTTTCTTCTCGTCACAGGATTCCTGCACCTGCCGCCCTTGGAGTCGCCGGTTGTGCTGACCGGATGTGGACTTGAAGGGGGGAGTGGAGCGCCCATACATCACTCCTGCTCATCCTGTTGCCCAACTCCTGGGGAGGGGCCCTGCCCTTTTTGGGCCTTTTTCAAAGTTTCCCCAGGACCTCCAGGGAGAGCGTGCTTGCCTCCCCTGGGGGCTCGGCCACGCGAACTTGTTCGAAGATTGGCCGCTGTGCATAACTCTCACACCTTGTTGTTTGCCTACACCGTTGTCGAACAGTCGCATTCACCAGTCGGTGCGTGCGTACAATTTCACATGGATGGGTTGTGCTGAGGGATAAGCGGGGTTGACCAGTTCTTCTCGGTGTACATGTGTTGTTGTTGGTTCTCCTCGTCCCATACGTTCTTCCCCCCCCCCCTCTCGGTGTGTGTACATATGTTCTCGCGGTAATTATTATCGTCGCCGGTTATTTATTGATGTTGTTGGAGGCACACTTTTTCTGTATTGTCACAGCTGGGACGGCTGTTTTTTTACATGGGGGAGGGTGATGTAGTGATTGTAGCATCACTACTGTGTGCACACGTGTGACGTCACCATGTGGGTGAGCGTTACTACCACGTGGGCCTACACACACATGACGTCATCCCGGCTGGAGGCGGGAATGACGTCAGGGCCGGTTCTGGACTCGGGAGGCGTGGCCGGGGTGGGGCCCGGGCACGCCGAGGCCTATATAAGCAGCCGCCTCACAAGGTTCGAGGCTGCCCGTATCAAGAACGAAGATGCATCGAGAAGATGCCAAGAAGAGTCAAGGCCCTCCAGTCAGCGGACCTGCCAGTAGCCCACATGGCTGGGTCACGCTATAGTAGCTGAGAGTGGAGAAGTGTGTGTTAGATAGAGTAGGTCGGTGGTCACCACGCTATGTGTAATGTACAGTGTTATAATACTTAATGTTCTAATAAATAGTGTTGCCTCCCAAGAAGTGTGCGCCTAGATTGAACCCACTACACAGATATAATGGGAGGCTGATCGACGCCTGGGTGCGATCAAGGGATGGCTCCCTATTGGTCAACCACATTATGTATGCCGATGATTTGGTAAAAGCTGCTCATTCAGAAGAGGAGTTGGAGACGCTGCTGCTGAGACTGGAGCGTGCCACTAAGAGATGGGGCCTTACCATCAGCCCCACCAAAACTAAGCACCTGCCTGGGTATTTTGTACCATCGGACACTCCACCCCCACAACTCCCAATCGGTGATGGGGAAGTTGTGGAGAGAGTGGAGAGTTTCCCATACCTGGCCAGTGTGCTTATGACCGGCTCCAGTTTAACAGCAGAGGTCTCACTCCGAATCAGTCGAGCGGCAATATCTTTTCATCGGTTGCGTAACGCTGTGTGGAAGCTACCTGGTCTGTCGCTCCGCACGAAGCTTCAGGTCTTCTCGGCCATGGTCATTCCCTCTCTTCTCTACGCTTGCGAAACGTGGACCCCCCCTAATGGAGCATCTTCGCCGGTTAGAAACATTTTGGCTGACCTGCCTACGATCCATCCTGGGTTTAACCAGGCTGGATTGTGTGAGGAGCTCACAAATCCTTGAAAGGTCTGGGCAAAGTCCCATCGGTGAGCTCCTCCGGCGGGCAAGGCTGCGTTGGCTGGGTCATGTAGCCCGCATGCCCAGCCACCGCATGCCTAAACAGATTTTGTTCGGCCGGATCGAGGGGGCTAAACGGGCGCGTCACGGGCTAGAGAGAGATGGAGTGATGTGGTACAGGAGGACGTGGAGCTGAGTGGACTTGCCGATGACTGGTACCAGCGGTGTCAAGATCGGCCTCAGTGGAGGAGGCTCGTGAAGGACGCTACTGGGCAGTTGGAGGCAGTCGCCCTCCAACAACAACGGAGGGCGGAGGAGCGACGCTCACAACAACGAGCGGAGCGCCGGGTGGCTAAAGCAGACATGATTCCTTGCAAAAGGTTTATATTTGGTGTTTGAACATCTTACTACGTGTTTTATTGCCAGAAAGGGTACAACCTATTTTAATTTTTTCATACTTTAATACTGGCAAAAAAGTGTCCGATGTAGATCATCGATTACACTGGTGTACAATTTTTTTGACGTCGTCTGACTCAGAGATGAAATGTGCTGTTTATTATGGATTTTGACGTGCTGAATTCCAAAATGATAATTAAAACAACTGATTGGCTACTGTTCCAACGATATTCAACGTTTTACATTTTACATCTATAAAAATTGCCCAGATAGTAGAGTTTTACTCATAAATTGTAAACCTAGGCCTTTTCGTGTGTATGGTTGCTTTACATGAGAACATGTCACTTGTCCTGTAAAAAAATCTGAAAAAGGGTTATATAAAAAATATGTATTATAAAACAAAAGGCAAACAACTATTACGTATATATAAGTACATAGTTAGTCTTTATTCAGCGTCTATTCAGCGGTTCTTGGCTTGTCTCTTGTATTCATTAAATGGAGCATATCTTGTCACTGTCCAGCAATAGTTTGCAAGCATTGATGGGCTCCATTTGCCGTTTCTCGTGTGTTGCAATGTCCTGGTAAAATCACTTGCCATGCTCGTCGCTCACTGCTCTGCAGGTCGGTTGAAAAAAATCTAGATTAGAGTGCAAAAAAAATATCTTTAGTGACATGTTGTAACGAAGGCTTTTGTATGCTTTGATGAGGTTTTCCACTAACTCCTTGTAGTTGTCTGCCTTTTTGTTTCCGATAACAGGTTCCTTCGGAGTGGGCAGGTAGGAACTTGGTTGGACAGCGCAACGTTCGGGGGGGGGGGGGGGGGGGTGGGGGGTGGGGGCATGTTGACCCTTCCCTCCCACCCTCCCCGACATCGTCAACCAATCGCAGCGTAGCTGGGGGTTCGGTGGGGAGGTGCATGGGTGGGCGGGTTTCCGGATATGCACGACAGGCAGACAGACACATAATCCCTGGTGGGCAGTGTGGAACCTGTTGTTCCTACCTGTATAACACTCTAGGTAACTAAGACTCACACAAACATACACTCACCCTCACACTCTGAGACTCACACACACACACTCACTCTCAGACACACTCACACTCGCTCTCAGACACACACACATACTCACATCTCACACTCTCAGACTCACACACACAGAATCACTCTCAAACTCTCAGACTCACACACTCTCACTCTCACACTCTCAGACTCACACACACTCACTCTCATACTCTAAGACTCACACATACACTCACTCTCTCAGACTCACACACACACACTCTCACACTCTCAGACTCGCACACATACACTCACTATCAGACTCACACACACACTCTCACACTCTCAGACTCACACACACACACTCAATGTCACACTCCTTCCATACAGATACGGCTGGTTCAGGCGGACAAAATGCACGATTGCCAAAAGTTCCCGCCTCGTCACGCAATATCGTGTTTCTGCAGGGGACAGAACCCTGCAGCCGTACGCAACCACTCGCTCAACCCCGTCTTTACGTTGCGATAAAACGGCCCCGATGCCGATATCGCTAGCAAACATGTCAAGGATGAACGGCTGGGAAGAGTCCTGGTAATCGAGCGTAGGCGCCATGGCGAGGTGATCGCGAAGCGAGTGAAAAGAGCGTTCCTCCTCCGGGCCCCATTTAAACCTTTGATTTTTGCCCGTCAGAACATGCAATGGTTTAGCCAGTGTGGCAAATTTCTTAACGAAGCGGCGAACATAGGATGCAAACCCAATAAAGCGCCGAACATTGCCCACCGAAGTGGGTGTGGGCCACTCTCGGACACATTGCGTTTTCTGAGGGTCAGTGGACACGCCATCTGAACTGACAATATGACCCAAGTAACGGACGGAGTGTTGCAAAAGGTGGCATTTCTTAGGTTTAAACTTTAGGTCAGCCGACCGCATCCTTTGATAGACCGTCTTCAGGCGTTGGAGGTGTTTCATGGAACCTCCTTTGCCAGTACCAAAATATACCAATAGGGTTTTTCCCCTTTTTTCTGGCAACAAAACTGACACCTTTTGCAAGGAATCATATCTACATTAACCGCAATACTTGCAGTCAAATGCAAACAAAAACACAATACTCTGGTAATTTATGCATTGTCTTTGAAACTGATTGGTCCACACCAGAGACAGCTTTTTTTGGAGCCTCGTCTCATATGGTGTTCGACCAGATGACGCCAAAAGGCGCACAGTTCAAGACAACGCACTACCAGAGTAATAAGGGCTCGGGTGAAGCAGCTACATCATGGGACCTCCTTTGCCAGTACCAAAATATACCAATAGGGTTTTTCCCCTTTTTTCTGGCAACAAAACTGACACCTTTTGCAAGAAACCATGTCTACATTAACCGCAATACTTGCAGTCAAATGCAAACAAAAACACAATACTCTGGTAATTTATGCATTGTCTTTGAAACTGATTGGTCCACACCAGAGACAGCTTTCTTTGGAGCCTCGTCTCATATGGTGTTCGACCAGATGACGCCAAAAGGCACACAGTTCAAGACAATGCAATACCAGAGTAATAAGGGCTCGGGGTAAGCAGCTACATCATGGGACCT
>CM025686.2:267996-292946 GCA_014621495.2 Entosphenus tridentatus | reverse complement strand
AAATAACTGAGCAGAACAGTATGCGAAAGTGACGATCTGTGGCAAAAGACCATAAACTCACTGACCAACCGAGGACAAATACAGGGCAGAAAGACAAGAATGTCCCTTGCCATTTAAACGACTTTTAATTCACGAAGCCTGGTGTCTGGAAAGTTGAAATGTTCAAATTGACAACCACCTGCATATGAATAATCTTAAAGATCGTGGTCCTACATGGTAATATCATTTAGGATGTATTGTTACATGACAATACAGCAGAGTCAGGAGGGTTTTAAAATGACTAATTTGCATGTGTTTATTAATGATCACCGTTGTAACATACGGTCTAAGTTAAGCATGTGAAACTTGATAATATTGTAATTATGGAAGATCTTTTTGAAGTAATGAACCTAAGGATCACTCAGGACAATAACATGTGTTTATATATATTCTAATTGTCAATTCTGCACAACCAAAAATTATATGTATTCAAGGTGTATAGCCAGAGCCACGCCCGAAAGCCTTTGTCTTCCCAGTGGGTTAATCCGGACAAGTTCAGACAATCGCCACCGTGTTGATTGTGAGTGGGACTTGAACTCGGCAAAAATGGCTCAATAAAAGGGACACGCCGATACACGAACACCCAGAGGGAGGAATGCCGTTTCACACTTAAACACATGGCTACATAAACATAAAGTAGCTTTGTGTTTACACAAGTCTTGGGATGACCTCCGGAGGAAGGGAGTATGTTAGGATGTATTTCAAGTTCATTTATTAGGTATAGCCCTGTGAGCCATTCGGCTCTTGAATCGGGTGCAACCGCAACAAACAAAAAACAAAACATGAACAAAAAAACATCTTAAAGTGAATATGTGACTGAGTGCAAACAGAAAATCCAAGAAAAGACAGCAAAATATTGCAGAAAAAACACCGTACACCAACGCTGTGTGCAAAAATCCCAGTGGGATGCAAGTCAAACAACAACAACAACAAGACAACTTAGATTAAGGCCATCAGTCTAACTCTGTACTACGACAAACAAACATGGCTAAACCAATACACTTTTCGAAATCACCAAAATATAGCCATGAAAGCAATGAAACAGTGATCATAGGAACTGTGACGGAATTTTCACAATAAATGACATAAACAACATGTACTACCAAAACCCTGCAGCCATAGCTGGCTGCATGAGTCACTCCACAACAGCAGGAGCATCAATCGGAGTATTATAATTTTTCAATGCACCTTTAAGATCAGCACACTAAATCAAAACACAGGTCATACTTTGCAGCGATCATCCGGAGCGAAACATTTTATTTTAGGCCACTGAATAGCACTGGTAGCTAGGTGTGTACATCTCCTCTAAAGCAGTTTTGAGTGAAGATCTCATAGGTAGTGACTCAAGTTTCAATTTATTGGCAACAGCATTCCAGACCTTGGGGGAATCAATAGCAAAGGCCCTTCCTCCAGTATTTGTACTGCAATAGGGAATGTGAAGCTGGTAAATGAGTGTAGACCTGAGGTCAAATTTGTTCTTTGAAACAAAGATGGAGATCCAGCAGGTAATCTGCGGATTTTTTTGTAAGTACATCATGAATAAATAACATCTGGTGCACAAGCCGTCGAACATTCAGAGATTGCATCAGGTGCCAGGATATCTGTGAGCCAGAACCAAAGACGACCTGAGGCTGACCCGATGGATGCTTGAGGGCCGTGAAAGTGGGGGGAGCTTTAGGCTTTGATGTGCCTTTTGAAATGTAATTAAATAAGCTATAAATTGTGAAAAGCAGTACAGGGACTCCTCTACTTACAAACAAGTTAGATTAAAGTGGTCTGTTTATAAGTTGATTTGTTCATAAGTCCAACTAAGCAGGCCCCTCCCCCCACCGAGTGCTTTTTGGACACTTTTAATCTGCCCCTCGGCACTCTTGGCACCCACAACAACGCAAAAAAATAGAGGTAATTAAAAGGGGCGTACGGTATGCGTGATTGACCTCTTGACTTTCTACTCCAACACTAGTTTTGTAATGGAGGTGCGGCACACGGTAGCGGTAAATTGTTACTTTGCTTGTTAAACCCAAAAATGCCTCGCTGAGTCTTGAATGTTCCTATCCAGAAGGGTTCTGCCAAGTTACCGGCATAAGTATTGTGATGATGCTGCTGCTGTTTGTAAAGGCAGTCTTTGACTTACAAACATAATTCTTTCCCGAGACTCGTTCGTAAGTCAATGGCTGTCTGTAATTCTCACTGAGAGGGTACTGATCGCAGTGATATAATGCTTTGAGGAAGCTACCTCCCCCAGTATAATTCCTTAAAATGTATTTATGTTTGTCCACTGGTTCCTTGTCAGGCGAGCCAGTGTATAGTTCAGGGGCGCAACAACCTTTTTCTAACACGGGGGTGGGTATGCAAGATACGACAGTGGGCCTCTCTCCTTTCTCCCGACTCACTTTTACTGAAATGGCCACAGATAGTTTTTAAATCCATATCCAGTAATACGTAGACTATAACTATATATGTTTAAACAGTAGTCTGTCGGCTAAGTGATATTGGTTAACGCGTTTTTGTGGCTAACCCTTCTTCTCCCATAGTGATCCCATGGTTTCGCCAGAATGTTAAAAAATGTTGACTGATGGGGACGTTTTTATGTTATGCGCACGCAGTAGCGCTAATATCGGCTAATCAGAGCACTCATAAGTCTGACTGAGCCAAGCCCTCGGCCAATCAGCGACGCCCATTTATGAGCGGGTTTCGACCTTGGACTGGCTTTGTTTAACATTATACCTTTTCTGTTTTTGGCAGTAAACGGATTAATTATTTTAATGTATAATTCCTATATTTGACCAAGAGTTATTTCGGTTATCATTCGTTTTCGTGGAACTGACTAAAACGTTAACGGAGGAACTACTGTGTATTATTGTTCTCATATATATTTTTTTCTATAATTTTATCTTTACATTTTTGTACTGGATTTCATCCGTTGATTCGGGACCCCCTGGGGCCAAATGGGCCCCAATGTGTTGTATAACGCTGCCACATACCCCAAGCATTATTGTGCCTCCGGTATAGGTAGCAATACAGAGACGCCTCTACTTGCGAACAAATTAGGTTCCAGAGGTCTTTTCATAAGTCGATTTGTTGTGTAATCTCCTGTAGATGTAGATGCCACGGGTTCTTCATTTTCTGCAGATGTGGATGCCACCACTGCCACACAGGCAACTGAAGAGATAGGTTTGTCCCTATCTCGGAAAGTTCGTAAGTCGAATGTTCGAGAGTAGAGGAGTCACTGTCGTCGTATTTCATACTGCGTCATTCATAATAAATGAATCACACAACACTGTACATTAATTATACCAAGAGGGAAAACATTCCTCCTTTATAGCATCTAGCAAGTAAATTAATAATAAACAGAAAACAGAAAAATAGTGCATCAAAACAAAAGGCAACAAACAAACAAAAAAGTGATCACAATAGAGAATTTAATAAATGAAGTCTTACAATCCAGACCACAATGCCAACGTCGCACACAAGCCAGGAGACCTTCACGGGAGGGCTGGCTGGCGGCGGCGGCGGTGATCACTCACGAGTGTCCAAAATGTTATGTTCCTAATCTATCAGCGTATATATTCCAAGATTAATAGGTACAGGGGTGCAATTATGATGGGGGTGTGGTGAGTAAGTATGGCAGCGTCATGCCACAAGGGGTAACCCGAATAAACAAGATAAACAGTTACAGTCACAAAAAATGTTAAGATATAATTTTTCAATGTATTTGTAAAAAAATTACCTGCGGTCTACCATGGACCAAGCATCTGTGGCTATCATTTCAATAGAGCAGCATAACGTGGCGAGATCCTCCACCCGATGGGACAGGCATGAAAGCAAGACGCATGATAACTTAATCGCGAGTATTGTAACCTTTACATTTTTTTCATGATTACGACCGTCTTCCTATAAACCAGTAGTTCTTAACCTTTACCATTGGCTAGAGCAGTGGTTCGTAACCTTTACTGCAATCGTTATTTTTTATATATACATAGATTTGATCAAACAAAGCAGTTGTATTTACGTGCCAGTGGTTAATTTGTGTTTCGAGTATTTCGTTTCTAAATCAATCTGGCATGTCTGGCACCCCCAGGAAGGGCCTCTCGCACTTCCAGGTGGTGCGTGCAATCGAAGTTAAGAACCACTACTCTAAACCCAATAGACGGTGCAACAAAAATAACATATATATAGTTATAACATAAACATATGATTGTATATTCTGGTTAAAAACCATCCGTAGCTATTTTAGTAAAAGTGAGCCTGGAGAAAGCAGGGTGACACAGAGTCGGATCTTGCATAGCCCCCCCCCGCCCCACCTTTAAAATAGATACCAGTTGCACCCCTGAAAGTGTGTACGCATACTCAACCCAGGTGGTACTTATTGTATTGACTCACAGGGGTTTACAAACTGAGTCGACCCCTCCCTGCACCACGTGATGATTCAAATGGAACGAAATTACGACTGAAATGGAACGACGTGTGTGGGGTGATAGATTAAAAACACAACAGATTGGTCTCTGGTCTTGGCCGCAAACCAAACCCCTCCAACCGTTCCCTCTTCCCCAGAGCCTTTATTATCTGGCCGGCCTGGGCAATCACACCTGCCTGCCTTTGTTTACCTACCTCTTGCCCCACACACTCACCCCCACCCGTTTCCATTACCCGTCTGCCCCACTGTCCATCCTCCACCACAGACCAGCCGGGAACTTGGTCCAGGGTCAGCAGTGGTTGTGCCCATCCAACCCTCCCCACTCTGATCCCTCGCTCCCTCCCCTCACCTAGTACAACTCTAAAGAGTCACTAGAGCCTGTAACTGGGACTCCACTACTCTTTGGTTCTTTCGGTAAAGTCACATAGGTATAAAATAAAATAAATTAAATCACTACGTTTCGACTGCAACACAAGCAATCATCATTAGGTGGGGAAATCACAGCAATATTTTTTTTTTCTGAAGTGTGTTTTTTCTTGCCGTGATTTTCCCACCTGATGATGATTGCTTGTGTTGCAGTCGAAACGTCGTGATTTAATTTATTTTATACCTACGTGACTTTACCGAAAGAACCACAAAATATGGATCCCTGCCGTCACGAAAATCTAGATTAGGACTCCACTATTGCCTGATAATCGCATCCCCTAAACTGATTGACTCTTTGATTGGCTGAGCCTCCCCTGGTGGCTTTGCCGATCAACGCTGGGTAACTGTTTTGGATCACTGCCTGTGTGCGCAATCGTAGCCTCACCTGCCTTCTACACGCTGGTGATGTTTCCTGCTGGCGAAATCAGCTTGGCCATTCAACGGTTCAGCCCCTGACCTGCTGGAGTCGGTCTGCTGGAGCTTGTTTGTTGCAGCATACCTACCAGATCGGTCTGCTGACCCAGCCCACTACTATTGCCAAGTCGTTACTTGCCTCTGCTCATCCAGGGACTTCACATGGTCGCCATGCAATACTGCTACTCTCTTGCCTCTCTTAGATGCCTAAAATATAACTCTAATCTCTTGGACGCTTACCTTTCCTTAGTTTGTCAACTGCTTGGATTATATTATTACACCGCCGTATTTATTTTCACCGTGGGTTGGGTCACGCTCGGTTCATTAACCAGTTAACTGACTCAAATTGTCACACCAACATTACCACTATCCACTCTCATATAAGCATCTCTGCAAGACCGATTGTGCGCACCTTCAGGACCACCACTGCCGGCCATTGCTTACGAAATTCCACATCTTTATATAGTATCAGCACGATATTTTTTTCTGACCTTGCTCGGGTCGCATTGTTAAACATACGTTCAGTAAAGAGTAAGGCACTACTCGTAAATCATTTATTTCGTTATTTTATATTTATATAGCGCTTTTTTCCAATGTGCTTTACAAGGGTTATGAGTGCTACAATTAGTTTAGCTAAAAGTGATATGGTGAATAGGGATGGGGTATGGGGAGGGAGGTTAGTGTGTATGGCACTTACGGGGGTACCTAGGGATGGAGGGACGGATGGCCCAGGGAGAGGAGGTGGGTATTGAGGGAGGAGCGGAAACTAAGCAGGGAGGGTGTTTGCTTAATGTGGAAGGGAGGTTTGTTCCAGCTTAAGGGGGGAAGTAGGAAAAGGAGCAGACACGGGATTGTGCACAAGGAGAGGGGGGGACAATTAGGAGTAGGAGAGATTGAGAGTTGAGTGAGCGGGAGGGGACAACACGAGACAAGGGAAGTGAGGTACGGTGGGGCAAGGCCATGAAGAGATTTATATACTAGTGTAATTGGAGAGCACACCGACATACTGAGGGTTGCATAGGCATTGCCGCATAGGTCATAGCCAATCAGGGCTATGGATTCGATCTGGGCCAAAGTTCATGGGCAGAGCTCAGGGGTACATGCGGGAACCATCGAGAAGGTTCTGAAGGGGGCGTGGTTAGAGACGGAGCTTCGCTCCGCCAAGGGGGATATAAGGAGAGGCAGGAGGACTCTGGTTCGGTGTGGAAGCCTGGGTCCGGACTGCATCTCCACCATCTCGTCAGCCACCAACTACGTGGCAGCCGCAGGCGAAGCTCTCCCGATTCCCGGCGCACCGTCGACCAGCGGTGCGTGGGGAAGCGATAGCGAGGGAATCCGCACAGGAACAGGCAAGGAGAGAGCGCGTGCATGCGGCAAGAGAGAGAGGGTGACCATCTAAAGAGAGTGCGGAGCCAAGCAGTCATAACTAATAAAGAAAGAATGCAAGTCTCAACGTGTTGTGGAATTCGTTTATTACACTAGCATAAGGAGCTTAAACAGACACCATAAGTGGATGGAGAGCCAGTGCATTTCTATAAGAAGGGTGGAGGTGCAGAAGCAGTGTGGTAGGTTGGATTGAAACGTGCAGACGCATTTGGATCTGATGTAGTGGAATTAATGCATTGGCTGGGAGACTGAGAAGTAGAAAGTTACAGTAGTCTAACCGAGGGAAGATGAGAGAGTGTATTCGTAGTTTTGCAGTGGACTGAGTGATGAAAGGGTGTATTTTGCGAATCCTAATAAGGTGGGCATGACAAGTGCGAGTGATGGTGGAGATGTGAGAGGCAAAACAAAGGAAGTCGTAGAGGACACCAAGGTTGCGGGCAGAGGATACAGGGGTGAGTGAGAAGGGTGGGAAGTTGATGGTAGGGATGGGTGGAGGGGAAAGAGCAGTGGGGAAAAAGAGAACCTAGATTTTAAAGGAGTTGATGGCAAGGAAGTAAAGTGATTCAAGACTGAAGGGTGGTGAGGCAGCCTGAAATGCGAGAAGACAGGTCCGGAGTGAAAGTGGAGGAAGAGAAGAATATTTAGATGTCGTTGGTGAAGAAGTGGTGGGAGATGTTAAAGGAGGAGATACGTATTTCGAGAGCAGAGTTGTAGAGGGAGAAGAGAAGGGGGCCCAGGACAGAGCCTTGGGTGAAGGAGAGGTGCAGGAGGGATTGAATGAGACTGAGGGTGAGCATGAAGAGAGATATAAGTGGAGCCAGGATAAGGCAGTGCCGAAAATGCCCAGATTAGAGAGAGTAAAGAGTGCGATGATGGACAGTGTCAAAAGCTGAGGACAGGTCGAGGAGAATGAGGACTAAGGAGAGACCTGCTTGAGCCGAGTTTGTCAAGTGGGTCTGGATGGTGATGAGGGCGGTTTCCGTGGAGTGGAGCGGCCGATAACCAGACTGGTGGAGTAAGTAGAGGGAGTGGGCACAGATGAAGTTTTTGAGGTGGGAGTGGACAAGATGCTCGATAACTTTGGAGAGGAAGGGAAGCAGAGAAATTAGACAGTAGTTGGAGATGCTGTTGACATCGAGAGAGGGTTTCTTAATGAGGGGTGATGATGGCCGACTTTAAATTAGCAGGAAAGGGACTGGAGGATAGAGAATAATTGAAAAGGGAGAGTAGGAAGGGAAGGATATAGGGAAGAACAGAGGAAATAAGGGAAGCAGGGATAGGGTCAAAGGATGATGTGGTGAGATGGGCTTTGGAGATGGTAACGGAGAGTTCATCCAGAGTGACAGTGATGGTGAAGTTTAAAGTTGCAAAGGCAGTGTCTGGGTGGAGGGAGGAAAAAGAGGGCAAGGGAGAGATGAGGAGATCCGGGATATTAGGGATGTGGAGTCTAGTGAGAGGAGATTGCAGGAAATAAAGTGATGGGATGAGATGGGCCTGGAAATGGGTGGACTAGGTAAGATGAAGTGGTTCAATGGAGGGCGGGGGTCGGTTACAATGGGGGAAGCCTCACCATTTGATTTCAAGAAGTCGAGGGTGTTGCCAGAGGAGTCAGTATGGGATGAGGGATGGAGACGAAGGTAGAAGGAGTTAGTGAGAGGAAGCAGGGTTGAGGGAATGGAGCGAAGACTAACATCCATTTTAAAATCACCTAGAAGAATAAAAGGGTGCGGGAGGGGGGACAGTGGAAATAAGACAAACTAGGTGGTCGAGGAAGCAGAAGGGAGACGACAGATAATGAGGAAGGTGATATAGTCGTGGGAGAAGGAGAATAATTGGTGTTCAAAGGAGGGGAAGGACGGGAAAGAGGGGAGTGTAGGTGCAAGGATTCAGGATGGAGGATTAAGCAAGCCTACTCCTTTGCCCACCCAACGAGGGGTGTGGGAAAAGTACGAGGTCGAGGATGAAAGGGCGGTGGGGGTGGTAGTGTTAAAGCGGGCAATCCATGTTTCTGTAATTGCGAGGGCGGTGAATTTAAGAGAGAGAAAAGCAATTAAGGTAGCAGCATATTTATTGAACGTGGATGGAGAGTTCCAGAGACCTAATTTGAGGGAAACATCAAGAGATGGCGGGGTCAGAGTGAGTGCTGGTGGGGGGGAGGGTGTCGCAAGGGGGGGAGGGTGGTAGGTTTGTTGATAAGGTTTGACGGACGGTAACCATGATCGGGATATCTGTAAAATTTGGGGAATGTGCGTAGGGAAGTAGGAGTGATGGGGATAGAGGCAGATGGGGAGGGGGGTATGAATTGCACGGGGGTATATGGTGGATGTAGGTAGCAATGGGTGGGTGAGGCCTGTTGTGCATCATCTGCCACCCCTGCAGCCACGGCGGCAGTTTCTAGGCTTGAGCCAATGGAGGTCCTTGAGCAGCCCAAGGTTTTGGAGATTGACCAGGCTACGCGGTCGAACCGCCGGTAGTCTTAAGCGTTTGGCGATATGGTGGGGGGGTCAGATGGCTATATATCATGAGACTAGAGTTGGGATGGATACCAGTGAGTGGTAGGATAGGGGCATGCATTAACGTGAGCGACACAGTTGGAGAGCATGGGCACAAGGCCAGTGCCCAGTCCTGAAGGCTCTGTAATCCACTGCACAGCAGCGTGGCGCCAGGACAGGAACCACCCAGTGGCTGCAAGAGAGCTGGGGCAGTAGCAGTAGCAGTGCACCAGCGATAAACGGGTGAGTCAGTTTGTAGATAATTGGTTGAGTGGGTTGGTGCATGAGTGAATTGTTGGATGAGGGTATATGATCTTGATTTGAAGCTTTCGTGACTGCAGGAATCCATACCCTTTGGTTCTTTCGGTTACTAGATCACGACGTTTCGATCGCAACACACGCAACTGTCATCAGGTGAGACAAACATAGCAAGGGAACTTCTGACGCAGGAGAAAGAGCTGCAGCAACACGAGGTTATATAGGCTTTAGGTGAGAGGCGATCGGTATTACCTTGGTGTCGCTGGTGCCAGACAGTAATGCTGTGGTGAGCATTGGCATGGGGGGAGAGGCAATTTCGATTGGCCATTCCCCTCCTGGTATTTGTAGCCATCACAGGGGCCAAGGGAGGCTCTAGATTGGTGTGAGGTGCTGTTAAGCCCTCCACCTTCAATTAATTACCACAAAACCACGAAAAAAATATCCAGCTAAGCTTGTGCCGAAGGTCCCGGGGGGACAGGCATATATGATGTCTCCTGGCTAAACCCCATTTGGTAGAGCCAGTAGATGTAATCCTTACCCTCGGGGTTCCTCCAGAAACAGCAAAAAGCCACTGCAGGTGGCTATGTGGAATGTTCGAATGTTCACTATGGAGGAGAGGCTGCCACTCTGTTGGAAGCTGGACCAGTACCGCCTAGATCTCTGCGGTATTCAGGAGGTCCAGTGAACTGGCTCTGGTTCCTGCCACCATGAGGGGTGGACAGTCCTATACTCGGGGCAGGAGACTGCCAAACAACAGCGAGTGGCTCTTCTTCTGAACAAAAGAATGAAGGCGGTGTGTGAGCATGGCAGGGAGGTGTGGGAAGCTGTAATTATCAGGCTACTTTGGGTTCCTCTTCCAATCAACCTGAGGTGAGGAGTGGTGGTCGTGGTTACTTATGCCCCCACCGAAGATAAACATTAATTGGGGAATGCAGTCAAGGCCGATGAGTCAGATGCCGCTTATGACCTCCTGTCGCAGGTGCTAGCTAAATTGCCCCCTTGGGATAGAGCCATCCTGTTGGGTGACTTTAATGCCCGAGTATGTAATGACGCTGGCACCTGGTTTGGAGTGATTGGGAGGCATGGACCAGATCAGCTCTATAACAACATTAGGAGGCTGCTAGACTTTTGTGCTAACTAACAACACGCTGTTCCAGGATCGGCGCATCCACACAACATCATAAATGCACGCCGCGTCCAAGAAATAATCTTTGATGGACTATATAGTGACCAGAAGAGTGGATGCGGGCGAATGTCTTTGAAATCAGGGCCTACCATGGAGCTGATCTGAAAACTGACCATCGGCTTTTCATCTATAAGATCTGCCTGCCATTTTCCACTCCAGCGATGGGTATCCACCCAGGACCCCATTAAAACCCAAAGTGGCCTTGGTTTCAGCTAGCTGATGAAAGTTGCGAGCGAGAATTGCATCATCACTTGCAGCTGGGGTTGGCATCGTGCCCCACTCCTGATGCCGAGGGGAAATGGGCGAGGTTTAGGACTGTGGCTCATGCCACTGCAATGGCTGCTTTAGGTACATGGTCCAAACATCCCCAGAGACCCTGGTTAACAAAGTAGATGTTCAGGCTGGCTGAAAAAACCGACAGGCCCTCTCTCACAGTCTACAGCATCCCAGGAGGTTTAGAGAGCCGTGAGGCACTGCAAGGATGTGTGATAGTCACGTGTTGCTGAGGAGATGGGGTCTGCCTCAGTGGCCCGTGATCACAAATCCCTAAGCCTCGGAAAACATCATGGGGCAAGTGGGAATGACCCTGCTGAGGCTGCGGTGGTTCAAATATTGGAAGAAGTAGTCACCTCCTGTAAGTGGCTGGCTGAGGTGCCATCTGTTGAGGAAGTACAGAACGCAATCCGGAGTCAGAGACCAGGGAAAGCACTGGGTAGAGATGATCTCACAAGTGAAATGCTGAGGAAGGGTGGCGTTTGTGCACAGACTGCCCTAAATGACATGTTAATAATAGTCTGGACCACTGGACGGGTTTCGCAGGATTGGAAGGATGCCCTGGTGTTCATCTTCTTGATGAAGGCGGACCGCACAGACTGTAACAACTACAGGGGCATCTCCCTACTCAGTGTGCTGGGAAAGGTATTGGCAATAATTATTCAGATATAATGGGAGACTGATCGATGCCCAGGTGCGATCAAGGGATGGCTCCCTATTGGTCAACCATGTTACGTATGCCGATGATCTGGTAATTGCTGCTCAATCAGAGGAGGAGTTGCAGGCACTGCTGCTGAACCTGGAGCATACCAATAAGAGGTGGGGCTTAACCATCAGCCCCACCAAAACTAAGCACCTGCCTGGGTATTTTGTACCATTACACTCCACTCCTACAACTGCTAATTGGCGATGGGGCAGTTGTGGAGAGTGGAGAGGTTTCTATACCTGGGCGGTGTGCTCACGACCGGCTCTGGTTTGACAGCAGAGGTCTCACTCCGAATCAGTCAAGCGGCATTATCTTTTCATCGGCTGAGTAACGCTGTGTGGAAGCTACCTGGTCTGTAACTCCACACGAAGCTTCGGGTCTTCTCGGCCACGGTCATGACTTTCCTTCCCTACGCTTGTGAAACGTGGACCCCCCGAATGGAACATCTTCACCGGTTTTAAACATTTTGGCTGGCCTGCCTACGAACTATCCTGAGTTTAATCAGGCAGGATTGTGTGAGGAGCTCACAAATCATTGAAATATCTAAACAGTCCTGTCGGTGAGCTCCTCCGCCAGCAAGGCTGCATTGACTGGGCAATAAAGCCTGCATGCCCAGCCACCACATGCCCAAGCAGCTTTTATTCGGCCGGATAGAGGGAGCTGAATAGGTGCAGCACGGGCAGAGAAGAGATGGAGTGATGCGGTACAAGAGGATGTGGAGCTGACTGGACTTGCCGATGACTGGTACTAGTGCTGTCAAGATCGGACTCTGTGGAGGAAGCTCATGAAGGACGCTACTGGGCAGTTTTAGGCAGTTAACCTCCAGCAACAACGGAGGGCAGAGGAGCAACGCTCACAACAGGGAGCGTCGCATCTGGTGGCTAAAAAACAGCAAGGTGGCACAGTGGGGGACAAAGGTGGTGCATCAGCCAGTCATCTCAGTCAGTCGACCCATGGTACGTGGGTCTGCCCCGTCACCTCCTGTCAGCGGGCGTTTTGACACTTCACGTGGCCTTAACCTGAACATAGCATTGCATCAGTGGCGTGGTGACATCCCTGCCACTTAATGGCGAATGACGGTTGTTGTTGAGTTGAAAGGGGGTGAAAGATTGGATATGAGGGTAATTGAGTGACTAAGAGAGTGATTGGGAGAATACGTGTAAGTGAGTAAATGTGTTGCTGAATGAATGAGTTGGAGATATGCAAAGAGGTTTGCATGGGAGCAGTGCACAAATACGCATGAGTTAGTGAATGATTGATTGAATTCGTGTACGTGTGAATGGGTTATTCGGAGAATGGGGAATTGATTGAATGGATGAGTGCGTGAAAGAATGGTCATAAGAGGGTGTCCTATGCAATGAACGGGTGGGATAGTGAGTGAGGAAGTGGGTGAGTGAGTGGTTGGGTGCGTGAATGCATAAGTAACTGAGTTAGTGAGTGGGGAACAAACACAGGGACACAACGTTAACAAAGACACACAGGGACTCGGACTCGCACAAACAAACACGGGTATGCTAGACAGAAAACCACGCGCAGGAGCATTATATGAACAGACAGACGAAGGGAGATAGACACGGAAAGACACTGGAAAACACCTGAAAGGGACCAGTACAAAGGGAAGTGCAGGACAAACAGCTGCACAGAGGGACAAAATATAAGGAGACAGACAGGGAGACGCAAGACGCACAAACACAGACAAGGCGGCAGAAGGCACATCCAACAGGCATCCATGCCGTCGCGAGAAATAATGCCACAGCGACATCGAGCGGCCAGCTGACATAGCCCAGGAGATGGCGTGATCCGTAAGACTGCCGGCGACCTCATGTGCTTGACTGAGATCTGGCAGAGACCTTCCGACCATGTGTGCCTGATTGAGGCAACACCTTCAGGTTTTAAAATACACGATAGACCCCGGTCTTCTGGTCGTGGAGGAGGGCTTGCATGTATCCACAGTATCACAAACCTCCATTTAACATCACTACCTATGTTCCATTTTTTGAACACTTAGCTCTACAGTGAGGGAAAAAAGAATTTGATCCCCTGCTGATTTTATACGTTTGCCCACTGACAAAAAAATGATCAGCCTATTATTTTAATAGTAGGTTTATTTGAAGAGTGAGAGACAGAATAACAACAAAATACAGAAAAATGCATGTCAAAAATGTTATAAATTGATTTTCATTTTAATGAGGGAAATAAGTATTTGACCCCTCTACAAAACATGACTTAGTACTTGGTGGCAAAACCCTTGTTGGCAATCACAGAGGTCATTTTGTTGTTGTTATTCTGTCTCCCACTGTTCAAATAAACCTACCATTAAAATTATAGACTGATCATTTCTTTGTCAGTGGGAAAACTTACAAAATCAGCAGGGGATCAAATACTTTTTCCCTCACTGTATGTTGGAAAACATTTCAAACACTGCAATTACTCTTGCTTTACCATCCGCTCGGTCCAACCACTACCTTCTTTGAAGACTTACCTCATCTCCTCTCAATGATATACTCTAAATTCAATCAGATTCTGCAATGCGAGAACTGTAACATTCATGTAAATTCCCCATCTACCACTCCAGTGAGAGATGTGTTAGCCATCTTAGACTCATTTATTTTTTACTATGTGCAGAGCCCTACTCACGCAGATGGCCACACCTTAGACTTAGTCTGCTACATTTGGTTCTCATCTTTAAACCTTTATATTGCTGATATAAGCCGTTCAGATAATTCTGCAATAATATTTGAGTTACCCCCCCCCCACCCCATCTGGTGCCCTTAACATAATATTGCATCTTAGTGTACTTTTATTACCCAGTCTATTGCCCTTTCTCCAAGACCATTTGAAAATGGCGCAGGTAACACCGCTCCTGAAAAAAAGTTGTCTTGAGAGCCATAGTGAACCTGAAAACTATGGCCCGATTTCAAACCCGAGTGATTTCAAATGTCATGGAATCCCTTTGTCTCAAGCCGTTACTTGAGAGAACACGATGGGACTGAGAAGACAGCGACGGCGCATGCGCGAAATGCTAGTGGTACAGTATGTTTTATCATAAGTCGGCGAACTGAGTGCGAAACACCATACATCTAGACGAAGTATATTGGGGACCCCTTGTACCATGGAAGTCTCATTGATCATATACTGTGGAGGAGGTGTAGCATCCTTTCAATCGATTATGATTACAAGATTGATTTACTTTCGCCATTATGAAGTTCGTAACAGAGAGCCTTTTGTTGTGTATTGAGTTAAGGTCAACTTTGAAAGACAACAGATGGTCCTTTAGCTCTGTCACATCCCAGTTTGCCGACACCCTCTCTCGCACTCTGGAAACCATACCCAGACGTCCATCTGAAAAAACTTGTATAAAGTCTTGGGGAGCGAACAGGCTACATTGTTAAGCCACCTAATCCCATGTGTTGTTGTGTAGATAGGGACAAAGCCCACCCTCGCTGTGGACGTTGGCTGTGGGAGCGGCCAGGGCACGGAGCTTCTGTCTTCAATCAGCACAAAAGTGTTGGGGATCGATGTGAGCCCATCGCAGATTGAAGAGGCGATGCGCGCCAAACATCCCGACAACATCACCTACATGTAGGTTCACAACCACACGCGCAGAGATAAAGGACCCTGCGGCCTTCCATGGGCATGCATTCAAACATCCACACGAAGTGTGTTTATAGGATTGAGTGAGTCAAGAGAGATTAGAGGCTGATTTGGTGGACGATGTTTGTGTATTATATCATGCCATATAAACTAACAAAAACTAAACTATATCTTTTTTATTTTGCCGGGAAACGCCCACTGAGCTATATAGCTTTTTTTCAGAAGTGACCTAGCCACAAATGATAGATCAGCGAAGTGGCTTATCACGTGGAAATTTATAGCAGCCGAATACTTTAAACGCACGGTTATAAAATGTGGATAGAAAAACCGGAGAACCCGGAAAAAATCCACACGACCACAGGGATAACTTACAAACTCAAAATATATAGGTGTCCGGGTCGGGATACAACCCACGACCTCCTGTGTACCAGGTAAGGTGGCTAAAATGTCCTAGCTACCTCGGGGTCGTAATATTATGGTGGCATCCACTTGCCCTGCCACCAAGTAAAGGATCAGCAAAAATACATGTACGTCTGAACCATCGATGTTTCTTTTTTATATCCATGTATTGCAATCCTCTAACTTTAGAACAATGCATTTTTTTCACTGTTGTGGTCTATTTTTACACCACCAAAGAACATGCTTGTCACGTGCGGGGACATTAAACTCACTGGGAGAATTAGTAACAAGGCAGAGTAGCTTGTGGAGTGGGTTCCCCGGAGGCACACACTTGAACTTGGAGGCAACACGTTTATTCTCACACCCCAACAGGGTAACTACATAAACGTACAACAGGTTAACTAGACCACAACGGGTTACTAGACCACAACGAGGTAACTACATAACCGGATCAGTCAGTAACACACTGCCTGACCCACGATGCCAAACGTAAAAGCCGAAGACCGAGGCCTGAGGATCGAAGAGATGTAGCACCCGACGGGTTCCATTCCATAGACAGCCTCGATCGGCTCTCGGGACCTCCCTTTTATGCCCCTGAGCATGGCCTGGCTCCACCCTCGGCCACGCCCCCTTCTAGATCCTACTAGAAGGTTCTGGGCCATACATCATGTGTCCCTCTCACCACCCTTTGGCCCCTCTCACTATCCTGTCCTGGTCACGTGCCCTCTCGGGACCACCCAGACTGTCACGTCCTCAACTGCCCTCTACCTGACAGTCACCAGAACCATGCCCCCTCGGGCACCCTTCCATGCCATACATAACTCTGGTACCAGAGAGAGGCTCTAACACGCACAGTTGCACTCTTCTCTCAGTAGCTGGCGCTAAACGTCGTAGTGACTCAATATATGTCATTACACATGTGTAGTGATTTTAGCATCACTACTGTGTGCACACGCACATGTTTGACGTCACTATGTGGGTGAGCGTCACTACCACGCGGGTCTACACACACACACATGACGTCATCCCGGCTGGAGGCGGGAATGACGTCAGGGCTGGTTCTGGACTCGGGAGGCCACGGGGGTGGTATGAGGTCGTGGTACTCTCTGTGATCCCGGCTGGACATGTGACCGGATCCCAGTGGGGGCCGGGGGCCCAGGGGGCACCTCGGGGGGCAGGTGGACAGCAGGGGGGCTTCGAGAAGGTTCTCGAAGGGAGGCGTGGCCGGGGTGGGGGCCGGGCACGCCGAGGCCCATATAAGCAGCCTCCTCACGAGGTTCGAGGCTGCCCGTGCCAAGAATGAAGATGCATCGTGAAGACGCCAAGAAGAGTCAAGCTTCCAGTCAGCGGACCTGCCAGTAGCCCACCTGGCTGGGTCACGCTAGAGTAGCTGAGAGTTAGAGAAGTGTGTGTTAGCTAGAGTAAGTCGGTGGTCACCACCCTATGTGTAATGTACAGTGTTATAATACTTACTGTTCTAATAAATGAGTGTTGCCTCCCAAGAAGTGTGTGCTCCTAAATTGAACCCATTACATTTGGTGTCATAAGTGGGCTCTTCACCCTTCTTACTCTACCCGTTCCCACAGTGACCCCGCTTTCGTCACAGGGTCTCTCTTAAATACTCTATCAGACATGACATCATCGAGCCGCCCAGCGCGCATGACGTCACGTCCCCATTTTACTCCTCTACACATGTATTGATTACAGATTGGACACCCAAGGAGATGGCAGTTTTTTTGTATGGTTGAAACATTGATGGGCATTCTACTACTATGTGAGCATGCTGTGGAAATGTATGGAGCCAGGAGACCATGGCACACCGTCTCTGGCTCTGAAGCCCGAGTTTGATTCCCACTCACGACCACCAATAAGGGCGACGATTATTTGGACTGGTCCTGGGCATCCCATAGATCGACTTGGCCTTAAATTAGTTATTTGGTGCGGTGTGTAGTAAATATCGCCACCGGGGAAACAAAGGCGGCCAGGGGGCGTTATGCTGATCACCCCACCCAATCGTGCGCCACAGTGCCGGGCCTTCAAAGGCACCACTGCTCGATACTTACAGCACTTCGTCCCCAACAGACTATTACAGGCTAAGCAGGGCATCTTTTGTCTTCTGTTTGTGTCACTTCATGTAACAATGAACAAGCCACGATGCACATTCGGTTGTTTTTTTCGTCCCCCCCCCCCACCATCGTAGGGTGGGGCCAGCTGAGAACCTTCCCATAGATGATGGCTCCGTGTCGCTGCTGACCGCCTTCGTGTCAGCGCATTGGTTCGACCTGCCAGCCTTCATGCACGAAGTCGAGCGTGTGCTGCAACCGCGTGGCTGCCTCGTGATTTACTCCTACATTTACCCAGTTCACATCGAGTGTGGAGTTTTCTCGGAGAAACTCACACAGATCCTGTGGAAGGTGATAACATGCAACTTCAATATCAGGTTCATAGTTCTTCAGGTAAAGTCACGTAGATAGAAAATAAAAATAAAATACAATAAAAAAATTAATTCAAATAGAAAATAAAAGCTAAAAAGCACGTTATTTTTTATTTTAAAAATGTTTTAATCTACGTGACTTTACCTAAAGAACCATGAATTTGAATTCCTGCAGTCACGAAATTTTTAAGTAAAAATTCAACATCAGGGTTTTGTGCTTCCTTTTGCTTGACTTTATTTTTGTAATCTTGATTTGAGGCTTTCGTGACTGCAGGAATTCATACCAATTTATTTTCATTTTCTTTATTTGTAATTTCCATCTACGTGACTTTATTTTTGTATCCGCTTCAACATTTCACGCTCACTACACACACAAAGTGCATGCCACAAAGGAACCACAATACCTCGCTGATCTCAAGGAGCATAAACCATCATCATGCCAACTCCGCTCATCCTCAGCAGCAGCTGCTTTTGGCTGACCATTGCACAAATATAGTCAATGCATCGCGCGCTTTCAGATGTTATACACACACACTACTTATATACTGTAAAGAGATATCCCTTGCTTCCAGCCTTAAATTGAGCTTAATGACGTCATCACTGTGAGGCAATCAGATGCGGAGAGTTAGAGGGGTGGTTTAATTGTAATCATAATATAATGGATTATGTTTGTGTAATAAAGGACTTCCAGGCGATGTCATTCTCCGTGTCCTTTATTGGGTTCTTGCTCACACCCTGCGATGTCTCCGCTCCGACCTGCACCTGTTTCTCCTCGCGCCTCCGCGCTCCAGGTTGTCTCCCACTCTCTCTCTCTCTGCAGCCAGACCGCTGCCCGTGTGCTCCCGCACACTCCGCAGGCACCCTGCTGCTCCGCGTTACTCCGCACTAACAGCAGCCACTCCGCTGCCCCGTGCGCTCCCGCACACTCTGCAGTCTCCCCGCTGCTCCACGCACACCGCTGGCCGACGGTGCCGTGACTCCAGCTTCTCGCTATCGCGCCACTCCTCGCCAGCACTCCGCGTGGCCTCTCCCTTCTCAATCCTGACTTCACTCCCGATCCCCTTCCGCTTCTCCCCTTATATCCTCCCCCTCACGTGACCCTGACTCCGCCCATACTCACGTGACCCTGTCTTTGCTCGCATTACATTTGTATGGAACAGGTGGGTTAATCACCGTTAATAATATTCTTTGGGTCTTTCTGTAAAGACACATAGGTAAATCACTAGTGTAACGGGTTCCGGAGACACTTGTAGAGATAACTTCTTTATTACAATCCAACAGCACTCCAACAGTCCAGTCCAACACCCCAACACCCACAGCCTAGCTACGCTACTCTGGCTACGCTCTGGAACTCGCCCTCACACGGACGTAGTGCCGGGAGTTCCAGCGTCCCACCACGGCCCTCACAACGTCCCAGGGTTCTCAGATGGCTGGTCTTGGGTCTTGGGTCTTGAGCTATAACTGGCCCCGATCATCCAGGGAGCTCCCCTTTTATGCTTAGTCCCCAACGAGGGGTGGGCCGTGTGCGCCCCCAGATAATCCACAGAGCACACAAAGCCCCCCCCCCGTTGGTGGCACCAAGGGGCTTAAACGCCTGGGCCGCCCGGGAACCCAACGCCTGGCGCCAAGAGGCTTAAGCGTCTGGGCCGCCTGGAAACCCAGCGCCCGGCGCCAAGAGGCCCAAGCGCCTGGGCCGCCCAAGGTCCCAGAGCCCCCAGCAGCCCCTCCCTTCTTATGTCACTACATTACCCCTCTCTACGTAGACTCCAGCCGACCCGGCTGTCAAAAAAAATACAATTGTACAACAATTTATTTGTTAACCATCAGAATGAGTGTGTGACAAACCAAGAAAAATAATGAGAAGAAAGCGCCTCTCCCCCTCCTGTGGTCACGCGTTTAAAAAAAAAAAACCCAGGCCACCGATGCAGAACAACACTGTATAAACACATATATGCAGGATGAACGCACGCCCCAACCGCCCACTATACATGATGGCAAGGTGAGTGGCGGCGCGTTGGGACGAGAGTTCGTGGGCGGGGGTCATGAAAATCGTTTGAGTTTGGAGCGAGTCCGAGTGGCAGGTCCATCGGCCGCGACGGAGGCGGGAGGGGACCGACGACCCGCTGTTGCGCTTGTGTCCTGGGTCGCTGATCCCGCGGGCAAGCTTGTTCCCGCTGGGTCGGCCGTGGCGGGTTTCATTCCCGAGGCACCTGAGGGCGGGACAGCGGGACCTGCCCGAGAACTAGAAGCAGGATCATCGCGGCGCGGCTCGTCAGACATGTCGCGCTCTCGGCCCCAGAGAAGTGAAGGAGGTGTGTAGGGTTGAATGTAAGGTTTTAGACGTGATGGGTGCACGAACCAACGTCGCTTGCCATGCTGGATCCTGACACACTGTGGGCGGAGAACGCGAATAATAACAACCGGGCCTCTCCAAGGCTTAAGCAGTTTTGAGGAAGTAGCCAATGGTACCTGCGGGCAGTGGAGCCAGGCGCGGTCTCCTTCTACCCAAACGTGGCGAGACGTGCGGAGGTTCCGCAACCGCTCGTTGGCAAGCTGACGGGCTTCTGAGTTATTTTGAGCAGCCTCCCGGGCATCCACGAGACGACGCACATTAGCACGGATGTGGTCGGCAATCTTAGCCTTAGGTGCGGGCTGTTTAATGCGCAATTGTACGTCGATTGGGGGGCAAACCTCCCTACCATACCTAAAATAGAATGGCGAGTACCCCGTGGCAGCATGGGGCGCCATTCTATAGGCGGCCAAGACACCAGGTATGTGGAGATCCCAATCAGTCTGTGACTCAGACACCTGGTGGCTTAGCATGGAGGTAAGTGTCCTATGTAATCGCTCGACCATACCGTCAGTCTGGGGGTGATATGGCGAGGTGCGAATTTTGTGTGTCCCTAGCAGGTTGCACACATCCCGCAACAGGGTGGAAGAGAAATTTTTCCCTTGGTCGGTCAGCAGCGTTCGGGAGCACCCTTATCTAGGACATAGCCCTGGAAAAAGGCCTCCGTAATGGCTGCTGCAGACTGGTTGGGGAGTGGCCAGGCCATGGCCCATCGGGTAAAATATTCCACCCCAACCAAGAGGTACTTATTACCCCGAGGAGTAGCGGGAAACGGACCCAAAATATCCAACGCGACGATCTCATTGACCCGAGAAACCTTAATGGATTGGAGCGGCGGGCAGGACGGCCTAGCAGGTGGTTTCCGCCGTGCACATTCTGTGCAACCTTGCACAAGGTCAGCCACATCGTTTGCCATGCCCGGCCAGAAAAATTCCAATTGGATTTTAGCTAGTGTCTTCTGAACACCCAAGTGCAAGAGGCGACTGTGGGTTTCCCACACAAGTCGCCCTCGCAGGGAGGTGGGCACCACCAACGTGTGGGATTGGGACCCCCCATCCCAATGCATGAGGACGCCTTCCCGGATGACATATGATACGGGGCCCCCCTGCCCCCTGTGATCCTCGGCATCCCTAGCGCGGCGTCTCAATTTGAGGAGGGAGACGTCTTCCATCTGAAGACGTCCCCAGTCGTCCAACCCGAGGCCCAGCAATGCGTCCTGCGGAACTTGCGTGGAGGGAGCCCCGAGGTCCCCGATCCCATCCCCGGCCGCGGCCGCAAGGGATGGGGGCGGTACCCCGTCAGGCTGCCTACAACGCCCCGCACCCAAAAAACAAGCACAGCGCCCATTGGTCGGCAGTCGCGACAACCCGTCGGCGTTCCCGTGTTGAATCCCCTTGCGGTAAATGACAGTGAACGCAAAGTCCTGGAGGATCTCCAGCCAACGCGAGAGTTGTCCAGATGGTTGGTCCACTCGCAAGGCGTATTGTAGTGCCGCGTGGTCGGAGCGTACTGTGAAATGCCTGCCATACACGTAGGGTCTGTACTGCTTTATGAAAAAAACGATAGCAAGCAATTCGCGGCGCGTCACGCAGTAACGTTGCTCCGCGGGCGACAGCACCCTGCTGCCATAGGCGACGACGCGCTCCACTCCATTTACAATTTGCGACAGCACCCCTCCAATTCCGGTGTTGCTGGCGTCTGTATCCAGAATGAACGGAGTGGTAAAATCTGGATAAGACAGGGTAGGAGCATCGACCAGTGCTTTTCGGATGGCATTGAACGATGTCTGTTCTAACTCTCCCCAATGGAATTTTATCCCTTTGGCCGTTATTTGTGTGGAGGGGCTTCACAATGGATGCAAATCACGCAACACATCGTCGATAATATGAGGCGAAGCCGATAAAACTCCGCACCTCCCCAACAGAGGTAGGAGTTGGCCATGAGCGCACGCAATTTGTCTTTTCGGGGTCCGTGGCAATTCCCAAGCGGCTGACAATATGGCCCAAGTAACGAACCGAATCCCTCATGAGGTGGCACTTTTGCGGTTTGAATTTGAGGTTAGCCGCCCGCATTTTAAGGAAAACTGCCTTCAATCGCGTGAGGTGTTCATCAAAAGTTTTGCTGAACACGATTACATCATCGAGGTAGATTAGGCAAGAATCCCACTGGAGCCCAGCGAGGACCAGCTCCATCAGGCGCTGGAACGTCGCCGGAGCCGAGTGAAGACCCATGGGAAGTCTGTTGAATTGGAACAGTCCCTGCAGCGTGCGAAAGGCCGTCTTTGGTTTGGATGCGTCATCAAGGGGTAGCTGCCAAAACCCCGAGAGGAGATCCAAGGTGGAGAAGAGTGCGCACCTGCTAAGGCATCGAGCGACTCGTCCATCCTGGGAAGCGGGTAGGCGTCGGCCACAGAAATCTTATTAAGTTTCCTGAAGTCAACACAAAAGCGGAGGCTCCCGTCGTGCTTCTTAACAAGAACGATCGGCGCCCCCCATGGGCTATTTGATGGCGCAATGACATCGGCCGCCAACATATCGTTGACGGCCACCCGTACATGTTCCTTCTCGGCCGGGCTCAACCGGAATGGGTTTTGACGAATTGGAGCGGCATCCCCCGTGTCGATGTGGTGGCTTAGCAATTTAGTGCAGCCAATGTCGAATTTGTTTTGACTGAAAACGTCGGCGAAATTGCTCAGCAGCGTGCGTAATTTAGCATGCTGTAATGGTGACAAATCGGCAGAAGTGGAGCAAAGCGTGTCGAGCCATCCTGTGTCAGGACCTGGCTTGACAACGGAAGAGGACTCGCCCCTTACGTGACCCACGATCACATCTTCTGACGGGGCTGGCGTCGCGTGAGCAAGCACCATTCCCTGACAGATAACGGCCGTTTCCAATCCCGCGTTAAGGACCTGGATAAAGGGGTCGTGGTCGCTTCGCACGAGCGTTTGTGCACACACGAGGTCCGACACCCGCTCAGCTGAACGCGAAGGCCCGATCACAGCACCCCCCATGAACGCGTCGTAGTCAAGGGGTTTATGAAACTGGAGGGGAACTAACATCTGAGAGCCGGGAAGAATGTGAATTGTACAGGCCGCCAAGGCCTGCACCGTCGTAGATGCGGAGTGCAACCGAGTGGGTGTGGGCAGGAAGGCCATGCGTCGGCCGGAGGGGAGCTCAATACACCCTTTGTTAATGATAATTTTAATGGGCATCTTCCCCAAGAAATCTGTTCCGAGGAGGCACGGAACGGCGAGGGTTGATGAGACCAAAATGGGCCCAACTAATTGGACGTCAGCAATGCGGATCTGAGCATTGATCCGTCCGGTGATGCCCAACGAACCCCCATTTGCGGCATAGCATGGCACATCAACTGGCTGCAAGGGACGGGATGTATCGGGCAGTATGTTATAAATCATGTCTGAAATGATGGTCGCCGACGCACCCGTATCGATCAACATAAGAACATCAATGCCCTCGATGGAACCCACTACGGCAGAGGACCCTGCCGCTGCGGCAACGACCCTATGGGCCAACTCGGACCATTGACCTGGTCCGAGCGCCCGGTTGCTCAATGATGGGCCCGAATCCCCCTCCTCCGAAGCATGACCCCCCTGTGTGGTGTGAGGGTGCGTGCTTGTTGTAAGTGGGGGCCGAGAGTGCGAGGTGTCGTGACTCGCCTGGGTATGCCGAAGATACGGTGGTGGGCGAGGCGCTGGAGGTCCTGAAGTCCGGCGTCGGGGGACCTGGCAGCCGGACGCCACATGGCCCCGAAGGCCACAGTTGTGGCAGATGATGGACGCCCCGTCCTGGCGTGAGGTTGGCCGGTCCCGCTGGTGGTGATCTCGCTGGGATCGCCAGTTGGACGATCCGCGACTTTCTGTTGCTGCGAAGGCCTGATGAGGCCCCGAATGCACGTCATAGGTTTGTGCATCAGGTGGGCCTGCGCAGGCGGCGATGGTCGTGTCCTTTTTGCAAATGAGGTGTGCTTGGATGCACCTGGCAGCACGTAGCGAAGTAAAGTCGTCGTCGTCGTCGGCTGTCGGCATGGCAACTCGAAGCTGGTGGGCAAAGCTCATGAGCTTCTGCAGCACGAGTGATTCCACAGCGTCTTCATCCATGCGAGGGTAGGCAACCTGCGCCATGGCCAGCAGCGCGCTGCGGTACCCCATCGCCGACTCGGAGGCCTTCTTCCTCCTCGCATCGAAGCGGTGACGTGCTTCGGACGGGGGTCCATAAATCAGCCGCATCTGATGAAGGGCATCCGTGAGCGTGGCACGTTTCGCCCATGGCACCCCAAGGAGTGCTGCGAGGGCGTCGTCGTCGAGCATGGCCGGGAGGCCCTGAAGCGCTTCATCCTCCGACCAGCCGGACGTCTCTATAAGAGAGACGAACCGGCGTTCGAACGCTGCCCACTCACCCCCCTCTGAAGACTATGCCTTGAGTTCCGGTAGGCGTTGCTGGACGTGAGCCCCGCGCTCGTTGCCTGGCGACCCGGCTGAAGCTGGCTTCGCGTTCGCAGCGCTGTCACCTGGCGGTGAGGGACGCAGCGCTGATGACGCGGCGTTGCTAGGTTGCAG
>CM025686.2:228112-261020 GCA_014621495.2 Entosphenus tridentatus | reverse complement strand
AGCAACCCAACGTTCCTACCAGCTCCCTCCGCAGGAATGTGTTAATGCCTAATTTACAACGTCAAGGTTCCAACACGGTGCTGCAAAGGCTTTGTTACATGCTCTTTTAATTGTTAGATGCAGTGATTGTTGGGGTTCGCAAGATGCCCCATTCTGGGTGTGAGACATTCCAGTTTTTTTAGGAAGTAAATTTTCAAACGCATTATTCACAGGCGTGAAGTACAACTACTTTGTTTCATTATTAACATTATACATGTTTTGAACGATTTGAGAACCGCCGGGCTGCAGTAAGGGTTAAGAACCAATGGTTAGGTAAATTTTATTAGGTTTCTTGATTTAGAATGGGGTTAATTCGTAATTTGCAGATTTTCCAATGAGTATTGTGGCTGAATGCTACCAAATATTTATCTTGCATCAAGTGACCGTCGAAAAAAGTTATTGCCTGGCTGTTTTTTTTTAAAATCCTTTATATTAAGTTCACTTGCTTGATTGCTTACGACCGTGCAAATACTTCGGTCGTTTTTTAACCAACTTCCCGTGATCCAATCGAGCTGACATTTTCCACACAGACTCGTTGTGCGTGACAATGTTCGCGAAATTTATTTTCCAAAATTTTATATTTTTTAGGACAAAAATATATTTAATTACCAATTGCTTAATGCTGCCATGCAATCATCTGACCCATAGATGGCAGCCATCTCAAGCCCAGAGGACTCTAGCCGCCACGCATATAAAGGATTAATAGTGAAAAACCTTGTTTTTACGGGTTAATTTTTTTACCAAACGAGGGCCTGATGGAGCACAGCTCTCTGTAACCGTATCATGTCCTGGAGAACAGTCCCAACGCAACTCGACCATGTATAGGGGGGCTGCTGCCTGAACCACGTGAGGATACCACTTCGGGGGGGGGGGGGAGGGGGGCCGGTGGACATTTTTAATGGAGGGGATGATGGGGGAGGGGACGTATAGCAAACCGAATTTGGGAGACCGAGGGGGGAGAAGGAAGAGTGGAAGGGGGGTGGGCAAAGAAGGCCCCTAAGATCAAAACATGTGGCTGATGGGCGTATTATACTATCCTTACACCATTCCGCGTTGTGCTCCTACTACCACTGAGGAGCTAGACCCTCCTTTTTGGTCCATGTTTTCTGGCTCCACTAATCCGCCAAGCTCGTATCAGGCTCTGTATAAGAGGGGACAACCTGGCCTCAAACCTCTCCTTTTCTGCTTAGAACTCAAATGTTCAATGACTGCATGTGCTGTTGTTTCCTCGCGCTTTCTGTTTATAGGTGGTGTGTCGTCACTTTGGAAGGGTTTAGCCAGAGATCAACGATTACATTGTTGGTCCGCGTTTTGGGCAACTGAGAAAATGTGAGACGTCTTCTGACGTTGCTTCGCACAAAGGGCAGCAGATTGGGGTGTTTGGGTCGATTCGATTTTGGCAATCGGCTAGCATGGAGCAGTAACCTGAACAGATGTAGTAGGTTCCAGGACACTTTGACGACGTAGTCGGAGGCACACTTATGTATTAAACACCAAGCACATAACAGGCCGAGATGTACTACACTCGAAGGGGTATTGGCCTCTTCACCCGTCTAACTGGGAGATCAACAATCTATGTCACAGCTAGCCTACTCCTAGGTCCTCCACTACTGGGCTAGGGGAGGCTAGCTAACTCAGCCCTGTTTAAGCTGAGATTCCGGCACCCTGAGTCCCCAGGCAGGCTCTTATAAGAGCATCGGCTCTGGGCTCTTGGGGCCACGCCGTTGGCTTGCCCTGGTCGGTCCTTAGAAGGACAGCGATCCAGGGGAGTCCCAGGGCCTATCTAGCAGGTCTTCTTTCTTCGCTGGTTAAGCTGAACACTGACTCCCGAGCCCTCCGGCTCCCCGCCTTATATAGCAACTCCCCCCTGAGGGGTGGGGCCGTGGGGGATCCCAGCTCCGTGTTAGCCCCCCAGGCTAATCGGTGCGGACGTGGATGTAAGCACCTCTCGGCGTACGGCCATAACCACGTCCAGTGTGTTTGTTTCCCATCCGTAACAGCTCTACATCACCCCCCCCCCCTGTACAGCCCGCAGTCGTCCCGGCTGCAACAAAATCACAATAAAGATGATTCCCCCAAATCCGTGTGTGTCTCGAGTAATTACAACACAACAATAACAACAACAGAGAAAAACAATCCGTGTGTGCCTCGCGTAATTACAACACAACAATAACAACAACAATAGAGAAAAATAATCCGACGCACCCCCCCCCGAATAAATACCCCAACCCGTAAAAAAAACCCCAACATATATATACAATTCCCAGGACCTCCCCTCCCACCCCGCGACCCCCCCGCAAGGACCGCACAAGCGGCCGATCTCACAAAAGTCTGCGCGTTTTGGCGCGCGTTCTTGCAGCGGGACCATCATAAGGGGCAACCCCGGTTGGCCCAGTGGTGGGAGTCAACAGTCCGGGTGCGAGAGTGTCTGGCTTCGCTGCTGAGCGACCCCCGACCCCCCCGGGAGGGGTTGTCGGTCGCGAGCACGTAAATCCGGGTGCACCTGGAGGTGGAAAAGTCGGTGGCAGGTTAGGTGAAAGCAGCGAAGTCGGACTCCGGGAGTCGGTGGACTCCTCACATGTTTGGCCACGCGTGTGTGTGTTAGGAACATGGGGCGCAATGAACGGTTTCAACCTGGAGGGGTGCACGAACCACCGACGCTTCCCCCGTCGGATACGCACACATTGTGGCCGCAAGACCTGCACCACTTTCACGGGCCCCCGCCACGGCCGCACCAGCTTAGACGAGGTCGCCAGTGGTACTTGGGGACAGTGCAACCACGCCTTGTCACCCGGTTTCCACTGGAGTACATGTGCCCGACCCAGCCTGAGCCTCTCATTCGCCCTTTGGCGGAGTTCCGAATTCTGGATGGCCGCCTCCCGCGCCTCCGTCAATTTAGCGATGTTGAACCTGACGTGGTCGGTCAATTTAGATTCAGCATGCGGCGCGGAGATCTGCAGCTGAGTCGCGACAGGCGGGTTAGCCTCGCGGCCATACATTAGGAAAAAGGGCGAAAATCCGGTCGCCGCATGAGGAGCCGTCCTGTATGCTGCCAAAACCCCTGGAATGTGAAGGTCCCAATCGGTCTGGGATTCAGAGACCTGTTGGGACAGCATGGACGTGATAGTCCGATGCAGGCGCTCCACCATCCCGTCAGTTTGCGGATGATATGGGGAGGTACAATTTTTTTTCGTTCCCAGGAGCTCGCATACTTCGCTGAGAAGTTTACCCGAAAAGTTTTTACCCTGGTCGGTCAGCAGCCGCTCCGGAGTACCTTTGTCGAGGACATAGCCCTGGACAAAGGCCTCCGTGATGGCTGCTGCCGACTGGTTGGCGAAGGGCCAGGCCATAGGCCATCGCGTGAAATATTCTACCCCGGTTAGTAGGTATTTATTTCCCCTAGGTGTGGCGGGGAATGGGCCCAGAATATCAAGCGCAACGAGCTCGTTAACCCGGGAAACTGCGATAGACTGCAATGGTGGGTTAGACCCCCGCGCTGGTGGCTTCCGTTGCGCGCACTGAGCACATGACCCTAAGAGATCATCCACGTCCCTTGCCATGCCCGGCCAAGAAAAATCCAGCTGGAGCATGGCAAGGGTTTTGTGAGTCCCCAGGTGAAGGAGTCGCTCGTGCGCAGCCCACACCACTCTACCCCTCAATGCGGAAAGCACCACCAGCCGGTGGCGGCGGGATCTCCCATCCCAATGCATCAACAGACCTTGAACTAACCCCCATGAGTCGATGTTTTCCCCCCCGACCAACTCCCCCGATGCGACGGCGCAAAGCGAGGAGGGAGGTGTCCTCCATTTGGAGGTGCCCCCACTCCGCAACAGACAACCCCAGCAAGAAATCCCTCCCTTCTTGCTCGATAGGACCCGCAATCAAAGGCGCCTCAGCGGCGGCCGCAACGACCGAATCAACGATAACATTCGGAGGTCTGCAACGCCCCGAATCCAAGAGGCAAGCGCACTCAGAGGTGGGCGGCAACCGCGACAGAGCATCTGCGTTCGTGTGGCGAACGCCCTTACGATAAGTCGTTTCAAAATCGAAATCCTGTAGAATCTCCAACTATCGAGACAGTTGTCCCGATGGCTGTTGAACCCGCAAGGTGTACTGCAGCGCCGCATGATCTGTGCGGACGGTGAAATGTTGTCTGTACAGATATGGGCGATATTGCTGAATGAAATAAACGATTGCCAATAGTTCCCGACGGGTTAGACAGTACCTTTGTTCTGCCGGAGACAACACCCGACTGCCATACACAACCACATGCTCTACGCCCCCAACAACCTGCGAAAGCACGCCCCCAATGCCCGTGTTGCTTGCGTCTGTTTCGAGCAAGAAGGGTTTTGTAAAGTCGGGGTAACTCAATGGCGGAGCCCTCATTAGGGCGTCCCGGAGGGAGCAGAAAGCAGCCTCCTCCTCCTGACCCCAATGAAACTTGACCCCCTTGGATGTCAAGGCATGTAAGGGTTTCGCAATTGTAGCGAAATCAGCGACAAACCGTCGGAAATATGACGCAAATCCAATGAAACTCCTGACCTCCCCCACCGAGGTGGGAGTCGGCTAGGAGCTAACACATTTCGTCTTGGCGGGATCTGTGGCAATACCTGAACGTCCGACAATGTGACCCTAATACCGTACCGATTCGCGGAGCAAATTACACTTCTGGGGCTTGAATTTCAAATTAGCAGCCCGCATTTTGAGAAAAACGGCACGCAACCTCTGGAGGTGTTCATCGAATGTTTTACTAAAGACGATGACATCGTCTAAGTAAATCAAACATGAATCCCATTGCAACCCAGCCAGGACCAATTCCATTAATCGCTGAAAAGTTGCCGGCGCTGAATGTAATCCCATCGGCAAGCCGTTAAATTGGAAAAGGCCGTGCGGCGTACGGAAAGCAGTTTTCGGTTTAGATTCCTCATCCAGAGGGAGCTGCCAGAACCCGGACAATAAATCCAATGTGGAAAAGAAACGCACCCCCGCCAGGGCATCAAGCGATTCATCCATCCGAGGAAGCGGGTATGCGTCGGCTACAGAAATCTTGTTCAGCCGACAAAAATCGACACAAAAGCGCAATGAGCCATCGTGCTTTTTAACTAAGATGATCGGCGCACCCCAAGGGCTGGTAGAAGGGGATATAATATCCGCAGCTAGCATGTCGTCTACGGCCGATTTTACATGATCCTTTTCGGCGGGACTCAACCGAAAAGGATTTTGGCGGATTGGCGCGCTGTCACCCATGTCAATATGGTGTCGCAGCAGTTTAGTACACCCAATATCGTATTTGTTTTGACAAAAAACGTCGGAAAACTCGCGTAGGAGGATTCAAAGCCTCTCATGCTGTGAGTCGGACAGGTCCGATGATCCCGCACAAAGCGCATCCAGCCACCCCTCATCACGGTCCGAATGCGGTCGCGCCGGCGGAGCGGTGCTCACCTGACCAATGAGCGGTTCCTCATAGGGTACCGGCGTCGCATGCGCAAGCACGGTCCCTTGAGGAACCACAGCCATTCGCGATCCCACATTGAGGACTGCGATGAAGGGGTCCCCGTCCCCTTTCGCAATGGTCTGGGCCACTATCAAATCGGGTCCATTGACCCCGGCCCTAGATGGTCCCAACAGAACCCCCCGATCCCCAATGCCCTGGGCAAATGGTCGCCGCAGCCTAAGAGGCACGAGCATCTGAGCTCCCGGCGGTACGCGTACCGTCCTCGCAACCAGCGCCTGTACCGTCGCAAATGCCGTATGGACAGTAGCGGGGGAGGACAAAAACATCATACGTCGGCCCGACGGGAGTTCGATGCAACCCTGGTCGACCAAGAAACGAATCGGCATTTTGGCCAAGAAATCCGTCCCCAACAGGCACGGAACCGCCAGCGAGGAGGAGACCAATATCGGCCCGGATAATTTTATGTCCCCAATACAAATTTGCGTGCGTATCTGTCCGATAATGCCCAGCGAGCCCCCGTTAGCAGCGTAGCATGGAACATCAACAGGGAGCAAAGGACGGCTTTGAACGGGGAGAGTGTTATTAATCAAATCGGACACAATAGTTACCGATGATCCTGTATCAACTAAGACCCGCACCTCAACCCCATCAATATGTCCCACAACGACCGACGACCACGACGACGCGGCAATAACGCGATGGGCCAACTCGGACCACTGGCCCGGTTGGAACGCACTCCCCACTGTGGAACGTTTCAGCGCAACGACAGGCAATTTTTGACCCCCGTTCGTTGCAGTGCATGAGTGTGTCACAGGTGTGTGCGTAAGCCAAACATGTGGGGTGCCACGACTCGCCGGAGTTTGCTGGTGAGGCGTGGGTAGAGGTGCGACGTCCGGCCGAGGCGTCGCCCCGCGCTGTCGAGGAGCCCGGCATCCCGAAGCCACATGGCCCCGGAGGCCACAGTTGTAGCAGCGCGTGAGCACCCCAGACGGCTTGGGCTGATCCTGGTGGCTTGGTCCGTCCCGAGCCGGTCGTCCCCCGGATCTTCACTCTATCGGCCGATCCACAGCGCAGACCTCTTCCGATGGGAGGGTGGTTGCAGCCACGGTGTGCCCGGCCGCCGCCTTGCTGGCCTTGCGATACTGGGACAGCAAGTTAGCGTGGATGTGCCGCGCGGCCCTCAGGGAACACATCTCCGTGTCGTCTTGCGCTAAGATGACAATATCCAAATCATCTGCCAACAGCAGTATCTTCTCTGCCACCATGGCATCCACCCCTTCCTCGTCCATCCGAGGGAAAGCCGCCTTCGCTAGGGCCAGGAGAGCTGTGCGGTATGCCAGAGGCGATTCCTTGGCGCCCCGCTGGCGATCGTAGAACAGCTGCCTGCAGTCCGAAGGTGGTCCATAGACTGTGGACAGGAGTTGAAGCGCCATTTGCAGTGTGGCGTGCTTCGCTCTTGGCACCAAGGTGAGGGTAGCGAGGGCGTCACTGTCGAGCATCGCCGGTAGTGCGCGTAATGCCTCGTCATCCGTCCATTGTGCCATTTCTTGGTGAGCGAGGAAGCGTCTTTGGAAGCCTCCCCAGTCACCGTCTTCCCCCACGAACTCTTTGAGAGGTGGTAATCGCTGCTGTAACGCAGTGTCCGCAGTCGAAGATCGCGCCCCGTCGTTCCCGCCACTCCGCACCGTTTTGGCGGGAAGGGCGAAAGCCATCGGCGGTCGCTCTTCTGGTGACGCGCCGGCCGCCATTGATGACGTGGCGGTTCCTGGTTGGCGAGAGTCAGTCACCTGACGTAGCCCGGCCCCGCCCTCAGCACCCACTGCACCGATGGCGGGAAATCCGACGTCCAGGCCCGTAGAAATGGCGGGAACCGGCGCTGCGTGTCGTCCGTCTTTGCCCCGTGCAGCTCCTCCAGCCCCCAGGCGAGTGATTTCTTCCAACGTGGTGGCTGCCACGTAGAGTAGCTCCGCCAGGCGGGAGTGAGCCAGCCGTATTCCATCAGCCGACGGTCCCCACCCGTCCTGTCGTTGCGGTGTGGGTGGACTCGGCCCCGGTTGCTCGGATTCGCCCTCCGCGATCTCGAGCTCTGAGTTGGCCGAGGTTTCCTCCTCCCCCGGTTCCCTGGTACGAGCCGTCCGTCTCGTATCCATCCTTAGAAAACCACTTCTGACGCCAGTTGTAGTAGGTTCCAGGACACTTTGACGACGTAGTCGGAGGCACACTTATTTATTAAACACCAAGCACATAACAGGCCAAGATGTACTACACTCGAAGGGGTATCGGCCCCTTCACCCGTATAACTGGGAGATCAACAATCTATGTCACAGCTAGCCTACTCCTAGGTCCTCCACTACTGGGCTAGGGGAGGCTAGCTAACTCAGCCCTGGTTAAGCTGAGATTCCGGCACCTTGAGTCCCCAGGCCGGCTCTTATAAGAGCATCGGCTCTGGGCTCTTGGGGCCACGCCGCTGGCTTTCCCTCGTCGGTCCTTAGAAGGACAGCGATCCAGGGGAGTCCCAGGGCCTATCTAGCAGGTCTTCTTTCTTCGCTGGTTAAGCTGAACACTGACTCCCGAGCCCTCCGGCTCCCCGCCCTATATAGCAACTCCCCCCTGAGGGGTGGGGCCGTGGGGGATCCCAGCTCCGTGTTAGCTCCCCAGGCTAAACGGTGCAGACGTAGATGTAAGCACCTCTCGGCGTACAGCCATAACCACGCCCAGTGTGTTTGTTTCCCATCCGTAACAGCTCTACACAGAGATGAGCCAGTTTTGTGCGAGTTGCCCGGGTCAGGGATTTTTTGTCCTCTGCTATGGTTTGGGGCCCACCCGGGTGGGGGCCCACCCGGTGGGTGGGGGCCCACCGGGTAGCACGACATTTGGCTTGTAGGCGTTCAGGCAGTGTATGGTGGCAGCGGTGTGCAAGTGGTTCTAAATTGATTTGGTGGTGCTATTTGGTGGAAGAGCATTTAAAGTAGATTGCACGTTGGCAGAGCTGAAGGAAAGCTAGGTGGATTTCACATTCCTAGCAGGTGCAAGGATGCGTTGTCGAGTGCTATGAAGCCAGATATTGATCGGTGAGAAGCTTGCAGTGGTTTGAATCGGAAGAACTTTGATTTCTTGGTGGAGGTGATCAATGGGTGCCATGAGGTGGCATCCTGTGGCTAGGTGCAGTGCTTGGTATTGGGCGGTTTGGAGCTTTTGGTAACCTGTAGAGAAGAGGTTTGGGCATCAAATGGGACTAGCATAATTGATGATGGGACTTCCAATGGCTTTTTAGGTTCAGAGTAAAGTTTATTTTTGTTGACCCCCAAGATGTGCCGGCTATAGATCGTAAGATGCTATTTCGTTTATTAACTTTTGCATGGACGTTTCTGCCGTGTTGAGTGAAGCTGAACATGGTGTCAAAGTCCTAGGTTTTTTCGGTAAAGTCACGTAGGTAAAAATAAATAATAAAATAATAATGATAGAAATAATAATAGAAATAAAATTATAAATCACGATTTTTCGGAGGCAACACAAGTCTCCGTGATCAGGTGGGACCGTCACAGCTAGATTTACTGTATCAAGTGAGGCAAAATTCCAAGATACAATTTCTTAAATACAAGTTAAGGGGGGAGGAGGGGGGAGGGGCTTATCTGAATGTGGTAGCCAATGAATGGAACGTGTTGGGGGGGGTGGGCGGGACTAAAAGAGAACAATAGGTGCACATGTTGTTGTTTTACCCAGTGTTGGTTGAAAATCCAAATAGAAAAAGGAGAGTACTGTTAAATGCTGAGGATGTCAACACTCGGTAAAGTAGAATAGTACCTGTCAAATAAGATGGTCCAAAATGTGTAGTTAAATCTTTTTTGCATGGTTAATAACATCTTTCCAATGATTACTCAGTTTGTACCCATCATCACGGTTGAAGTTATGTCTGTGTTTGTATATCTGGTTGGCTTCGTGTACAAACCTTTGATGATAGCCAGAAGGTTTGCAGAGCACCTTGGTCTCGGAAAACACAATATCATGAGATCGGCAATGGCGGAAGACACCACAGCTGCAACTCAGTTTATAGACTCTAGGGTATTGCAAGTCAGGAATGACATCCTTCACAGATGGAATTAGATCACGGATTTTATGTACTGTACTGAATCGGACTCGGATCTTATGTTTGTTTAGAATTTTGGAGATCTTTTTGGTCACGCCTGCTATGTATGGCAACGTGATAGTTTTGATCGGAGTTTCAAGTGGCTGTTTCTGTATGGTGGGAGAAACAGCTTGGCGGATGGTGCGGTTAGAGTATCCGTTCATCCTGAGGGCCCCATGTGCATGTCTTAATTCACTGGCCAGGTGGTGTTGGTCAGAAATGCCATGAGTTCTGTGGTATAGCGTTTTGATGAGATAATTATTTTGAGATGGGTGGTGGTGGGAATCATGTTTAAAGTAGGAATCTGTGTGGGTGGCTTTCCTGTAGACAGAATGTCCAAAGGATCCGCCAGGTCTCCTCTCAAACAGAATATCTAAGAATGGTAGTTTACCATATTTCTCCACTTCCATGGTGAATCTGGTGGATGGGTGTCTGGAATTTATGTGGTCCAAGAAGTGGTTCAATGCTGGGAGGCCATGTGGCCAAATGACGAAAGTGTCATCCACATACCTCTTCCACAGGGAAGGACGCAGGGTGGATGTCTGGATGGCGTTTGATTCAAACTTTTCCATGAACAAATTGGCTATCACTGGTGACAAGGGGGAGCCCATAGGGGTACCCTCATTCTGTTTGTAGAAGATGCCATTCCAGGTAAAATAAGTGTTGGTGAGGCAATGCCTAACCAGCGCAGGCACATCCGAATTCAATCCATGTTGGACCAGGTCTTCAATTATTGTTACGGTGTCAGGTACTGGGACTTTGGTAAACAGAGATACTACATCAAAACTGACGAGGATATCTCTCATCAAAACGCTATACCACAGAGCTCATGGCATTTCTGACCAACACCACCTGGCCAGTGAATTAAGACATGTACATCGGGCCCTCAGGATGAACGGATACTCTGACCGCACCATCCACCAAGCTGTTTCTCCCACCATACAGAAACAGCCACTTGAAACTCTGATCAAAACTATCACGTTGCCATACATAGCAGGCGTTACCAAAAAGATCTCAAATTCTAAACAAACATAAGATCCAAGTCTGGTACAGTACGTAAAATCCGTGATCTAATACCATCTGTAAAAGATGTCATTCCTTACTTGCAATACCCTGGAGTCTATAAGCTGAGTTGCAGCTGTGGTGATTGTTACATTGGGGAAACGAAACGTCATGTCTCCGATCGTGTCCGCGAGCACAAGTCACACCTGAAACACGGCAAAATTGAGTCTTCAGCTTTTGCCGATCATTGCTACAAAGCTGTGGGCTCATGATATTGTTTTTTTCCGAGACCAATGTACTCTGCAAACCTTCTGGCTACCATCAAAGGTTTGTATACGAAGCCATCCAGATATACAAACACGGACATAACTTCAACCGTGATGGGTACAAACCGAGTAATCATTGGAAAGATGTTATTAACCATGTAAAGATTTAACGACACATTTGGACCATCTTATTTGACAGGTACTATTCTACTTTACCGAGTGTTGACATCCCCAGCGTTTAACAGTACTGCCTTTTTTTGTATTAGGATTGTCAGCCAACACCGGTTACAACCCCAAGTGCACCTATTGTTCTCTTTTAGCCCCGCCCCCCCCCCCAACACGTTCCATTCATTGGCTACCACATTCAGATAAGCCACTCCCCCCCTCCCCCTTAACTTGTATTTAAGAGCTTGTCTCTTGGAATTTTGCCTCACTTGATACAGTAAATTTAGCTGTGACGGTCCCACGTGATGACGGAGACTTGTGTTGCCTCCGAAACGTCGTGATTTATTATTTTATTTATATGATTATTTCTATTATTTTTATTATTTATTTTTACCTACATGACTTTACCGAAAAAACCTAAGAGTCTGAATGGCATTTCTCCTGAACTCCCTCTCCCTCGCACTGTAGGACGGGCAACCTGTCAAGACAATTTCTCCTGGACTTACTCAATCCTGCATAATAACTGACATGATGACGCGTGAAACAGTACTCTATTTTATTGGGGTGATTTGAATGTTCCTTCTAAAGACTTGGTGGCCATTTTGTTTACGAGAAAAAATGCCAAGAAAAAACAAAACCTCCCAAACAAACAAAGTGTGGCAGCATTGTGGCGTGCAAAACAAACGGAGGAGCTACGCCTCTCAACAGCAACCAAACGATGAAGGCAGCTTGGCAGCACAGGCTGAGTAAACTGCAGAGCAGCTTGCATCAAGACAAGCTGGAGACTGCACCATTACTGTTGCAAGAGCACAGGCTGAGGATAATCCTGGACAGCGTGTATGGGGAGACGAGCCAGACTGCAAAATTACTTTTGCAGCACGGGCTAAGAAAACACGTCTTGGCTCGTTTGAAAGGTTTTCTGGTGCTTTGCGCCTCGCCTGTTGCCCCCACTGATGTCCTCTTTCCACCCCCCCCCCCCTCCTTTGAAATGTGCAGTTACTACTATAGTCGGTAGATGCTATTATAGTTACTAGACCTCTCTTTCTCTTGGCTGTCCATAGAAAAAGATGACGATTGCTCCTCTTGTGGGTGGTCTAGTACTTTTGGCGTATGTGCCACTTCATGTGGCTGTGGATTCCGATGCGACAGCAGCACACTTTGCTACAGATCGGACACGTGTGTTGGGTCTCGGATGGCGTTATTCCAGCTGTGCGTTTGTGTCTGGGGGTGTCTCTGAGTGCATCTCTCGCATCTCCACTGTGAGATAGCATCTTCCATGTGCTGAACCCCTCTGGCACAGGTGGACCACCAGGTGTTAAGGACCAGCCATCCCGGCTGAGTCAGGATGAAATAATGCAAGCGACAGGCCACAGCAGACACGATGGAAACAAAACTAACAACGAATAGAATCAACGAAAGGGAAGGGACTAGGATTCGGTACGGAACACCGGCCCGTCCTCCGTGCAACAAGCAAGAAATAATTAAGGAATAGAAGGCAATGCACAACAATGGTTACCGACACGCAAGAACGGCAGACGCGCATAAATCAGGAATGCGGTGTCTTAGAGCGTGTCCGTGTTGCTGGTCCATCCGCCTGGCTCAAGTACAACTTCAGAGACCAACTGGTAGAGCAGGAGTGACGGCCAGGTGCTCCACTCCCCCTTCAAGTCCACATCCGGTTAGCACAACCGGTGACACCCAGTGTGGCAGGCGCCGAAGATCTGTGACGAGAAGGAGAACCCAACCTCCTGAGGCACAGCACCACGAAACGCACATCAGCATGTCGTACACGACAGCCACCCGGCCCCAGGGTAGTGGAGATGATCGTAATCCGCCCGGCGTAAGGAGAAAACCAAATAAAATACACAAAAATCGACGCGTTGGATGCACAATAAACACCCCGAAGCGAACTGAAGTCACACACTGACACGGCATGGATGGCAGGGTATCACACCGCCCTACTACCATACCACCCCGCGGGTGGCAATAGGGCAAAGACCGATAGACCAACACCCATAGACATATACCCCTTAACATGCCGGACGACCTTCTACACCCCGGCCCAAGACGTCGCACTTCAGGTTGACCCCTATACCCGGCAAGAAGTCGCACCTGGGGGATGCCCCAGTATCTACATTTTAAATAAAAATATAATTTGCACGTGACAACAAAAATTTTCCTGCTCTTGCCCATCAGCAGTCCTCCCTTGAGGACCAGCACAGACATCTCACGCACACAGCTTCTACCCACTGTCACTCTCAACGCAGCCTCCAGCCGCACACCCTCGCGTGGAGATAGCAATGCTCCCCAGCGGCAACATTTAACTTGCCTTCGCCCGCACCGTGGTCGTCCAACCACAGCAACGTCCACTGGCCATCCACTCGGCCATTGCAATTTCGGGGACGAGACAATGGCACATCGCAACGACTCAGCCACGCTCTATCCCGTACTATACCACCACCAATGGACACACCCCAGCATCTTATAGTCGGACGCTTTACAGACAAGGGAAGGTTCGTCCCTTGGCAAGGCCAGACCCCATCAACCCCCATGGGCAATGTTCTATAGCCAATATCTTGACGATATGGAGTCGCACTCCACAACATGCATTCCGAACAACTTAGGCTTACTATCACCAATAGGCTGAACCCTCTGTCCAGCATGTGTCCTCACTGCCGTCCTAGCAATCAACCCGGATCCGTCGCATTCCGCTAACCTAGGATCAGCAGGACTAGTTCCCCTATACATTCAATACCGTTATAACTCAGAGCAGAATAAGTCCGTGGCCCTTCCCGCTGGAGGACCCGCAAGGGGAATCCCTGCCCCATGCTAGCCAGGTCTCATCGTTCACTGAAACATAACGGAACCCCTACTCCTGAATTCCGTGAGCCTCCGGTCCACCAGATTAAACCGTCTGCCACCGCACGATGGAACCCCGACTCCCTGAGCCATATGAGCACACAGCCCATTAGTTTGAAACATACCACGGAGTGTCTCGCCTCCGGGCTGTCAGGTCAGCCATCAGCCAGAGCCCGATGTGACCACAACTCGTGCATCACCCACTCAACAATGGCAGGCGTATACTGGTGAAATCTGTGCCCCAGAATAGAACACAGCCAGCATCTCTGTCCCAAAATGCTGGTGCAATGACATGCCCCTCCTTAGTCAAACACGGACCACTATGTTCCTGTTACCCCAATGGGCGTCAACACGCCAGCATATTGCACAATGCAATGCACGCACACAAGTTAGAGCGCAACACGAGAGTCGAGGGATGAGATCCATAACCGCATCTCTGCGGCTCGACGTGTATACTGAAAATGGCGGCGGCACGCGCGAAGTGCCCCACCGAGGTTTCCCGCGCTAAAAATGGCAGCGGTACGCACGCCCGTGCGCGCTCAAAATGGAGGTGGCACGCGCGAAGCGCCCCACCGAGGTTTCCCACACGTGCTCAAAATGGTGGTGGCACACGCGCCCGCGCGCGCTCAAAATGGCGGCGGCACGCGCGAAGCGCCCCACCGCAGTTCCCCGCGCGCACTCAAAATGGCGGCCCCATGCGCCAAGCGCATCTCCGCGATTTCCCGCGCTAGACAAAATGGCGGCCCAACGTGCGACCAATTTGGCAGTTTTCCCGTGCGTGCACCCCAGCTGCCCCTTGCTGGGGGTCACAATACACATCCCCTGTCACGTGTTAACAACCCCCAACGATATGACGCATCGCCGCAGCTCGTTGCGCACAGCAGTCGTTTCGGGGGAATTTTTAACCCAATCTTTGATCAAGACCCATTGTTCATACACACCAACTCGCAATGCAACCCCTGGCCGCACGCAATCAACGGAAAGAGCGACGCCACTTGGCGGCAATTTACGGCCCCACGCACCCTTGACGGCAGATCCACCAAACAACGCCCTCATCCCTCAACAATCGTAATTTCATATGAACATTTCGATTTAAAGCTTTCGTGACTGCAGGGATTCATCTTCTTGGTTCTTTCGGTAAAGTCACGTAGAAGGGAAGTAATAAAATAATAAAAATAAAACATAATAAAATTCATATGAACACACATGCAATCTCGTGTGCACAAACACTCATACAACCAAAAATTAGGGTCCCCCAACGAATAGACCAATTTCCGAACAGGTACGCACAACTAATAACAATCCCGATCCCAATGGTCAGAACAATGCACCGCACTCCATATCCGTACAGAAAGACAGTCTATACAGTACGTGCAGTCAGCATATGGCGATCACAAGCAGTAAAGTTCCATACAGGTCGTACATTGTGAACAATCGCGAGCAGAGCTGCAGGCAGACAACACACCGTTAACCCTATCATACCTTGCAGCAAAAAAAAAATCATCAAAAAAAACACGTCGCACACGGCAACCCACGGGATGGTAACGGGCACGGGACATTTGACTCAACCGAATTAATAATTAACTTCACCATCAAGATAACATCCCCATGCCGCAACGCATAAACACTTTTTTACACAGAGCAAACACAAGCAGACAGCGCGTCCATCCTCAACACACACACACACAGCCCGAACCAATCTCCACAATCTCGAGCCATAAGAAACAATCGCAACCCGGCGCACGCAAGATGGGTGAGGTGTGTGTTAGGGCCGGGTGCGTATCGTCACGACTCGTCCGGGGGCTGCGGCGAGCAGAGGACGGCAGGGTGGGGACTTGAGACGCCTCGAAGAACTCGGACGGTGAGCGCGGCGTCCTCTGGCGACTGCTCCGGTGTCTCACACACGAGCCAGGGCGGGGATGCTCCCGCCCAGGCAGCAGCAGCAACGGCGGCTTCCCCCGTGGCTCCGGCGCTCTCTCGTTGAAGGTGGTGAAGCAGCATCGGTGTCCTCTCCTTGCAGCTCCTTCCCGCAAAAACAGCTGCATCAGCAGCAGGATGCACACCACGCGGCGCCTCCGAGATGGCAGCGCCCGGAGGCCTCTCCGCCGCGATGTTCAAGATGGCGGCGGCCTGCCACGTGGTCGCTGGAGGATGTGTGCTGGCAGCCGTCTTCCCAGCGCGCCCGATGTCCTTCACTGGTGCGGAAGACACACCAGCCGTGGTTGCAATAACCGGGACCACGGAGCCCGGGGTCAGCCGGTTCGGGGTGCCACCTCTTCGTCGTCGGAAGACGTAACAAGTGGGTTACGCTTTTTCAAGTGCTCGGCCATCTTCCTTGATGTTATTTTGCCTTGAAAAAGTCCACTTCTGACGCCAGTGTAATAAAGGACTTCCTCACGCACTGCTTGGTCTCCATCAGTCTTTATTCGGGTTAACACCCGCACCCCGCTGGTCCCAACACCGGACCAGCTGCTCCTCACGACGCACCCCGCACGCGCTCCTCCATCAGTCTCTCCAGCTCCCCCGCTCCGCACACCGCTGGCCGACGGTGTGCTGAAGCCCTGCGGCCACGTGGCTGATGGCGCGGATTCCCTCCGGCCACCCAACGTGGTCCCGCTTCTTCATTCCAAAGACTGACCCGGAGCCCTTCCGGGCTCCCACCTATATCCCCTTCACCACGTGACCCTGTCTCCTCCCTCACACCACGCCCTTCCGAACCTTCCAGATCTCGCCTCCCCATTGCGTCCTACTGGCTCTGCCACTAGGTTCCGCCTTCACTCACCTCGCTTCCGATTGGACCCGAGGTGAGCGGGGACCTTCACATACGCCCCCATACTGGCTCCGACCCCCAATACCCCGGGCCGTATGATTGGCCTAAAGGCCAGCAGCGAACCCCGCTTGCGCTCCCATTACATAAGTATTGATTTGGAGGCCGACAGAAGGGTTGGAGGTGACCCGGTTGAGGGAGTGTTGCATGGATTTTGGGGTATGAACCATGAGTGCACAGTCGTCTGCATATTGCAGTTCAAAGAACTGTTGGGGTCTGGATTTTGTGTGGGCTTTGAGGCGTTTAAGGTTGAAGAGATTTCCATCCAGATGGTACTGTAGCTGGATTCTGTCGATTGAGTTGAGGGAGTTGTGTGCAAGGCTTGTGATGGCAGCAAGGAGCATGTTGAATTTCACTGGAGCCAGAACACAGCCTTGCTGGACCCCAACCTCCATGTTGAAGGCCTCTGATTGAAGTCCACCAAGCATCACTCTGGCATGCATTCCTTCATGGAACTGTTTTAGAATGCTTTGACACTAGGGAAGCACCACAAGTTTAAGCTGCTGCCAGAGTATCTCGCGGTTGATGGTGTTGGATGCTTTGGTGAGGTCGATAATAGCTATTAAGAAGTTTTTGTTTTGATCCCAGCATTTTTCCTGCAGATGTTGTGGCACAAATATCATGTCAGTGGTGCTTTTGCCTTTCCTGAAGCCCCACTGGGATTCTGGGAGGATGTTTTCGGATAGCTGCTCTGCGAGCCAGTAGTGCATTATCCTGGCAAGGACCTTCCTGGCGACATAAAAATGGCAGCTAGGGGTGTACAACTCCTCTCGAGCAGTTTTGAGTGACGATCTCATAGGCAAACCATGAAGCAGTTAAGGTTTTACCTGGTTAATAACATCCTTACAATGATTTCTTAATTTGTATCCATCTTCTCGGATGAAGTTATGTCTATGTTTATATATCTGGATGGCTTCATGAACAGACCTTTGATAGTAGCCCGAAGGTTTGCAGAGTACCTTGGTCTCGGAAAAAACTATATCATGAGAGCCCACAGTGTTATAACAATGGTCAGCTACGGCAGAGGAATTGGTTCTGCCGTGTTTCAGATCTGCCTTATGCTCACGGACACGGTCCCAGACATGGCCTTTCGTTTCCCCAATGTAACAGCCACCGCAGGTACAACTTAGTTCGTAAACTCCAGGATATTGCATGTCAGGAATGACATCCTTCACAGATGGGATTAGATCACGGATTTTGTGCACTGTATTGAATCGGACCTGGATCTTGTGTTTGTTTAAGATTTTATAAATCTTTTTGGTCAAACCTGCTATGTATGGTAACGTGATGATTTTGATCGGCTCCTCAGGGGGTTGTTTCTCCATATTTGGAGAAACAGCTTTGCGAATAATTTGGTCCGATTACCCATTCATCGTGAGGGCCTGGTGTATGTGTTCCAGTTCACTGGCTAGGTGGTGTCGGTCGGAAATGCAGTGGGCCCTATGGTGTAGTGTTTTGATGAGGGAATTCTTCTTTGCCGGATAGAGGTGGGAAACAGGTTTCATAAAGGAATCTGTGTGGGTGGCTTTCCTGTAGACAGATTGTCCCAATGAGCCATCAGGTCTCTTCTCAAACAAAACATCAAGGAAGGCTAGTTTACCATTCTTCTCTACTTCCATGGTGAATTTGATGGATGGGTGTATGGAATTGATGTGGTTGAGAAATTGGTTCAATGCTGGTAGGCCATGTGGACAAATGACGAAAGTGTCATCCACATATCTCTTCCACAGGGAGGACGCAAGGTGGATGTCTGGATGGCGTCTGTTTCAAATTTCTCCATGAAAACATTGGCTATCACTGGTGATAAGGGGGAACCCATGGGGGTACCCTCATTTTGTTTGTATAAAGTACCATTCCAGGTGAAGTACGTGTTCGTAAGGCAGTGCCCTACCAGCGCAGGGACATCAAGGTTCTGTCTATGTTGGACTAAGTTTTCAATTAATGCTATGGTGTCAGGCACTGGAACTTTTGTGAATAGAGAAACCACATCAAAGCTGACGAGGACATCATCAGGGGACAGTGAAATGTCCTTGATGAGAGAGACCAAGTGAGTTGAATTAAGTACTGCTGAAGTGGTCTTGCCAGTAAAGGGAAGCAAGGTATCCGACAGAAAATGATCTAGTTTGTAGGTAGGTGAGTTGATCGTGGACACACGCCGAAAGAACCAAAGAATATGGAAATTGCCGACAGAGCACGTTGATGATGTCATCATTGCAAAGCTTCAAAGCCCAACGACGCCTGTGCCCAGGGAGAGGCCGATCCCCAAGGCTCATCCAACTATGCGCTGGGAAGAGTTCAGACGGTTTACTTGACCCCTGACCATGGACTATCATCCCAACTCGCCAGCGCTCACCTTGCGTTCGGTTGGCCATGGTCGGCCCGTCCCTCTTCCCTCACTCTCTCCGACGTGATCTGGCGGCTGGGGACCTCTCTGTCGGCGTGTGCATTGTCGGTGCGATTGGGCCTTGTATATATGTTGTGTATATAGTGTAATTTTGTATAGGTGGGTAGGCCTCGGCAAGGTAAGGTAATTTACCCTTTTTACCGGGTAAAACGGTAAAGGTAAAAGGTGTCGACATGCCAAGAGGTAAGGTAAAGGGTAGGGTAAAGGTAGCTCGGAAGAATTACCCGGTAGGGTAAAGGTAGCGTGAAGTATTACCCGGTAAATACAGTACCTTATTTACCGCTAAAAGCTCCGTAATATAATTTTTTTTTTAAATACGCTTTTCTTAAATGTACTAGTAATGGCAGAACTCCACGACTCCAGAAAGTGGCCGCAAAGCTTGCCATAACGTAAGGGACCGTGGCCAATTACAGCCAACGTTAGTTGAGCGTGGAAAATTAGACCCAAGCCGAAACATAACATATAAAACATAAAAAAAATTTTTTATGATAGAATATTATATTGTCATCAGTATGACATAAGTATACCAAGTTTGCAGTCGATACTACATTGGGAAGTCGATTAAACTTGAGTTACAAGATTTGAGGATATAATGACAACAACAACGACAAGTGTGGAAAATTTGAATCATCGAGAGTATTCTATATGAATAAAGCGCTCTACCTAGCATTTACCATTATAAACCTTCTTCATGTGTAGTACCCCAGTAATTACCCTGTAATCGGGTAATTTGTATGGGGTAAGGGTAAAAGGTAGGGTAGAGTGATTGTATTGTGGTAAGGTAAAAGGTAGGGGAAAGGTAGGCTCGTTGTTTTTACCATTTACCTTGCCGAGGCCTATAGGTGGGCTGGGGTAATTATGTGCGACCGCGGGGGGGGGGGGGGGGTAGTTTTCTTCTCGTTCCCATTCATTCATTGAGGCACGCGTACACTGGGTTTTGGGTTTGTTGCTGTTGTTATTGTTGACAGCCGGGTCGGCTGAATACTACAAGGGGGGAGGGGGGGAGGTAATGTAGCGCTGCAAATGGGCTGCAGGCACTTACCTGCAGTGGCAGACAGGGCCCATCAGGGGCAGTATCTTGCACCGGCAGCGTGGCCAGAGACGGACACACCTGGGAGGTTTATGAAAGCCGGACCTCTCACCGGGTCCGGGGCCAGTCCAAGACAGAAGCCAGAAGACCAGCTAGCCAGGACCCTGGGACCCCTATCCCCGCTGTCCTTGTAAAGGCCGGGTCCGAGTGGGCCAATGGTCGGGACCCGTACCTTGGCTGAGTCGGGTCAGAATAGCCTCCTTTAGGTCACTCATAACCGGAGGACCTGAGAGCGGTAACCCGGTGTTAATACGCACTAGTTCGGAGGCTGTACCTCCCCAGGTCATAAGTAAAAAGGGCTGTAGCCTTAGAGAAGGCTGTCACTGTTGCTGTTAAGCGTTTATTGAAAAAACGCGTTGAATCTACAAGTCGTTTCCGAGAACTCACTACACATGTACCAGGTGAACAAATTAATGCATAAATAATGAGAGAAAAAAATACACAAATGTTTTTTTTGCAGATGAAGTTAATTGAATAAATCCAATCAGTCTCCTTACCCCAGACCACAATCCCCCGATTTAGGATAACCTTCACTGGAGGGGTGATCGAGTGGCCAAAATGTTCCAAGCCAGTTGGATCATGTAAATTCTTATATTCCAGCATATACCACGACAAATATGACTTTAGTTCAGATTTTCCTAAGTTGATTGAATTGATTTGTCAGATGTGGAGCCGATGAGTCTTTCTGGACTGTGGGGGCTGCACATTTGAATGCTCGTCCAGCAATTGGTGTATTTAAGTTTTGGGGTGGACAGCAAACATAGTAAAGCAGAGTGGAGAACCACAAGGGGAGAATAAACTGAAATGAGAAGTGAAAGATAGGCAGGGGCTAGCACATTAATATTTTTTTAACAGTAAGTGCAATCTTAAAATGTATTCTGGACTGAATAGGGAGTCAGTGGAGGGATCGTAAGATGGGTGTAATATAATGACGCTTACGGGTATGAACGAGTACTCTTGCAGCTGCATTCTGCACATATATGTGTAGTGAGTTCAATTGAGTCGCAGATGTAATCTTGGAAGCAACACATTTATTTAACATCAACACACGGTCACCAAAAAAATTCCTTCATGGGACCCAGCTTTCATGTGTGATCCGGCAGACCTCAAGTTGGTTCAGTGAAGGTCCGAGGTGGTATCTCGGGCGACACATCTTCATCCGGGACTGCTGTTGGGCGTAGCTCCTGCATAGGCGAGGTGGTCAAGGTTCGCGATGCAGCTTGGAGCAGCGGCCAGAGAGGTCGGTCGGCTCCTGCCTGATGTGCTGCGAGGGGGAGCGGTGGCTGCATCCCCGGAGCTCTAGCTCACTGTGTATCGAGTGGCGGCAGCGGCTCTGGCTCTGGTGTCTCTGTCCGCTGCGTGGCGATGGAAGATGGTGGCTGCATCCTCGGAGCTCCAGCTCGCCACATGGCGGGTGCGGGTGGCGGCTCTGTCTCTGGGAGCTCCACTTGCTGCGTGGCAGGGAGAATTGACAGCTCCGTCTCCAGGCCGACGCTGTCGACTAGGCACTCCACGTGAATTTGCTGTTGTTCTGGCTTGTCGACCCCGGCTCCTAGGACTGCGGGGATCGGCGGCTGCTCAAGTTGCACAGCATCTAATCTTTCCCCTTTCTCTCCTCGACGATCGCTGTCAGAAACCAATCAATGGCGGAGGTACGGCGGTCCAGTCTCTTAACTATGTGTTGCCAGTCTTTTTGTCTTGGCGATACTGGTTTCCTGGTCCGTGGCGGGCCTCCAATTCTTTCGGGAATTTAGCTGCCAGCGGCTCCCGGTTCCTGATGGGTTCCAGTTCTCGGGGACCTGGGGCACTTATGGATGACACCTCTTCCTCTGAGGGAGCTCCCCTTCGGGTCTTCTTTCGGGATACTATAGACTGAATCCCACCACTGCCACCAGTTGAAAGAAGCTCGTTGCAGACATCCACTTTTTTTTTAAAGTAAAACCTTTATTTCTATTGAAACGTATTTAGTGCCGAGTGTAACAATTGCCACACTCGTAATTACTATGACTATATTCAGCCCCGATGGTTTCCACCAAATTGTTTCATGAACAGTCAGTCCCAATGGTTTCCATTCAGTTGTTTCTCGAACAGTCAGTCCCGACGGTTAAATTAAGTTGTTCTCGAACAGCCGGCCCCAATGTCGTCCACCTTGGCCGTCGATTATTCCCTGAACAAGTGCCCCGTCGGCGGGCCACGCTCCTCCTCATATACTTGCTCAGCCCCGCCCCTATCGGACATTGGCCCCCACACTCGACTACAACACGTGTATTCTTTATTGAATGAGTACAGTGAATTGGCGGCCACCTGTTCCCAATTACCTTAACGTGTGCCTTCTCACACTTTCTTTGCAAATTCTTCTACACATGGATAGGTGTGTGTACATATACTCATGTATGTGGACATGGATGGGTTTATGTCTGCGTGTATATTTTTGGATAAGTGCACCTGTGTGTGCGCGTGAGTATATGCATATATTGTGAGTGTTGTCTACGTAGGGGCGCAGGGTGGTGGAGGGCAGTGGTAACATCTCGTGTGACCTCACAGCAAGAAGGGATGGGTGGTCAGCACCACGCCCGGCCGTCTTTGTATCCCCATTGACGATGTTTACACAGCACTTGAGGCCAAGTCGATCTAGGGGACGGCCAGGACCGGTTAATATTATCGTGCTAACTGCCCAGGCTATGGCGCAGGTACACAACTAAAACTCAACAAGCAAAAAGTGACAGAATAAGAGCAGAGGTAATGCACCAGAGTTTTATTATCAGTTTAGCAATGCAGAAGTTCGCTTCCAATTCCCTTGAACGAGTCGTGCAACGCCTCTTCGAATAAAAACATAGCTACCGTGGCACTTACTGCGACAGCCATCACCAGTGGAGCCACTCCAAGAACAAGGACTGGAGCAGTACTTGCCACACAACCACAGCAGACGTGAAGAGAAAGGGAGTGAGTGACTGAATCCATTAAACTACGGCTTCCACATATCGTGTAGGTCATGGGGGGCATTTTTCTTGCCTACTATTTCGTAAACGGGTGCAACAAGCTGTGTTCAAAACGGTTGCTCACCACCAAGGTTAACCATTGGCAGGAATATACCTCTGGTGGAATGCCAAGAGTTGGGAGAAATAATCGGTTAAGCGTGCTCCTCTGTAAGGGGTTCACCTTTGCTACAAATAATAAACCACGAGGAATACAGCCACTGTGGACGGTCTCATCACTCGTAAGCTGTAAAGATAGTAAAACCCTCCTCCAAACTCCCCTACATAAAGGATTGACGCTATTGGGAAACAGGTCACTGATATTGGGAGCTAAATTCATACGATGGACTGCACTTGATCATAGATTATCTGGCGCGTGATTATCTGGTGGTCCTGGGCCTATCTGGCAAAACTGGCATGCAATTGAGAAATCGCCAGAAAACGTCTCCAAAGGCTCTACCAGTCTGGCGATCGGCACCATTTGCGTGATAAAAAAGTAGCTACGCTTGATTTCAGTGTCAAATATTATGATACAGTACTTTATACACGACATACATACAACTAAAACAATTGAAGTAAAACAAACAGGAAATATATGTGTAGTGGGTTCAATTTAGGCGCACACACTTCTTGGGCGGCAACACTCATTTATTAGAACAGTAAGAATTATAACACTGTATATTACACATAGGGTGGTGACAACCAACCTACTCTAGCTAACACACACTTCTCTCTCAGCTACTCTAGCGTGACCAAGCCAGGTGGGCTACTGGCAGGTCCGCTGAGTGGAGGCTTGACTCTTCTTGGCGTCTTCACGATGCATCTTCATTCTTGGCATGGGCAGCCTCGAACCTCGTGAGGAGGGTACTTATATGGGCCTCGGCGTGTCCGGGCCCCAACCGGCCAAGCCTCCCTTCGAGAACCCTCTTGAAGCCCCCCTGCTGTCCACGTGCCCCCCGAGATGCCCCCTGGGCCCCCGGTCCCCCACTGGGATCCGGTCACGTGTCCAGCTGGGATCACAGAGCGTGCCACGACCTCACACCACTCCTGTGGCCTCCCGAGCCCAGAACCGGCCCTTTTTTGCCTCTGTGGTAGCAGTTACATTGGAGAAACCAAACGACATGTCTCGGACCGCATCCGTGAACATAAAGCAGACTTGAAACACGGTAGGACAAACACCTCAGCCGTGGCAGATCACTGTTACAATTCAGTGGGCTCACATGATATTGACTTCTTCAAGACAGAGGTTCTCTGCAAGCCATCTGGCTACCATGAGAGATTCGTTCATGAGGCGATCCATATTTACAAACACAGAGACAATTTCCACCAAGAAGATGGATTCTGGCTTAGCAATCATTGGAAGGACGTAATACACCATTTCGGATCTTAACTGATGATTGTGTTCACGTTTACGGTAACTTTCAGACCGCATTCCACTCACTGGCATTGTATTCTCCGCAGGGAATGGATTCTTTGCTCCGCTGCATTGACATATTTTGTTGCTTCCTCTTAGTATCTTTCACACGACGTCAACGGTACAGTGTATAATAACAAATAGTATAAAAATGTATATGCTTAATACAATGTACAAAGTAATATATAGTATCGTAATTGTATAGTGAATATACAGCAGTGTGATATACATTAGGGTGGGTAGAATAATACAGTGTAATATTACAATGTATAAGGTATAGGGTGGTTTATAGCAATACAGTATATAATTTAATGTTGGGTTTGTCTATGGCAGTATATAGTAGGGTGTAGACTCATGTGATGTAAGAGAATAAAGTTTAGATGGAAGCATATTATATTTTTTACGACGTAGAATTGTAATGTATTACTTACTGTTAGTAACTCAGCTTATTGTAGAGTATATTTAGTATACTGATGATACTATGTAGTTTATACTTTAGTTGTTTACGTGGTGGTTTTAGTTACTGCAGCTACATACTATTAACACTTCTTCCCTTTATTAATGCTACCCCTATCCCCTCCCTGTGATGCTGCTAATCCTGCATAATGCACGGGCATAAGTAGTACTAATCACATACCTGCATTTTCCATATCCCCTTCCTTGGATGCTGCTAATCCTGCATAATGCACGGACATAAGTAGTACTAATCACATACCTGCATTTCCCATAAATATGCTAAATTCCTATTGATATGCAAATTATTTTGTCAAGGCGCCCTTTCCCCCCCCCTTTCAACCCAGCTTATATATATGCTCCAAGCACGTGTGCTGTTTCATTCAGACGCTGTCGCCTCGACAGACCTGGTTTTCACCTGAGGACGGCTGCTTGCGTTGTGGCCGAAACGTCGTGATAATTATTTTATTATGTTTTATTTTTATTATTTTATTACTTCCCTTCTACGTGACTTTACCGAAAGAACCAAGAAGATGAATCCCTGCAGTCACGAAAGCTTTAAATCGAAATTTAAATAAAACCGTTGAATTTTTTTTTTTAAATATCACGTTTCGATCGCAACACAAGCAATCATCATCAGGTGAAACAATATAGCGGGAGAGCTGTTGAGGCAGGGCGTGGTGCTGGCCACCCACCTCTCGTGTGCCGGCCTTCATTGGCGCTCCCTCACCTGATGACGATTTTGATTTGGAACTTTCGTGACTGCAGGAATCCAAACTCTTTGATTCTTTCGGTAAAGTCACATAGGTAGAAAATAAAATAACATAAATCACGACGTTTCGGGCGCAACACAAGCGTCCATCATCAAGTGTGTGGGATAAGCATGGTCTGAGGCTGCTGATGACGAACGCTTGTGGTTTATTTTATTTTATACCTACGTGACTTTACTGATGACGATTGCTTGTGTTGCGATAGAAACGTCGTGATATTTTTATTTTTTCTATCTATGTGGCTTTACCGAAAGACCTTAAGAATATGAATCCCTGTATTCACGAAAGCTTTAAGTCAAGGTAACTCTCTACTTAACTGGATAACCACTAAGGGTGGTGACCACCACGAGTAACAATATACACACTGGATGGGATAAGTGGCCGTCCATTAATGACGTCACGCGATTTTGGACGATTTTTGACCCCCCCCCCTCGTCACACGGCGTCACAAAGTCAGACCCCTCCTCAAATATGACGTCACAAAGCTCTGCCCTCCCCCAAAACCATATTTCCATTTTGAAAATAGAACATGCTTCAAATTGCTTTAAACTATTGTCATTGTAGTGCGTATTTAATGTGGTGCTGCACTCTGATGTTGTAGGAGTGTTGTTATAACAATTCTATATTTATGTAAAGTTGCGCATTTTGATGTGACGTCACTTTTCTCAACCCCTGCCCCCCCGGCGGCAAAATTCGGTCAAAAGTTCTTACCCCCCCCCCCCCTCCTAGGTGCGTGACGTCATTTATGGACGGCCCCTAAATGATGTCACTGTAGTGTAGTGACAGAGCCGAGCGAGTGGCACTGTATGTGCGGAGCCTCCCGCAAGGACATACCTATACCAAGTTTGCAGTCGATACGACATTGGGAATACGGTTGAAATTGAGTTACAAGATTTTAGGATACGACAACACAGAGTAAGTTAAATAAAAGCGTGTAAAATGTAAAAAAATGTGTGTTTGGATTTTTTATGATAGAATATAGTATTGTCATCAGTATGACATAAGTATTTCAAGTTATCAGTCGATAGCACATTGGGAAGTGGGCAAAAATTGAGTTTGCAAGATTTCTTTTTTGAGGATACAACAGACGGAGTGAGTTAAATAAAAGCGTGTAAAAATAGACCAGTCAGTACCCGGCAGGTATGAAAGACGACAACAACTATAAAGCAGTTAGGGTTTTACCTGGTTAATAACGGCATCTCTCTCCCACTTCATCAAAAACACTTTTTTTCTTGCCGTGGTTTTTCCACCTGATGATGATTGCTTGTGTTGCAATCGAAACGTCGTGATTTATTTTATTTTATATCAACGTGACTTTACCGAAAGAACCAAAGAGTATGGATTCCTGCAGTCAAGAAAACTTCAAATCTCGGTGCTCCACCGTTGAGCAACTTGAGAAGTACGATGGCAGATTTCGCTCTGCCACCGATGATATCGCGCCTTGTCGGTTAGTTCCTACTTGCCCAGTGGGTGCCTGCTCCTTGGTATTCCAGATAGCTCCACTCGTGGAAGCAGGGACTTCGGAAGTAGGAACGTGGTCGCCGTATATCTCATTGTGATGTTGACCGGAAATATCTGGTGGCTCATCAACACGATTGCTTTAAGGCGGTCTTTCTGGCCAACGGACATTTTATTGCCAGGAAATTTTTTTTGTCAAGGAACCACCCCGATTAGCTATTGAGGACGGTGGACAGTTTGTTACATCCTGACTGTACAACTATCAGGATTATTCCTTCTGTTGAGCGCTGCAGACAATTACATCAGTTTTTCACTGACAATATTCATTTAATCCACAATAGCCTCAGGGCAAAAACTCAAGTTCTGGATAGGTTTGCCCCAATTTCTTCCTCAGCCCTCTGGCAACTTGCTTTGACCGCCTGTGGTTTGGAGACAGTCGCCCCAAAGCTTACGTCAATCATCAATTCCTCCCTTTCGAACGGCGAGGTGCCTATGGTCCCTGAAAAAGGCCCTGGTGCGACCACTTCTGAAGAAGTCGGGACTAGGTGTAAACATACTGGCAAACTATCGCCCAATCTCCAACGTCCCATTTCTGGGGAAGTTGTTGGAGGAGGTCTCAACCCTGTCAGAACATTGTCTCAAGTCCGGTAATTTTTTTTTGCATTACCCAAGTCCGGCTTTCGAGCCAGTCGCAGCACAGAGACGGCCCGCGCTTGTGTGGCTCATGACCTTCTTCGGTCCATGTGTAATAAAGCACTTCGACCACGATCTGTAGTTCGTGTCTTCTTTATTATTAATTTCTCGTCGGCCGGACAGCACCGCATTCTCTTCACACCGACAGCGCTCCACTCTCGTTCCGCGCGTTAGATGTTGTCACTCCGCGCACGGCTCGCTCACGCTCCCCCCGCTCCCGCGTGCCGCTGGCAGACGGCGCGTAAGGAGACGTGGTCTCGCCTCGAGACTCCACACACTGACCCCGAGCTGCTTCCTGCTTCCCCTTATAACCCTTCACCCACGTCACCAAGCCCCGCCTATAGCCACGCCCCCTCACGAACCTTCTTGATGGTTACCCACAAGAACCCTTGAGCTCCGCCCTTGAACTAGGCGCATCCATCTGATTGGCTGATGGCTGAACCGGCGGTGCCTATGCCCCCGATCGTATTCAGTCCACGGATAGGGGATAGATATCAGCCCTTGTCTTGCTTGCTCTCTCAGCAGCCTCGGCTATTGTGCTGGACGCTGGGGGGGTCAGGCCTTCTCAAGTATTGCCCCCCGAGGATCTGGAATGCCTTGCCAGTGGTGATCCGGCACGCTTCAAGCCTCAGTGTGTTTCGGAGGGAGTGCAAGACTCACTATTTTGTCATGGCTTTTACCGAAACAATATTTTATTGTCTTTGCATTTTGTTTTAGTGTACAATGCTTTGATACGCCTTTAAGTGGAGGTGACATTACAGGCAGTGCCCCGGGTTACGAAAGACCCGACTCACGGAAATCCGACTTAAAAGGAAATGCTCCCATAAATCGTGTACATTTTTAAAAAAAATACAGCATGCGTAAATAGTGCAAGCGCGGTGAGGTTACGGATGAATACAGCGGAGCGAGGCATAAGGCAGGGCCGCATATTCCACCAAAGCGGTGGTGTTCTGTATAACACTGCGAGTTACTACATTGTTACCCTGAGTCGACCTCTAACCGCCACATCGTCCCTTTTCCTTTCGTAGCATTACGTAATCGTTTGTTTCCTATGCTTCATGGTATTCACAAAGCAATTGGACATAGTCCAGGATATGCCCTATTCGTTTATGTGTGGGTAGTGTCTGGGTAGCTATTCGATCAAATGAAAGAATCACAGGAAGTGCAGAGCGTATGTACAGTGATACAACGCAGGTAAGCGGTACAACACGGACGAAAGTGTGCTGCAGTAGTGAGAGAAAACGAAATAGTAAATCGGGTAGGGGAGGCACAGCTATTTTCCAACATGCGATTTTATCGTTGATTTTGGGGGGGGGGGAATTGTTCAGTTTCTGAGACACGGAAAATTCGGGTTACGGATAGTTCTCGGGAACCTAACCCTTCCATAACCCGGGGGGGGGGGGGGGTTTGCCTGTACATTTAAAATAAATACGGTTAACGGTTTTTACGGTATTACTTCAGCACCATTTTTTTTTTATTCTTTGGTTCTTTCGGTCAAATCACGTAGATAGCGTAAAATTAATAAAAATACAATTTGTATTAATTTTTTTTATTTGATCCTATCTACGTCACTTTACCGAAAGACCCAAAGAAAATGAATTCCTGCAGTCACGAAAGCTTTAAGTCAACACCATCGTTTTGATTCGCGCGAGTTTAGTTCACGTTTGTTCCTCGTCAAATATTCCTTGAGGACCCTGCTGGACCCCTTCCCTGCAATGTCGATGTTGTATATTCGATGCCTTGCAATTACAGCTATCGTCTATTTAGTGTTTCAACATCTAAACACAGCTTTTGTTTTATGTATACATAATAATGTATACATCATAGCATGTTTATTTGCATGTTTTGCCACACGAATGTGTGGTTAATGCAGAAGTGATGCCTTGCAAAAGGTTTCATCTATTTGGCGTTTAAACATCATAACACAACTCCTGTTTTATTGCCAGAAAGGTTAAAACCTATTCCTATTTTTCATCAATGTTGACGCCGTAGTCTTTGTTGCTGCTGCCGCTGCCGCTGCCGCTGTTTCTACCGTGCTCGCACAGCACCCAGAAATCTCCCGTGTAAAATAGCCGGGCAACTGGATGAACGGGACAGTTATCCACGTAATGAATCAACATCAACTCAACACTCAAAACACTGGGGGCCTGAAATGAATACAATCTTAAAGTCCCAATAATCAGCGCTTTCGTATTCTCTCTCTCGAGAACGTCGATCGACTGTTCGGGCATCCGCTCTCCCGCCCGTGGATGTGCGACCCGATTCGTCCCTCGCAATTCACTCCGTCGGGTTGGCGCCGTCGGCGGCGTGCGTCCGCTGGTGCTTGCGGAGGTACTCCATCTCGGCGAAGGCCCTGCCGCACGCGTCGCACTCGTGCGGCCTCTCGCCGGCGTGCGTCCTCAGGTGCTTGCGCAGCTTCCCCGGCTCGGCGAAGGCCTTGGCGCAGGCTCTGCACGCGAACGGCCTCTCGTCCTCGTGCGTCCGCAGGTGCCGCCGCAGCTGCTTGGCCACCTGGAAGGCCTTGCCGCACGCGGCGCAGGCGTGCGGCCTCTCCTTGCCGGTGCCGCCGCCGCCGCCCGTTTCCGCGGCGTGGTGGGTCTTGGCGTGGCCGTCGAGGTCCGTCAGCCGCGGGAAAGTCCTCTCGCCCGCATGCAGCCTGGCGTGCGTCCTCAGGCTGCCCGACTGCGTGAACGTCTTGCCGCACACCGAGCAGAGGTGGGGCTTCTCGCCGCCGTGGGTCGCCACGTGGGTCTTGAGGCTCGATGGCTGCGCAAATCCCTTCCCGCACACGCCGCACTTGCACGGCCTCTCCCCCGTGTGCGTCCTCACGTGCAGCTCCAGCTTCTGCCGCCCGGGGAAGCTCCTCCCGCACACGGGGCACGCGTGTCTCTCGGCGGTCGGGCGTCTACCGCGGCCCGCCGTTGTTCGCACGGCCGACCCGGACTTCTCCTCCTCCTCCTCCCCCTCCCCCGCCTCGGCGTGGGTGCCCGCGTGGGCCTCGAGCTTCGTCGGATCGGCGAACGTCTTCTTGCACACGGGGCACATGTGCGGCCTCTCGGCGTGGATGGCCACGTGGTTCTTCAGTTTGGACGACTGCGCGAAGGCCTTGCCGCACGTGGGGCACGCGTGCGGCTTCTCCCCCGTGTGGCACCTCGTGTGCTCCCTGAGCTTCCCCGACTCGGCAAAGCCCTTGCCACACACGGAGCACAGGTGTGGCCTCTCGCCGGTGTGCGTCTTCGCGTGACAGTTGAGGTCCCCCTGCCGCGCGAAGTCCTTGCCGCACACGGGACACCCGTACGGCCTCTCGCCCGTGTGGGTCTTCGCGTGCACTTTCAGGTTGCTGGACCACGCGAAGCCCTTGCCGCACACGGGGCACAGGTGCGGCTTCTCGCCTGTGTGAGTCCTCATGTGAGAGTTGAGGTCCCCCGGGCGCCTGAAGGCCTTGCCGCACACGGTGCAGTCGCACGGCCTCTCGCCCGTGTGGATCCGCGTGTGCAGCTTGAGTTTGCCCGACAGCGTGAAGCTCCGGCCGCACACGGGGCACGCGTGCAGATCCTCGCCCGTGTGCGTCCGCGCGTGGATCTTCAGCTCCGAGGACGCTGTGAAGGCCCTGCCGCACACCGGGCACGTGTGCGGCCGGTCGCCCGTGTGGGTCCGCGCGTGGTAGCCGAGCTGCGTCCGCCACGCGAAGGCCTTGCCGCACACCGGGCACACGTGGGGCCGTTCGCCCGTGTGGGTCCGCGCATGGACCTTGAGGCACTTCTTGTACTTGAAGTCCCTGTCGCACAGCGGGCACTTGAAGGGCCTCTCGGCGGGGGGGGCGGTGCCCGTCGCTCCGCGCCTCTCGGAGGCGACCTTGAGCTTCGTCACGAGCGGACGGGGGTTGCCGCGACCCGCGCGTTGCGCGCCGGGCTCAGCCCGGTGGCGTCTCACGTGGTCGCTGAACGCGCGCGCCTTGACGAAGCCCTTGCCGCAGACGGGGCAAGAGAGCGTCTTGGGGCCATCGCCGTTGGCCGAGCTCTCGCAGTCTGCCGCAGGATTGAAAGGAGCACGCGTGAGAACAAAAGACGGAGCGCGTCAAGATGAGCACGGAGGATTTGTGCGTGAGCGGGCGGCGGCAGGCTGAGGCCAACCCATTTCACTAAATGGAGCGTGCTGATGAATAACAAGATCCTGAGGCTAACTCATTTAACTAAACGTGTTGGTGAATAACCATATTCTGAGGCTAACACATTCAACTACATGGAGCGTGTTGGTGAATAACAACATTGAGGCTAATCCATTTCACTACACGGAGCGTGTTGATGAATAACAAGATCCTGAGGCTCACCCATTTCACTAAACGGAAGCCAATGCAGCTGGGCGTGCACTGGACGGCCACGGTCGGCTCTTTCAGCATGAGCTGAACGATTTAGGGAAAAAAATTGTGATTTTTCTGACGATTTGATTTGCGATTTATTTTTTTTCAAAATCAAGCTTCAGTGCAATATTCACTGCGTAATAGATTTCAAACACGCGATGGAGCATTACCTCGTGATACCATCAAAATACGAACTGCTCAACATATTACCCTCTGGTTCTTTCGGTAAAGTCCACGCAGGGTAGAGAAATCAAATAAATCACGACGTTTCGGGCGCTACACAAGCGTCTGTCATCAGGTGGGAAAGCGTGGTCTGCTGCTGATGCAGACTGTTTTAAAAGGTTTGAAATGGGTGTAGCCCAAGGGTTATAAAGGAGTGGCCGGGTCTGGTGATGTTAATGTGAGGAATTAGCATGTGACTGGGTACGGTAGTAGCTATGCTAATGTGAGAGATTAGCACGATGTTAATGTGAGAAATTAGCATTCAACTGGGAACGGAAGTGGCTGTTAATGTGAGAGATTAGCATGATGTTAATGTAAGAGATTAGCATG
>CM025686.2:196229-215334 GCA_014621495.2 Entosphenus tridentatus | reverse complement strand
CACAAACTCCACTCTCTCACTCTGTAGAACAGGGGGAGATCACACAACCTCTACTCACTCACTCTGCAGAACAGGCGGAGATCATACAAACTCCACTCACTCACTCTGTAGAACAGGGGGATAACATACAAACTCAACTCACTCTCACTCTGGAGTACAAGAGGCGCCATAAATGTTAGGCGCAGGTGCAAGTGGCCTCTTGCGTTGTGGCCTCGCAGGCGAATGAAGAGGGGCAGCGAAGGGAGGAAAGGAGAGATCCAAAGCTGTAGGCGAGCGGAGCTCCGAATCGAAGGGAACCCCCAAGGCTTCGCACGCACCTTGGCCATCGCCATCACCGCCGTCATCACCGTCACGAAGTGGATCTTGATTGGATCGGCGGTGGATTGTGGGATCAGCTGGCGATGTTCAGTGTGCAGCTCGCTTCAATCGCCCACTCCACTCTGTCCCGTCGCTCCCCCACGCCACGTGTGCCCCTCTGTGAGGGGGTCACTCCGTTCCTCGGCCCCTTGTGCTGCCGCCTTGCCATCGGAATCCCTTCGTCGGTTTGGCACCACTATGTGGTAGGGGAGTGGGGGAGGGGGTTCGGGCGCTCTTGAAAAGCAAAAATGTATCAATCGTGACCTCCCACCCACTCCCTCACTTATCGTGATGATCGCAGGCGTAAGATAAACTTGGATCCTCCACCACCGCCACCACTGGCGTCTTTGTCGTGTTGAAGAGGAAGGGGGGGGAGGAGGAGGCAGTCCCCGTTATCATCTCTATCATCTCTCTCCATCATCGCCGTCGCCCATCCGGCGGCGCGGAGTTCCAGGAGACCGCGGGGGCCGTGAGATGTCGCGCAGAGGAGACGCACGGAGCGGAGATGGAGACCCGGCTGGGGGTGAGGACTCCATAGACTCAACACTGCCATAGACTCAGCACTGCCATAGACTCAACACTGGCCATAGACTCAGCACTGCCATAGACTCAGCACTGCCATAGAATCAGCACTGCCACAGACTCAACACTGCCACCCATAGCCTCAGCACTGCCATAGACTCAGCACTGCCATAGACTCAACACTCCCATAGACTCAGCACTGCCACCCATAGACTCAGCACTGCCCATAGACTCAGCACTGTCATAGACTCAACAGTGCCATCGACTCAGCACTGCACCATAGACTCAGCACTGCCATAGACTCAGCACTCCCCATAGACTCAACACTGCCCATAGACTCAACACGGACCATAGACTCAACACGGACCATAGACTCAGCACTGCCCATAGACTCAGCACTGCCATAGACTCAACACTGCCCATAGACTCAGCACTGCCCATAGACTCAGCACTGCCCATAGACTCAACACTGCCCATAGACTCAACACTGCTCATAGACTCAGCACTGCCATATACTCAACACTGCCCATAGACTCAGCCCTGCCATAGACTCAGCACTGCCACCCATAGACTCAGCACTGCCACCCATAGACTCAGCACTGCCATAGACTCACCACTGTCATAGACTCACCACTGCCATAGACTCAGCACTGTCATAGACTCAGCACTGTCATAGACTCAGCACTGCCACCCATAGACTCAGCACTGCCATAGACTCAGCACTGCCCATAGACTCAGCACTGCCATAGACTCAGCACTGCCCATAGACTCAGCACTGCCACCCATAGACTCAGCACTGCCATAGACTCAACACTGCCACCCATAGACTCAGCACTGCCATAGACTCAACACTGCCACCCATAAGACTCAGCACTGCCATAGACTCAGCATTGCCCATAGACTCAGCACTGCCATAGCCTCAGCACTGCCCATAGACTCAACACTGCACCATAGACTCAACACTGCACCATAGACTCAACACTGCCCACAGACTCAACACTGCCCATAGACTCAGCACTGCCATAGACTCACCACTGCCATAGACTCAACACTACCCATAGACTCAACAAAGCAGCAGTCCGAGTCTCTGCTGCGTTTCGCTCGCCACAGGCTACGTGGAGAATGACGAGGCTGCTTCCTCTCTGCCCGTGGAGCCGTTCGTCGTTAAGCGAGAAGAAGAAGACGGCGACGATGAAGATGGTGGCGAGGAGGACCCTTGGAGTGACACGTGGCTCAAGGTGACGGTGAAGAGGGAAGACTCCGATGACCGTGAGTTCCCTCTGCTGAGCTCGAACGCTACCGCCTCCCATTGCTCTTCTAGGCAATGATGATCAACAGCTATTACATCACCTCGCGATTGCAATGTTTCTAAATCTGAAGTAAACTAATGCTTTTATTTATTTATTTAGACCAGGTCAGGCCCACCCAGGTCTCAGCGCTCCATCGTCAGGAAGTTTCTGCCAGGTTTTGTCATAGTAGGCAATGATAACTATTTAAACTAATAACAATTCAAATGCACACTTGCACATTCCATCCTAGGTTCTAGATTTTAAGCTTTTGTGACTGCAATGATTCATACTCTTAGGTTTTTTTCGGTAAAGTCACGTAGGTGAAAAATAATAATAAAATAACAAATAAAAATAACTCAATTAAATCACGACGTTTAGGAGGCAACACAAGTCTCCGTCTTCAAGTGGGACCGTCACAGCCAAATTTACTGTATCCAGTATATAAGATCTGGTCCCTTGGATTTCCCTTCACTTGATACAGTAAATTTGGCTGTACGATCCCACCTGAAGACGGAGACTTGTGTTGCATCCGAAACGTCGTGATTTCATTGAGTTATTTTCATTTATTCTTGTTTTTTTTTTACCTAAGTGACTTTACGGAAAAAACTAAAGAGTACCATTCTAGGTTTCGCAATGCGCTGAAAACAGGAAACAAAAACAGAACGAGCAGGGAAACCCACCAAACTGAAGAACCAAGGATCATAATTGGTTGTTTTACCCTTTTATCTGTAAACAAAACTGACACCTTTTTTTTTTACAAGGAGTCATGTTTGCATAGACCACGATACCTGCAGTCGGAATGCAAACAAAAAACATAACTCTGATAATGTATGCATTGTCCTTGAAGTTGATTGGTCCACACCCGAGACAGCTTTCCTTAGAGCCTAGTCTCACATGGATTGGACCAGATGACGCTAAAAGTCGCACAACTCATAGACAATGCACCATCAGAGTATGAGAGCTCGGGGTAAGCATTTACACCATTGGAACCTCATTTGCCAGTAAAAAATATGATAATAGTTTTTTTTACCCTTTAATCTGGCAACAAAACTGACACTTTTTTTTTAACAAGGAGTCATGTTTACATAGACCACGATACCTGCAGTCGGAATGCAAACAAAAAACACAACTTTGATAATGTATGCACTGTCCTTGAAGTTGATTGGTCCACACCCGAGACAACTAAGGATCACTTGAAAGAGATGAGGTTTTCAAAGCAGATTCAAATCGATCTACCACCTCTGATTGCCTGATTTCAAGTGGCAAAGCATTCCATAGCTTGTGGGTGCCACCCTAACAAAAGGCCGATCGACAAAAGAACGCAACCTACACCCTGGGAGTAAACTATCTTTAAACTCGTAGGTTTCAACGACCAATAATTCCCCTCTTCTATTATCCATAATGTCTCGGCCTCGCTGTGCGCTGCGTTGCACCGCTAGCTGAGTAGTTAACCTCGCGTTCAATAAACCCTCGGAGCCAGGATGAACGTCCAACTCCAAGCGTCATTTATTGAGTTTAACGAGGTAAAACTGGTGAGAAAGCAGCACAGATACAGCATCTGTTAATACCCGGAAACACCAACACAATGAATGAATACCACAGCATCATAACATTGTCTTAGATAACAGGTTTCTAAACAATAGATCCTGGAGGGGGCAGGCACCTGCATTACCACTGAATAACTAAACAAGAGCATAAACTACTGTGTTACATAAAGGCACATCATGTATTCATCACACTGCACCCCAAATGTGCAGTATTACACATAACACTAAATTGTGAATGAGATATTTCGTCATCCTTGCTCTCAGGATCGCAATATAGTTACTTGGGTACGAGTTTGACTCGACTTATTAAATTACAAGTAACATTCACAATAAGGAAAGTTACAGGCTTCGTTGTTAACTAGGCCTCGTATTTATCATAACAATTTAACAGCATTATAAAGGCATTTACATCATTATAACGGTCATCCTAACATTATAACAGCATTGCCAATATTATAAGAACATAAACGAACTTACAGACAATGCTTCTTAAGCTCCCACAATGGACAATTGCGGCTGTGGCTTCACTGGGATGCGATGTGTGCCGCCATCTTTAATTATGTGCGTAATGGCCGACGCCCGCGTGGTTCAGTGGAAATCTAAAATCGCAACTTCCTGGTCACGTGACCACCCCCAGCATCCAAAAACAGGAAACATCCTGTTTTACACACACCCCACATCTGCCGTGAGGCAAGACACATAATATTAGAGGGGGATTTCTCCACAAATCTGTCTATCAGCCTAACGATACTGGTTGTAATTGCTGGCAAAACGTCACCGTACTCAGATGTTAAATGTTGTTGCGGCTTTGCTCTCCAACACACAACCGGTGTGCTGCTGTTTTAGTAACGAATTGGCACGTTCTGTTTGCTGTGACAAACCTTACTGATTGGCTGTGTTGGGTGGTGGTGGGTTTAACGACACAACATTTATATTCACGCGATCTAACCCAAGAGGACATCTATTAGGTATTTTTTAACTGTAAACTATTTTTTTAAGTTATTCTTGGTTCTTTCGGTAAAGTCACGGAGAAGGGAAATATAAAAATAATAAAAATTAAACAATAAATTTCTCACGACATTTCGATTGCAACACAAGCAATCGTCATCAGGTGTGAAAACCACAGCAAGGAAATTTGAAAAAAGTGGCGTTTTTTTCTTAACGTTAAGAAAACCACGACCACTTTTTTCAAATTTTCTCCTCCGTATGGCGGTGTACTCGCTCATTACACTTGCAAGGGGCCCCGCGCTAATCGCTTTCAAGCTGTCAATTCCGGTTCAGTGATTCTGCACTTGCTCTATTACTGTAGTACTATACTGCCCTTCAACTTTTGCGAACGACCGGTTGTTTAAGCTTGGCGATGTTGTCGTATTATCCGGCTGTATTGCAAATGAAAAAACGACAATTACTTTACTATGCAAGTGAAACATTTAGTTTTTTTTCAGCTAAAATTTTCTTGCCGTAGTTTTCACACCTGGTGATGATTGCTTGTGTTGCAATCGAAACGTCGTGAGACATTTTTATTATGTTTTATTTGTATTATTTTATTATTTCCCTTCTAAGTGACTTTACCGAAAGAACCACGAACATGAACGTCTAGTGTTTTGACATTTACGTTTATTTTATTTGGGGCCACCTTCATAACAACATTCGATCCAGGGCCCCCCGCGCTCAGCTCCACCCGCCAGCGTGAATCGTCGGGTTCGCTACTTGACGTTGCGTCCGACAGCGTCAAATTACGATCACACCGCGGGGACCGCTGCTGCTGCTAACTCAGTCTAACTCGGGAGCGGTGGCTTCCGTGACCAACTTTACTCGCTAGGGGCCGTCCATGAATGACCCCCCCCCAACCTCGTCACAAATATGATGTCACAAAGCTCTGCACCCCCCCCCCCCAAAAAAAAAAAAACATGCTTCAAATCGCTTTAAACTATTGTCATTGTAGTGCGTATTTAGTGTGGCGCTGCACTCTGATGTTGTAGGAGAAAACATTTATTAAAAAGTCTATTTAATTAAGTAAAACGTATTCTTGGTTCTTTCGGTATAAAACAATGCAATTTTATTGTGTTTTATATTTTTATTATTTCCCTTCTACGTGATGACTTCACCAAAAGAACCAAGAATATGAATCCCTGCAATCACGAACAGCTTTAAATCGAAATTTACTTTGTAACTGTAAACTATGGTGAACGTCACTATGTGTAAGGCCTCACTGAGCTGCTGTGGAGCTTTATCTCATGACGTTCAAGTTCATGTATTAGGTATAGTCCTGTGAGCCATTCGGCTCTTGAATCGGGTGCAACCGCAACAAGCAAAACACAAAAACATTAACAAGAAAACATCTTAAAGTGAATATGTGACTAAGTGCAAACAGAAAATCCAAGAAAAGACAGCAAAATATTGCAGAAAAAGCACCGTACACCAATGCTGTATGCAAAAATCCCAGTGGGATGCAAGTCAAACAACCAACAACAACCACAAGACAACTTAGATTAAGGCCATCAGTCTTACTCCATACTACAACAAACAAACATGGCCAAACCAATAAACTTTTCGAAATCACCAAAGTAAAGCCATGAAAGCAATGAAACTGATCACAAGAACTGTGACGGAATTTCATATCAGCAGCCAAGTTCATCCTATACCCATAGAGACTCATATGGAACCATCGAGACCCATACTCAGAAGGGACCACTCAGACCGCCGTTGCCGATCATTGCTGCAACGCTGTGGGCTCTCATGATATTGTCTTTTCCGAGACCAAGGTGCTCTGCAAACCTCCTGGCTACCATCAAAGGTTTGTCCACGAAGCCATCCAGATATACAAACACAGACATAACTTCAACCGTGATGATGGGTACAAATAGAGCAATCATTGGAACGATGTTATTAACGATGTAAAACAGATTTAACTACGTATATTTGTACCAACTTATTTGACAGGTACTAGTCTATTTTACCGAGTTGTTGACATCCCCAGCGTTTAACGGCACTGCTATTTTTTGGTTTTGGAAGCCAACACCGGCCGTAATTCTTGCGGAGGTGCTTAACAGCTGTACCTTCCCCTTCTAGCCCCGCCCACCTTCCCCTTCTAGCTTCGCCCACCTTCCCCTTCTAGCCCCACCCATCTTCCCCTTCTAGCCCCGCCCACCCCCTTCTAGCCCCGCCCACCTTTCCCTTCTAGCCCCGCCCACCTCCCCCCCTCCCAGCCCCTGACTGCCACATTTAGATGAGCCCCTCCCCCCTCCCCTTCACCAGTATATAAGATCTTGTCCTTTGGATTTCCCTTCACTTGATACAGTAAATTTAGCTGTGACGGTCCCACCTGAAGATGGAGACTTGTGTAGGCCTCCGAAACGTTGTGATTTAATTGAGTTATTTTCATTTATTATTATTATTATATATTTTTTTTTACCTACGTGACTTTACCGAAAAAACCCAAGAGTATTAATCCTTGCAGTCACGAAAGCTTCAAATCTAGAATTAAGACCCATAGAAACTCATCCTCATCAAGCCCCTGAGTCAAACCATCACCACAATGATAGTAGCTCAACCTAGCAGTTGATATCATCGTCGTCGTCGTGTTGACATTTCTTGCAGTGGGCTTTACTTGGTAAAATAACAAAAAGTTAACTTCGAATTTTGTGTTCGTGATTTGCTTACCTTTCCTGCACTTTGGCATCCTATGGTGCGTTTATTTATTTATTCATGAGGTTGTTTTGGCTGTACACAAGGTAAAGAGCTTTGTAGATTATCGGATTACCCCCCTTCCCTCTCCGCCTGCCGCGGTTCTGACGAGGGATTCGTTCAGCGTAATCGGTCCGTCGCTGTGTTCCCCCCCTCACCCACTCCTCCACCCCTTCGCCCTTCACTCCACCCCCCCCCACTCAGCGCTGGGAGCCGGCGTTCGGGTGAAGGAGGAGGAGCTCCGAGGACAGGCGCCGGACACGGAGGGACTTGGAGGGGAGCGCGACGGCCTTCGTGTCGTCAAGGTGGACCTCCAGGCCGACGGAGGAGTCCTGGAGGGGCTCGCGGCGGCGGCTGCTGACGGTGGCAGTGACGGTGGCGGTGACGGTGGCGGTCGCGCCGATGGTGGCGGAGGCGGCGATGCTTCCGAGGCGAGGCGCGGAGGAGGAGATTGCCGGGTCGCATGGGCGGGAGACTGGAGGACGGCCCCGTCAGGCGTGGCGGAGATCGAGGTGGAGGTGGAGGAGGATGATGGTGAAGGTAATTATGGAGGGAGCCTCCCTGTAGGGCAACCGTGGTGGCTAGGTGATTTAAACTCCCTCGCCTGGTATGGAGGAGGTCGTGGGTTCGGTCCCGAGCCTGACTACGCCTGCTGTATATTTGGAGTCTGTGTCTCTCCACACACAGCACACACACAACACACACACAATGCACACACAACACGCACAACAGACAGTTCTCATGGCCAATCGAAACGTTCTCCCCCGGCAGGAGCAGCGGGGGCGGCGTGCGACGTCCCGAGGGGTCACCCGGCTGTCCTTCGTGCGGCCTCGGGGGAGGAGAAGGAGGCTTCCGACGCCTTCGTCAGCCAGCCTCGGACGAAGGAGCTTCCCGCTAGCGGGGGCTCTCGGCGCCACCTCCTCCTGCGGCCGCACACAGAGACGCGCGACGGCGGCAACCCCGCCCCGCCGGAAATCTCCCCGCCCGCCAAGGCGGCCAGAGAGGCCCTGCCGCACGCCTGCCCCACGTGCGGCAAGGGCTTCGTCCGCGTGGCCCACCTCAGGAACCACGTGATGACCCACACGGGCGAGAGGCCCTACAGGTGCCAGGCATGCGGCAAGGGCTTCATCCAGTCGGTCCACCTCAAGGTCCACGAGCTGAGCCACACGGGCGAGAAGCCCAGCGCCTGCCGCCTGTGCGGCAAGGGCTTCATCTGCCCGTCCAAGCTCAAGGTGCACATGCGCACGCACACGGGCGAACGCCCCCACCGCTGCGACGTCTGCGGCGGCGGCTTCATGCAGGCGTCGGTGCTGCGGGGCCACATGCGCACGCACACGGGCGAGCGGCCACACCGCTGTGGCGTGTGCGGCTGCGGCTTCGCGCAGGCGTCGTACCTCAAGGTGCACGCGCGCACGCACACGGGGGAGCGGCCGCACGAGTGCCCCGTGTGCGGCAAGCGCTACGCCGACCCGTCGTACCTCAGGAGCCACGTGGCGATGCACAACGGCGAGGACCCTCACCGGTGCCGCGTGTGCGCCAAGAGCTTCACGCACGCCAAGGTCCTCAAGCGTCACATGGCGACGCACGCCGGTCGCTGACTGGTATCGGTGTGGGCAGCCGCGACCGGAGGATCGGCTTCCACCGGCGGCTTTGCGCTCTCCGTGTATTGGCGAGGGAGGGGGAATCTACGCGAAGGCGGCCGGTAGGGTTAGGCTCAGATCGGAGGGATTGTTCGTCATCTCGTTGCTCTTTAGAGGGATTCTGATTGTCGTGGTGAAGTCGCCATCCACCCCGACCTCTTACGAACCCCGGAAACCCCAAGCCTCTAACGCCCACACCCACCAATGCCCCTACTGCTGCCTGCTCACTCACCCTCCATTCCACAACAGCCACCAACCACCCAAACCAGCCCTACCCCCCATCCGGGGGGAAGGGGCGGGGCCTAAACAAAGAGGGGGCATGGCCGAAACAGGAAAAGGTGTGGCCTAAACAGGACAAGGCGTGGCCTAAACAAGAAAAGGCGTGTCCTAAACGGAAAGGTGTGTCATGAACCGGAAGAGGCGTGGCCTAAACAGGAAGAGGCGGGAACTAAAGAGGAAGCGGCAGTGCCTTAAAGAAGTGCACAGAGCCGACCAATGGAGAGTAAACGGGACCTAATCAGGAAACGGCGTTGGCCAATAACAGTGAAGTGCCAAGCTTACAGGTGTAGCCGGTCCGCCCTGTCCCCTCTCCTCCTGCTCCCCCTCTCCTTGAGAGGGGGACAGGTCGGCTGAATAATCAGCAGCAACAACAACGATGATACAAATAAAACAAGTTCTGAGACCATGGCTATGGACTCTGCTTTGTGGGCAACTCTGCAAGACCTGAGCAGTGGGGGGGGGGGGGGTTGCGATCACGGTGAAACTTCATTTCGAAGCGCTTGTCTGAAGGACAGTTGTGTATCTGCATCCATGTCGACCGCCTATCAGTGCCTTACCTTATTATAGATCAATTCAGATATCATTGGTCACCCCGTGCACCTTATAATCTCAACGTTCATCCGACAAAGTCCCATCACAAGGGAGAAACACAAACAAATAGACAAAAAACATTTTTTGTTGCCCGTATTGAAACGGCTGTATGCCCATATGGACCTAAAAACTCCCTGTACAAGAATACGGGGTAAAATCATATGGGTTTACAGGTATGCAGTAGCAATCAGAAACACCCTCCACGTCACTGCACCACAGCTCGCTTTCTCAGTAAGGAGTCAGCCCGAATCTCGATTATGATAGCGGCCGCTTATCATATCCAAGAACGATTAACGTACAAATTATTTAACAAACTTTTTAAGAAGCAACATTTTAACATTTGACATCAAGCATCTGCCCAAAGCACCTGTAGTGCCTCTTACCGTCCCGAGTAATACTGCACAAACGAAACAATGCCCTAGTTATTAAATTAATAATACTGGTAGGAACCTCCTGGTTACACCAGCCCACAGGGGATTATTGTGTCCGTCCGTCGTGCATCCAAAAATGGGAGGAGTGGGGCTGGGTGGAGAGGGGAGGGTGGGGAGGGGCTGGGTGGGGAGGGTGGGGCTGGGTGGGGGTTGGAGGGGTGGGGCTGGGTCGAGAGTAGAGGGTGGGAAGGGGCTGGGTGGGAAGGAGAGGGAGGGGCTAGGTGGGGGTTGGGAAGGGGCTGGTCACCCCGTGGTGCCCTTATAAAACTCAACGTTTAACCTACTCACGCCGGCTTGTGCCCGCCCTAACAGTCGGCCATATTTGCGGAATACACCACGCCGCCTTTGACCCTGGCCATTGACCGAGCAACCCAACGTTCCTACCAGCTCCCTCCGCAGGAATGTGTTTAATACATCGACATTTTATATCAAATTATATTAATGTCTTCTTGGTTCTTTCGGTAAAATCATGTAGAAGGGAAACAATAAAATAATAAAAATAAACAATACAATTCTCACGACGTTTCGACTGCAGCACAAGCAATCATCATCAGGTGTGAAATCCACAGCAAGAAAATGTAAAAAAACGTGGCGGTTTCGGGTCTTAATTGATTTATTTTATGCTTACAGTGACTTCCAGACCACATCCCATTCTCTTCCTCTCCACCCTCCTCTTTTCTGAACATAGATGGGCTCGTCCATCTGAACAACTGCCAAAATCGCTGTCCGTGGTGTTGACGTTAAGAAAAAACCGCCACTTTTTTCAAATTTTCTTGCTGTGGATTTCACACCTGATGATGATTGCTTGTGTTGCAGTCGAAACGTCGTGAAGATTTTATTGTTTTATTTTTATTATTTTATTGTGTCCCTTCTACGTGACTTTATCGAAAGAACCAAAAATGTGAATCCCTACAGTCATGAAAGCTTTAAATCAAAATGTTATATTAATGTAATTCATAGATATGATTTATTTTTATATAATTTGAGAAACAATATTTTACTGACAATAAACGTAGAAAACAGTTATTATTTCTTACTGACGGAAAATACCTGGCATTGCCCGAGTAATTGCGGCAATCTTTTGTGAATATAGAGTGTAAATTGTGAATTAAAGCTTTCACGTAGAAGGGAAACAATAAAATAATAAAAATATAAAACAATAAAATTCTAACGCCTTTACCGAAAGAACCACACCAAGGGACGGATCAATCCGTTTCAAGGACAATGCATATATTATCATAGTGGGTTTTTGTTTGCATTTTGACTGCAAGTATTGTGGTTAATGCAGACATGAATCCTTGTAAAAAGGTTTCAGTTTTGTTGCCAGAAAAAAAGGGGAAAAACCCTATTATTATATGTTGGTACTGGCAAAGGAGGTCTAATGATGCAGTATTACTTTTTTTTATTTCTTATTGTATCTTTCTATTTACGTGACTTTACCAAGAGAACCAAGGAGTATGAATTATGTCAGTCAAGAAAGCTTAAGTGAAAAGTTAATTATATCTCCAACCTCAGGATATCAAAATATAACTCGAAAATAAAAAGCATGGATCCCTGGATACAGACAGGGAGTAAAAGTTAATAAAACCCTTGAAATACCGGAGGTAACCTCTAATGCTACATTACAAATCTTGGTTAAACATAAGTCAAATAATAATCACGAGTTATTAGACCGGGGGTAACTCAAAAGAGATACAAGAAAAATAGGTCAAGCACACAAGACCAGATAATATGTATTCCATGGAATACACCCACACGGGCGAGTGGCCCCACCGGTGCCCGAAGTGCGGCGCCGGCTTCATGCGCCCGTCGGAGCTGAGGCGCTATGTGGGCACCCACGTGGGCGAGTGCGGAAAGTCCTACGCAGACCGCTCGTACCTCAGGATTCACGCGATGATCCACGCGGGCAAGAGGCCGCATGCCTGCCCCGTGTGCGGCCGGGGTTTCGTGCACCCCAAGTTCCTGTGCAGCCACGTGAAGAGCCACGAGGGGAAGAAGGGGGGCGACGGAGGCCTCCCGAGCGTCGCGCTTCTAAAGTAAATAAATGTCAATAATTTCATTTTTGTTGGTAAAATTCAAATATTTAAGTTTCGTGTTGCTGGATAAGCCACTTTGTTGAGCTATCATTTGAACTAAAACTAATAACCTTTTTTTATTTTCACCAGGTAAGGCCCCCCCCCACACCACTACATTGGCAGTGGAGAAGAGTCACCTGGATGATCGTTCACGTCATATTAAAGTCTCCCTCCTCACTGCCCCGGCCGTAAAACTGCCACCCTTAGTCTCATCCCTCTTGCTGGCGACCCACCCCTTCACTCATGTCACTCCCCCTTGTATAGTCGTACTCTGATATCACTGTTCTGCAGATGTAGATGCCACTGGTTCTTAATGTTCTGCAGATGTAGAGTAGCTTGTCGGTATGCAGTATGTTTTTAATGGCAGTGTCGAGAGCTTTATAGAAGGCCCCCCCTGGCATCATTGTCTGCGTCCAGTGTAGGCACGTAAACACTGATGAGCGTAGCAGAGTGTCCCCCATCCAAGGAGATGTGCCACATCATCTGCTCACTAATGCCAAGAGAGGATTCAGGGACACGCTGGAGAAGTGAAGTTTACACAGCAAAACCCACTCCATGGAGGCGGCTAGCACCTTCCAGAACACCCTTCGAAAATATGGTGTAGCCCTCACCAACCTCTGTGAGAGTCTTCTCCAAGGAAACGTGTTTCACTGAGCGCTACAATGTCGATGTATTTCCTGAGTTCATGGGCCACGAGGTCTCTCCTGTGCGGTCTATCGGCTGCGGAACATTCCATGAAGCAACTTGAAGGGGTAAACGAGTCTTGGATTTCTTTGAGTTTCGGCCGCTGAATGGGATGCTCCGGTGGTAGCGGCTAACCACCCGGAGTGAGTGGAACAGATAATTTTTAGATCACCTTTTTTAGGTCCTTCCCCATCACGGATGAGCAGTGCGGGGAAGTTCAGAAACGATGGAAGCTGCCAAGGAGACATGCTGCCCCACCCCGTATCTCAGCGACCTACAATCCATCGCCGTCTGTGCAGAGTTTGGATATGTAATGAGAGCGACATCGCCTGGATTATTCATGGGGCATATATTCATCATACAGCCATACTTATCCATAGTGGGGTTTATATCTGGGTGAAAGTTGAGAGGCGGTTCCACCAGGGAGGCTTCGGAAAGGTTCCAGAAGGAGCGTGGCCAGAGGCGGACACACCTGGGAGGTGTATAAAAGCCAGACATCTCAACGGGTCCGTGGCCAGTCCAAGACAGAAGCCAGAAGACCAGCTAGCCAGGACCCTGGGACCCCCAGCCCCGCTGTCCTTGTGTTGAGTAGTGAGTGATGTCATGTCATGCTCGCCTCCAGTACGGTGATGGAATGTCCCCCTGGGGTATTTAAGGGGGCACCCATGCCGTAAAGGGGGTCGTCGTGGGAGTCCAGGAAAGGTGAAGGCTAGGAGTGGGACCCAGGGTAGGGGAATCTAATATTGGACTAAGAGTGGCTCTGTTCCCGACTGACCATAGTTGGATCATCCCTCGGCAGTCAGGGAGAAGAGTCCGGATAGTTAAGGGTGTTAGAGATTCCCAGTATCCTTCCCTGTGGGGGGGGGGGGGGGGAGAAGGAGAATAGAATAGTCAGGAGTGTAGGCGGGAGCAATAACAAGTTACGCTTAAGCCTCAAAATAAACCTTGGAGTCAGCCCCTCTGAAGATCTGTCTCGCGTCATACTTTGCACCACAACACTTGTAAGGGCCGGGACTGTGGACCAGTGAGTGGCGAGACCCTGGGAACCCCCGGCCCGACATCCTTGTAAGGGCCGGGTCCGAGTGGGCCAGTGGTTGGGACCCAGACCTTGGCTGGGTTTGGTCAGAATAGCCTCCCCTAGGACAACGCATTCGTACAATCCGTGTCACGTGGCGCCAGCTGCGTGGGGCAGCGCGTCACGTGGTGCCGAGCCCACCCGAAGCGCTCTGAAATAAAAAAATCGAAGACAGACAAATAATCCCTGGTGGGCAGTGTGGAACTGTTGTTCCTACCCGTATTAAAAACAGATCCTTAATTAGTGCTAGATCCACTACCAACAATGGGATTTGTAACTTATCCATGTAAGGAGGTAAATTTCAGCAAGGGACTTCAATTGGTCTGGGACCAACTTGCCCAAGCATGGGGTGTATTTATGCCATTTAAAAGTATATACTTTGAATAATGTAACTTGCGTACCTTTAAGATACTATGCACTCCCATAGTTTGGTTGTTGTAACTTTAACATGCATCCAATGTGCAGAGTGCTTCAGAGCTCACATGCCCCAAGGATGAATACATATTTTGATTTAAGGCTGCGAGCACTCTGGAAACAAACGTCCACATGTAAAACTCCAACCGTCAGCTTAAGTACAATATTAAATGATAATTTATTGCACGGTTGTTGCACCTTACACATTTGCCCGTTTTGTAATGTACCAATGCCCAATTACTGCCACCGTTGTAAACTTCTGGGGCCATTTTTATGGCAGATTAAAGTGGCATCGGAATGCATTTCTCACGTGAAATTGTTCAACTGCTCCATTGTATGCATGGCAAAGAATGACTGCCAGTTAGGACAATTGGGTAGGTTTAAAAAATAAAACATTTTGCCAATATTAGGTACATCCCACTCGTCCTGACACACGAATTATAGACCACCTAATCGTTTTCACACTCGCCCTCATGAACCGTGCTATGGTGTAACACAAAGTGCTCGCAACGCCAAGCAAAAACCCCACAAGACCAGAAAAAGTAATGCACCAGAGTTTTATTAAATCACAATTTAAGCAAAGCAACTGAAGATCAGAAGCTCGTTTCCAATCCCTTTGAAGGAATCGTGTGACGCCTCTTCGAAACAAACAAAGCCACCGTGACGCTTGCTGCGACAGCCATCACCAGCACAGCCACTCCCAGACCAAGGACGGGAGCAGCACCTGTAAAACAATTGAGAGAAAGGGCTGGTGGGTAATTGCGGAGCCGAAAAAGCTAGGGTTTCCACATGCTGGAGGTTGTGGGGGCATTTGACATATCCAAGTATTTGGTCAAGGTGTGAAAAGCGTACTGTTCAAATGTGTCACTCACCAAGGTATGCCATTTAACACTGGTGGATGGGTTTAATTTAGCACGTCACACATCTTATGTTATTAAAAACCAATCACAAATATCATATTAGGTATGTAAAACAAATTGCCATCTTAAACATATTTACATCCGACGACCAAAGCACATTTAAGGAGGATCATGGCAATATCCGTTGGGCATACCTTGAGGGCACTGCTGTAATATCCGTGTTTTGTACCTTTTCAACTAGTTATTGGGGAAGGGGGTTTTAGTTGGATGTCATAGGCCCTTTCAAAGGAGTAAGAAACCAGACTTCGAGAAACAAATTGCTTCCTCCCCAAATTGCAAAAAGTTCCGTATAGAGATTAAGTATTGCAGACTGCCAATCCATGAGAGGTCAACCTTAAAGCGTCATTGCCTCATGGATGTCCTGGTTTAGCCTGGTATGAAAGAGGTTTTACCCTTTCAGACAACAAAACAGGTGTTAATATAACCTTGTTACAAGCAATTAAGTCTGCATTAACCACACATGCTTTTGGTGAACATGCTCCTTTTATATTAGGTACCAGCGGTTAGTACCCGGCGGTGCCCGGGCGAAAAAGGCAGACACGTAGTTACACACGCAAATCCATTGATAACACAGAGTTACACGCACAAATGACTCACACATACATATATAGGCTGAACAACAACAACCACCATTCGCCACTAAGTGGCGGTGACGTCACAACAACGCTTGTGCCAGGCTATGAGTAAATAGTGTGACGTGAGCGATGGAAACAATAAAAATGCATTTAAGAAATAAGCAGAAATCACAGACTGGCAGTAGACAGTGGCAGCGTTATAAAAGCGCAGCAAAAAAAGGGGAAATTGAGCAACCCAAAAAGAGTTGTGTACACAAACAATTATTGTAACATGTCAACTCGTTTCATAATGGTAAACAATGAACCCGAGTTGTTATCTTCACGCAAACATAATTATTGTAACATCTGTGAACTTGTTTCAGAATGGTAAACAATGAAGCCAAGTTTTTATCTGCACACAAACATTATTATTGTAATGTTTGTCAACTAATGTGTTTAACAATAATAAACAATGGACTTCAGTTGTTAGAGTAAGAAGCAAGGAAATGTGTACTTAGCATAGGCGTGTTGAGGCCTTGTGCGATGCGTAGCCCCCGTTCTGGCCTACATTGGTGAGGCGCGGAGTTGGCACGTTACCAGGCTTGGGGCTGGGCCGCTACCCCCTCTCCAACATCCGGCGCCCGTGCAAGAATAATGCTATGTAAGCAGTAAAATATTATTATCTACGGAGTCTGTAGTATAAACTGAACGCATCGTGTTGGGGGGGGGGGGTGAAGAAGACATGACACTGTCTAAATATCCGCAGCGTTATGTGTGTACGTGTTGACTGTAAAACGCGTAAAAGAAAATGTCTCCCGTGAGCTGGAGTGAACGCGCATGACTTGGTAGGGTCCGCCCCCCCCCTCCACGCAATTGGTACGGTCGATGGTCGCGCAATAAGTAAATAATGAATAATAGAAACGGCACAAATGTGTTAATTAAATTACTTTAAAGTTTACGGACGGGAAAACGGAATAGCCTATTCCCACCATGGGGCTTAGGACGTGCCGCCTGGCAAGTTATTTCGGTCTTAAACCCCACCGTCCGAGAGCCAAATCCCCGCAAGTGCACGGAGACTTTATATATAAAACTAGCAGGAGGTCACGGGGCAAACCCAGATGACACAGGTCGACTAACTGATGCACCACCTGTGGCCCCTACTGTGGCAACTTTCTGTGCTTTAGCCACACGATGCTCCGCTCGTTGTTGTGAGCGTCGCTCCTCCGCCCAGTAGCGTCCTTCAGGAGCCTCCACAGAGGCCGATCTTGACACGGCTGGTAGCAGTCATCCGCAAGTGGACTCAGCTCCAAGTCCTCCTGTACCACAACTCCATGTCTTCTCCAGCCCGTGCCGCGCCCGTTTAGCCCCCTGGATCCGTCCGAACAAAAGCTGTTTAGGCATGCGGTGGCTGGCCATGCGGGCTACATGACTCAGGCAACGCAGCCTTGCCTGCCGGAGGTCACCGATGGGACTTGGTCTACATCTTTCAAGGATTTGTGAGCTCCTCACACAATGCAGGCAGGTTAAACCCAGGATGGATCGTAGGCAGGCCATTCTAAATTTTGTAACCAGCGAAGATGTTCCATTAGGGGGGGTCCAAATTTCGCAAGCGTAGAGTTCGGAGGGAATGACCGTGGCTGAGAAGACCTGAAGCTTCGTACGGAGTGAGAGAGCAGGTAGCTTCCACACAGCGTTATGCAGCCAATGAAAAGATAATGCAGCTCGACTTATTAGGAGTGAGACCTTTGCTGTTAAACCGGAGCCGGTCATTAGCACACTGGTAAGCTATGGGAAACTCTACACTGTCTCCACAACAACCCCATCACCAATTGAGAGTTGTGGGGATGGAGTGTCCGATGGTACAAAATAGTCAGGCATGTGCTTAGTTTTGGTGGGGCTGATGGTAATACCTCACCTGTTGGTGGTAAGCTCCAGGTTCAGCAGCAGCACCTCGAACTCCTCCGAGTGAGCAGCAATTAGCAAATAATTGGCATACATAACATGGTTGAGCAATAGAGAGCCATCCCTTGACCGCACTCGGGCATCGATCAGCCTCCCATTGTATCTGTACCATATGGTAATTCCTCCGGTACAGCCATCGAAGGCTTCACGAACTACGTGGTCAAAAGATATGTTAAATAATGTGGGAGCCAGAGGACATCCCTGTCACACCAAGGTGTAGAGGGAATGGCTCTGACGGCCACGTAGTTTGACGTGGGGGCCGCTCACCAGCAGTAAGGTCCTTAAGGATCGTGAGCAAAGGGCAAGGGAATGCGAAAGCACGAAGAACATCCCAGCGCCCAGGCCTACTGATGGTGTCATAGGCCTTGAGCAGGTCTATAAAGCACACAGATGGACTAAGACGCACACATGGACCTACAGACACGCGAAAAAATGGACTTACACCGACTAACATGGACGCATGCACACACAGCGACTAACACACACACATAGACTTTAGATACACAGATTAACAAGCACATAGACTCACACACACGTATGGACTTACACACACACCGACTGATACGCACACAAATGGACTGACACACACACATGGGGCGTTATCCGTTTGAAAAAGACAGACACACGTAGAAACCCATCAACTTGCATGCACACAAACACATATGGACTCACACACATGTAGTTTCTGCACACGAACATTATAATTGTTATATTAGGCAACTTATTAGTTTCATAATAGTAAACGAAGCAGAGTTGTTATGTGCACACACACTTTATCATTGTAATATTTGTAAACTTATTTGTTTACTAATAGTAAACAATAAACCTCAGTTCTTATCGAAAGATGCAATAAAATTGTACTTTACATTGGCGTGGTGACGCCTCGTCCCGTGCAGAGCCCGCGGCCTCGCCTAGATTGGCAAGCCGGAGGAGGCGAGACGTTGCCAGGCTGCTGGCTGCGCCGCTACCCCCCCCCACCATCCCCCCGCCCGAGGCAGAATAATACTATGTAAGCGCTTTAAGAATATTAAGTTAATATCTAAGATCTTTATAGCAGTAACTGCACGCATTGGGGTGG
>CM025686.2:165229-181229 GCA_014621495.2 Entosphenus tridentatus | reverse complement strand
AGTATAAAAGTACTTTGTCCTGAACTGATAACATCTGTAATATTAATGTCTATGGCACCCATATACGCACTCCCTCTTTGCATTTGAACGACATTTTGTCCGACTTCCTTATAACGCTTTAAACACTTGGGTTGACATTTAAACAAGGTACACAAAGCCAACAATCTAAGCCCCCGAATGAACACTCGCTACTTGTTTGTATCCTTGGTCCAATATAAACTTGGTAAATCAAATATACGCTGATCTTAATGATAACTGAGCCACAACGCGCATGTGCACATGCGTGGTTGCCTCGTGCAATGCAAACCGGTTGCTTGGTGTAGACGGGAAGTTGTGGTGCTAAAGACTTGGTGGCCATTTTGTTTTCGAGAAAAAATGCCAAAAAAACAACCTCCCAAACAAAGTGTGGCAGCATTGTGGCGTGCAAAACAAACGGAGGAGCTGCGGCTCTAAACAGCAACCAAACGATGAAGGCAGTTTGGCAGCACGGGCTGAGTAAACTGCAGAGCAGCTTACATGAAGACAAGCCGGAGACTGCACCGTTACTGTTGCAAAAGCACAGGCTGAGGATAATCCGGACAACGTGCATGGGGAGACGAGCCGGACTGCACAATTACTTTTGCAGCACGGGCTAAGAAAACACGTTTTAGCTCGTTTGGAAGGATTTTTGGTGCTTTGCGCCTCGCCTGTTGCCCCCACTGGTGTCCTCAGCCCCACCCCCCCCCCCTTTGAAATTTGCAGTTACTACTATAGTCGGTAAATGCTACTATAGTTACTAGACCTGTGTAAGATGGCGGCGTGTGAGTGAGCTTGTGAGTGTGAGCTGTGCGTGAGAATGAGTGAGAATGAGCTGCGTGTGAGTGAGCTGTGTATGTGTTTAAATTGAGATTTAAATTTAAATTGAGATTGGCGAGTGCAGGGGAGTTACAGAGCGGGCGCTGTGTGGCTGGCGAGAGTAGAGAAGAGTGCTGCTTGTTAGTGTGGTGGTGTTGTGGTTGGTGTGGTAGTTAGTGTGGGAGTTAGTGTGGGAGTTAATGTAGTAGTGTGGTGGTTGGTGTGGTAGTGCGGTGATTGTCAGTGTTGTTGTGGTGAGTGTGGCAGTTAGTGTTGTGGTTATTGTTGTAGTTAATGTGGTAATTAGTTAGTGTGGTAGCCAGCTTGGCTACCCCCCCCCCCAGCCCAGGCCTACGTCGGGGCCTACTTCGAGGCCTACGTCGAGGCCCTACGCGCATAAAACCACAGCGATGTTCATGCGCTGGGTCGACATTTTGGGCGCGTGCGGGAAGCCGCATACTGGCTCGACCTTGAAGCGTGACTTCCTTGAGCCAGCACATGGGTCGACCCTGAAGTGCAACTTCTCGACCTGGGACGTTGGGAGACGTCCGCAATGTTAAGTGGTGTGTGTAGGTGGGTGTTAGAATTTCGGTCTTCACCCTATTGCCACCTGTGGGGTGGAACGGTAGCAGAGCGGTGTAAGACCCTGCCATCCATGGGGTGCTTGTGTGATTTTCGTTTGATTACTGGTGTTGGTTGTGCATCCAACGCATCGAAATCTATGTATTTTTGCTTTTCTTTCTTCCGCCGGGCAGAATACGATCATCTCCACTTCCCTGGGCCCGGGCGGCTGTCGTGTCCAACGAGCTGAGGCGCAGGCTTGTGGTGCTGTGCCTCAGGAGGTGGTTTCTTCTCGTCACAGGATTCTGCACCTGCCGCCCTTGGAGTCGCCGGTTGTGCTGACCGGATGTGGACTTAAAGGGGGAAGTGGAGCACCCGTACATCACTCCTGCTCATCCTGTTGCCCAACTCCTGGGGAGTGGCCGTGCCCTCTTTGGGCCTTTTTCAAGTTCCCCCAGGACCTCCAGGGAGAGCGTGCTCGCCTCCTCTGGAGGCTCGGCCACGCGAACTCGTCGAAGACTGGCCGCTGGGCTTGACTCTCACACCTTGTTGGTTGCTTACACCATTGTCGAACAGTCACATTCACATGTCGGTGCGTGCGTACAATTTCGCATGGATGGGCTGTGCTGAGGGATAAGCGGGTTGACCAGTTCTTCTCGGTGTACATGTGTTGTTGTTGATTCCCCTCGTTCCGTACGTTCTTCCCTCCCTCCCTCTCGTTGTGTACATATGTTCTCGCGGTAGTTATTATCGGTCGCCGGTTATTTATTGACGTTGTTGGAAGCACACTGTTTTTTTCTGTATTGTCACAGCTGGGACGGCTGTTTTTTTACATGGGGGAGGGTGATGTAGTGATTGGAGCATCACCATTGTGTACACACGCACACGTGTGACGTCACTATGCCGGGAGCTTCACTACCACGTGGGTCTACACACACACACATGACGTCATCCCGGCTGGAGGCGGGAATGACGTCAGTGCCGGTTCTGGAATCGGGAGGCCATGGGGTGGTGTGAGATTGTGGCACGCTCTGTGATCCCGGCTAGATACGTGACCGGATCCCAGTGGGGGGCACCTCGGGGGCCCAGGGGGCACCTCGGTGGGGCACGTGGACAGCAGGGGGGCTTCGCGAGGGTTCTCGAAGGGAGGCGTGGCCGGGGTGGGGCCCGGGAACGCCGAGGCCCATATTAGCAGCCTCCTCACGAGGTTCGAGGCTGCCCGTGCCAAGAATGAAGATTCATCGTGAAGACGCCAAGAAGAGTCAAGCCTCCAGTCAGCGGACCTGCCAGTAGCCCACCTGGCTGGGTCATGCTAGAGTAGCTGCTAGTTAGAGAAGTGTGTGTTAGCTCGAGTAGGTCGGTGGTCACCATCCTATGTGTAATGTACAGTGTTATAATACTTACTGTTCTAATTAATGAGTGTTGCCTCCCAAGAAGTGTGTGCACCTAAATTCAATCCACTACACATATATTTCCTGTTTGTTTTATTAGTCATGAAAAATATATATACAGTGGGGGAAAAAAGTATTTGATCCCCTGCTGATTTTGTACGTTTGCCCATTGACAAAGAAATAATCAGTCTATAAATTTAATGGTAGGGTTATTTGAAGAGACAGAATAACAACAAAATCCAGAAAAACGCATGTCAAAAATGTTAAAAATTGATTTTCATTTTAATGAGGGAAATAAGTATTTGACCTCTTTGCAAAACATGACTTAGTACTTGGTGGCAAAACCCTTGTTGGCAATCACAGAGGTCATACGTTTCTTGTAGTTGGCCACCAGGTTTGCACACATCTCTCACTGTACGTGCAGTTCTTTATAATTGTTTAAGTTGTATGTATGTCGTGTATAAAGTACTGTATGATAATATTTGACACTGAAATCAAGCGTAGCTACTTTTTTGTCACGCAAATGGTGCCGATTGCCAGACTGGTAGAGCCTTTGGAGACGTTTTCTGGCGATTTCCCAATTGCATGCCGGTTTTGCCATATATGCCCAGGACCGCCAAATAATCACGCGCCAGATAATCGATGATCAAGTGCAGTCTATCGTATGAATTTAGCCCCCAATTTCAGTGACCTGTTTCCCCATAGCGTCGATCCTCTGTGTAGGGGAGTTTGGAGGAGGGTTTTACCATCTTGACAGCTTACGAGTGATGAGACCATCCGCAGTGGCTGTATTCCTCGTGGTTTATTATTTGTTGCAAGGGTGAACCCCTGCAGAGGAGCACGCTTAACCGATTATTTCTCCCAACTCTCGGCATTCCACCAGAGGAATATTCCTGTCAATGGTTAACCTTGGTGGTGAGCAATCGTTTTGAACACAGCCTGTTGCATCCGTTTACGGAATAGTAGGCAAGAAAAATGCCCCCCATGACCTACACGATACGTGGAAGCCGTAGTTTAATGGATTCAGTCACTCCCTTTCTCTTCACGTCTCCTGTGGTTGTGTGGAAAGTGGTGCTCCAGTCCTTGTTCTTGGAGTGGCTCCACTGTTGATGGCTGTCGCAGTAAGTGCCACGGTAGCTTTGTTTTTTTTTGAAGAGGCGTTGCATGACTCCTTCAAGGGAATTGGAAGCGAACTTCTGCATTGTTATACTGATAATCAAACTCTGGTGCATTACCTCTGCTCTTATTCTGTCACTTTTTGCTTGTTGCGTTTTCGTTGTGTAACTGCGCCATAGCCTGGGCAGTTAGCACGATAATATTTACGGTCCTGGCCGTCCCCTAGATCGACTTGGCCTCAAGTGCTGTGTAAACATCGTCAATGGGGAGACAAAGACGGCCGGGCGTGGTGCTGACCACCCATCCCTTCTTGCTGTGAGGCCACACGAGATGTTACCACTGCCCTCCACCCTGCGCCCCTACGTAGACACTCACAATATATGCACATACACGCACACACAGGTGCACTTATCCAAAAATAGACACGCAGACATGAACCTTTCCACGTCCACATACATGGGTATATGTACACACACCTATCCATGTGCAGACGACTTTACAAAGAAAGTGCTAGAAGGCATACGCTAAGATAATTGGGAACAGGTGGCCGGAAGGCACTGTACTCATTCAAAAACGAATACACGTGTTGTAGTTGATTGTGGGGGCCAATGTCCGATAGGGGCGGGGCTGAGCAAGTATATTGGGAGGAGCGTGGCCCGCCGACGGGGCACTTGTTCAGGGAATAATCGACGGCCATGGTGGACGACATTTGGGCCGGCTGTTCGAGAACAACTTAATTTAACCGTCGGGACTGACTGTTCGAGAAACAACTGAATGGAAACCATTGGGACTGACTGTTCATGAAACAATTTGGTGGAAACCATCGGGGCTGAATATAGTCATAGCAATTACGAGTGTGGCAGTTGTTACACTCGGCACTAAATACGTTTCAATAGGAATAAAGATTTTACTTTTTTTAAAAAGTGGATGTCTGCAACGAGCTTCTTTCAACTGGTGGCAGTGGTGGGATTCAGTCTAGAGTATCCCGAAAGAAGACCCCGATGGGGAGTTTCCTCAGAGGAAGAGGTGTCATCCATAAGTGCCCCGGGTCCCCGAGAACTGGAACCCATCAGGAACCGGGAGTCGCTGGCAGCTAAATTCCCGAAAGAGTTGGAGGCCCCGCCACGGACCCGGAAACCAGTATCACCAAGACAAAAAGACTGGAAACACATAGGTAAGAGACTGGACCGCCGTACCTCCGCCATTGATTGGTTTCTGACGGCGATCGTCGAGGAGAGAGGGGAAAGAGTAGATGCTGTGCAACTTGAGCAGCCGCCGATCCCCACAGTCCTAGGAGCCGGGGTCGACAAGCCAGAACAATAGCAAATTCACGTGGAGTGCCTAATCGACAGCGTCGGCATGGAGACGGAGCTGTCAATTCTCCTTGCCACACGGCAAGTGGAGCTCCCAGAGACAGAGCCGCCACCCGCACCGGCCATGTGGCGAGCTGGAGCTCCGAGGATGCAGCCACCATCTTCCATCGCCACGCAGCGGACAGAGACACCAGAGCCAGAGCCGCTGCCGCAACTCGATACACAGTGAGCTGGAGCTCCGAGGATGCAGCCACCGTCTTCCATCGCCACGCAGCGGACAGAGACACCAGAGCCAGAGCCGCTGCCGCCACTCAGTACACAGTGAGCTAGAGCTCCGGGGATGCAGCCACCGCTCCCCCTCGCAGCACATCAGGCAGGAGCCGACCGACCTCTCTGGCCGCTGCTCAAAGCTGCATCGCGAACCTTGACCATCTCGCCTATGCAGAGCTCCGCCCAATAGCAGTCCCGGATGAAGATGTGTCGCTCGAGATACCACCTCGGACCTTCACTGAACCAACTTGAGGTCTGGCGGAGCACACATGAAAGCTGGGTCCCATGAAATTTTTTTTTTGGTGACCGTGTGTTGATGTTAAACCAGGTCCCTGTGGGGTGGGCTGGTAGGAACAAACAAATTAATGGCTATAATAAAATGAAATGGCAAAAAATGGGCGCCAATAAGTGAACGGAAACGTAGACGTAGTGGAACATAGGAAACAATAAAGTAGTAGTAACCGTTGTGGAAAAAATACTAGTATTTCAAAGTATGTACCTACGTGAGTGCAGCTTGGAGCAGACATAGTGAGTAGTAACAATCTGCACGATATGCAGATTGTTACTATCCGTGCCGCGGTAGCCCCGCCCAGCCCCGCGTAGCCCCGCCCAATACACCCCTAGCGGGGGAGAAATTGCCAGGCCTGGCTCTAGGCTGGAAACCCGCCGACGACGGGGAGGTAGGGAGTTTATTTTAATGTAAAAGCTTAAAATTTAAATGTTTCTATTTAAAAACATGAGGGAATGTAACAGTGTTAAACATTAACTCCCTTTCACACACGCGGGGGTACGATACGAAGGGAGAGTGTGAGGCCTAGTTCTAGGCTTGAGGCCTAGTTCTAGGCTTTAGGCCTAGCTGTAGGCTTTAGGCCGCTGCGAGTTAATTTGTAATTTAAAAGTTTTAATTATTTATGTAAAAGCTTTCAATTTAAATGTTTCTATTTCAAAACATCAGGGAATGTAACATTGTTAAACATTAACTCCCTTTCACACACGCGGGGGTACGATACGAAGGGAGAGTGTGAGGCCTAGTTCTAGGCTTGAGGCCTAGTTATAGGCTTTAGGCCTAGCTGTAGGCTTTAGGCCGCTGTGAGTTAATTTTTAATTTAAATGCTTTAATTATTTATGTAAAAGCTTTAAATGTATTAAAAACATAAGGGAATGTAACATTGTTAAACATTAACTCCCTTGCACACACGCGGTGGTACGATACGAAGGGAGAGTTTGAGGCGTTGTTCGAGGCTTTAGGCCTAGCTGTAGGCTTTAGGCCGCTGCTAGTAAATTTTTAATTTAAAAGTTTTAATTAAAAGCGTCACTGAGTGTAAAGGTTTTTGTAGGGTCATGCCAAGTGTTTGCAGTAGGGGGCGATGTTGATCACAGTGTAAAGGTTTTTGTAGGGTCATGCCAAGTGTTTGCAGTAGGGGGCGATGTTGATACACGGACGGACGGACGGACGATATAATCTATTGGTGGCTGGTCCACTTCGTTCCTACCAGTATAAATGTATTACTTCCAAGAGTACGTCTGCGACTCAGTTGAACTCACTACACATATATGTGCAGAATGCAGCTGCAAGGGTACCCGCTCATACCCGTAAGCGTCATTATATTACACCCTTCTTACGATCTCTCCACTGACTACCTATTCAGTCCAGAATACATTTTAAGATTTCATTTACTGTTTTTAAAAATCTTCATGTGCTAGCCCCTGCCTATCTTTCACTTCTCATTTCAGTTTATTCCCCACGTCGGGTTCTCCATCTCTGCTTTACTATGTTTGCTGTCCACCTCAAAACTTAAACAAATCAATTGCTGGACGAGCATTCAAATGTGCAGCCCCACAGTCCGGAAAGACTCATCGGCTCCACATCTGACAAATCAATTCAATCAACTTATTTTAAAAATCGGAACTAAAGCCCTATTTGTCGTGGCATATGCTGGAATATAAGAATTTACATGATCCAACTGGCTTGTAACATTTTGGCCACTCGATCACCCCTCCAGTGAAGGTTATATTGAATCGGGGGATTGTGGTTTGGGGCAGTGGCGGCTCCTGAAAAATCTCTCAGGGGGGGCAAATGTTTGGATGATTGATAAGGATAAGGTCCACCCATGCAATGGATAAATTAACAGCTTAAGCATGTAAAGGAAACTTCACTACTTTAATATTAATGAAAAATAAAGTGACTCTAACAATACATCTCCTTGTTTGTTTCTATACTCACTATTATTACACTGCTTACATCACATTACTCGCTTAATACACTGCTTACTTATACTGAAATTTTGCTCTTCTCTCTTTCAAAGTAGCAAAGTGATCAATTACTCTCTCATTGAACGCAGGCATGCTCCTGACTAGTTCCCTCTCCATGGAAAGCATAGCCATTGCATTCAGACGTTCCTGTCCCATTACATTTCTCAGGAATGTCTTGATTCTCTTTAAGGTTGAGAAACACCTCTCAGCTTCAGCAGTTGTCATTGGAGTGGTTATGAGGATGTTCAACAGAGCAACAGTCTCTGAAAAAGTGTCCTGGAGGTTGTACTTCAGCAAAACCTGGCACAGCGCTAGTGCACCACAGCAGCCCTTGAATTCTGGACTCTCATAAATGACAGACAGTTCAGTCTTCAGCTTCGCCTTATTTAACATAGGGTATGCCCTGACAGTGATGTTCAGAGCCTCAACAGGGAATGTATGGCCATGCTGTTGAAACATCTCTCCTTGTAGCAGCGTGGCACTTACAAGGTGGTCGGTAAAGGATAACCTTTCTTTGGTGTGCAATACAGTATATAATTTAATGTTGGGTTTGTCTATGGCAGTATATAGTAGGGTGTAGACTCGTGTGATGTTTAGAGAATAAAGTTTAGATGGAAGCATATATATATTTTTTACGACGTAGAATTGTAATGTATTACTTACTGTTAGTAACTCAGCGTATTGTAGAGTATATTTAGTATACTGATGATAATGTTGTTTACGTGGTGGTTTTAGTTACTGCAGCTACATACTATTAACACTCCTTCCCTTCATTAATGCTACCCTTATCCCCTCCCTTTGATGCTGTTAATCCTGCATAATGCACGGGCATAAATAGTACTATTCACATACCTGCATTTCCCATATCACATACCTGCATTTCCCATATCCCCTCCCTTTGATGCTGCTAATCCTGCATAATGCACGGGCATATGCAGTACTAATCACATACCTGCATTTTCCATAAATATGCTAAATTCCTCTTGATATGCATATTCTTTTGTTAAGGCTCCCCCTTTCTTCCCCCCTTCCAACCCAGCTTATATACATGCTCCAAGCATGTGTGCTGTTTCATTCAGACGCTGTCGCCTCAACAGACCTGGTTTTCACCTGAGGACGGCTACTTGCGTTGTGGCCAAAACGTCGTGAGAATTATTTTATTATGTTTTATTTTTATTATTTTATTACTTCCCTTCTACGTGACTTTACCGAAAGAACCAAGAAGATGAATCCCTGCAGTCACGAAGCTTTAAATCGAAATTCCACTAGGTGGCGACAAATAATATTGTTGACTGAAACGTGCCTACGTATGATGACGTAAGCACGTTAGTGCGAGCCCTCCCGGAAGCCATAGAGAATGCATTGTAGCGCCTGCCGTTCAAAAAAAAAACATCTTTGAATGTAAGTCTATGGGAACACTCTGGGCGATTCTCAGCCAGAGTGAAATCGCCCAAAAAGAGGCGGTACTCCACAGAACGTGACATGACGCTGATTAGACTATATCCAGAGGCACAGTGACGGCTAGCGTAACTCTGTGGTTGAATGAGATTGTTAATGTGATTTAAAACGTCCCTTTCACACTTTGGTGGTGCGTCGCCCAATCGCCCTAATGAAGAAACCGCCCCTGGTCTGAGGTATGGAGACTGATTGGATTTATTCAATTAACTTCATCTGCAAAAAAAACATTTGTGTATTTTTTTTCTCTCATTATTTATGTACTGTATTAATTTGTTTACCTGGTACATGTGGAGTGAGTTCTCGGAAACTACTTGTAGATTCAACGCGTTTATTCAATAAACGCTTAACAGCAACAGTGTCAGCCTTCACTAAGGCTACAGCCCTTTTAACTTATGACCTGGGGATGTACAGCCTCCGGACTAGTGCGTATTAACACCGGGTTAACCGCTCTCAGGTCCTCCGGCTATGAGTGACCTAGGGGAGGATATTCTGACCTGACTCAGCCAAGGTACGGGTCCCGACCACTGGCCCACTCGCACAGCGGGGATAGGGGTCCCAGGGTCCTGGCTAGCTGGTATTTTGGCTTCTGTCTTGGACTGGCCCCGGACCCGGTGAGAGGTCCGTCTCTGGCCACGCTACCGGTGCAAGGTACTGCCCCTGATTGGCCCTGTCTGCCACTGCAGGTAAGTGCCTGCAGCCCATTTACAGTGCTACATTACCCCCCCCCCCCGCCTTGTAGCACTCAGCCGACCCGGCTGTCAACAATACCAGCAACAATAAAAAAAAATGTTAAAAACCCAAAACCCAGTGTACGCGTGCCTCAATGAATGAATGGGAACGAGAAGAAAACGGGGGGCCGGCCCGCCGGCGGACGGACGTACCTCAGCCCACCTATACAAAATTACACTATATACACACAACATATATACAAGGCCCAATCGCACCGACAATGCACACGCCGACAGAGAGGTCCCCGGCCGCCAGAGCACGTCGGAGAGAGTGAGGAAAAGAGGGAAGAGGGACGGGCCGACCATGGCCAACCGAACACAAGGTGAGCGCTGGCGAGTTGAGATGATAGTCCATGGTCAGGGGTCAAGGAAACCGTCTGAACTCTTCCCAGCGCATAGTTGGACGAGCCTTGCAGATCGGCCTCTCCCTGGGCACAGGAGTCGTTGGGCTGGGAAGCTTTGCGATGATGACGTCATCAATGCGCTCTGTCAGCAATTTCCATATTCTTTGGTTCTTTCGGCGTGTGTCCACGATCAACTCACCTACCTACAAACTAGGCCCGTTTTCTGTCGGATACCCTGCTTCCAGTTACTGGCAAGAACACTTCAGCAGTACTTAATTAATCTCACTTGGTCTCTCTAATCAAGGACATTTCACTGTCCCCTGATGATGTCCTCGTCAGTTTTGATGTGGTTTCTCTATTCACAAAAGTTCCAGTGCCTGACACCATAGCATTAATTGAAGACGTAGTCCAACATGGACTGACCCCTAATGTCCCTGCGCTGGTTAGGCACTGCCTTACCAACACGTACTTCACCTGGAATGGCACTTTCTATAAACAAAATGGGGGTACCCCCATGGGTTCCCCCTTGTCACCAGTGATAACCAACGTTTTCATGGAGAAATTTGAAACAGACGCCATCCAGACATCCACCTTGCGTCCTTCCCTCTTGTAGAGATATGTGGATGACACTTTCGTCATTTGTCCACATGGCCTACCAGCATTGAACCGATTTCTCAACCACATCAATTCCATACACCCATCCATCAAATTCACCATGGAAGTAGAGAAGGATAGTAAGCTACCCTTCCTTGATGTTTTGTTTGAGAACAGACCTGATGGCTCCCCCCCCTCCCTCATCTATATAACCCCCTGTTACTAGCAGCCCTTTCGACTACTTCAGCAACTGTTTTTTTGTGTGGTTGTCCCACCTGATGACGGACGCTTGTGTTGCGTCCGAAACGTCGATGTTTATTTATTTATTTAGCTATCTATTTATTTATGTATATTAGTATTTAGTTATTTGGTTATTTATTTATGTATTTGCTTGTTTGTTCCTACGTGACTTTACCGAAAGAACCAAAGAGTATGGATCCTTGCAGTCACGAAAACTTCAAATCTAGAATTATCTCTTCCACTCACTCCGGGAGTTTAGCCGCTACCACCGGAGCATCCCCATTCAGTGTCGAAAACTCAAGGAAATCCAAGGACCTGTTTACCCCTTAAAGATGCTTCATGGAACGTCTGCACCCTCCTGGACTCTGACGAAAAAAAACAACAGACCGCACTGAAGGACAGCCTTCGTGGCCCATGAATTCAGAGAATACAACATCGACATCGTAGCGCTTAGTGAAACCCTCTTACATGGAGAAGACTCTCTCACAGAGGCAGAGGTTTGTGAGGGCTACACTTTCTTCTGGAAGGGTGATCCAGAAGATGCTCGCCACCTCCAAGGTGTGGGTTTTGCTGTGCAAACCTCGATCACTAAATGCGTCTCTGAATTCCCTGTTGGTATTATTGAGCTTCTAATGATGTGGCGCATTCCCTTGGCCGGGAGGGGCACTCTGCCACACTCATCAGTGCTCATGGGCCTATACTGGATGCAGAAAATGATGCCAAGGAGGCTTTCAATAAAGCTCTCGTCACTGCCATTAGAAACACACTGCGTACCGACAAGCTACTCCTCATGGGATACTTTAATGCCAGGGTGGGCTCGGAACACCAGATTTGTGACCCGGTACTAGGCCGACATGGGCTGGGTGAGCAGAATAGCAACGGGCTGCGGCGACTCTCCCTATGCTCCAAAAAACAACCTGTTCCGGTTTAAGAACAAACACAAGAACTCATGGCAACACTCCCGCTCTAAACACTGGCACCTGCTAAATTACATCATCATCCGTCAGTGCGACCGCAAGGAGGTGCTAGTGACCCGAGCCATGAGTGGAGTGGAATATTAGACTGATCACCATATGATCAGAGCCAAGTTCCGCGTTGAGATCCGTCCACACCATCCAAGGAAGGCCCCAAATAAGAGACGGAACGGCAATGCTCTCAAACATCCAGTTGTCACAAAAAAACCTCCCCCCAAACTCTCTCGACCCAAACACATGGACTGAGTTGCACACATTCATCCTAGAGGCAGCCTCCGAATCAGACTGGGTACACCAAAAAGCTTCACTAAGACTGATTTGAGGAGAACACTGCCAACATCCACACACTACTACAGACCAAATGCCAAGCCCACAAAACCGTCCTTTCCGACCGAGACTCTGCCACTCTCCAATCCTCCCTCTCCAAGGCCAAATCAGAGTCCCAGTGTGCTCTCCATGCCATGGAGGACACCTGGTGGGTCCAAACAGCAGATGAGATCCAAAGCCACCTCACAGACGCAAACAACACCCAAGAGTTGTATGATGCCGTCAAAGCCCTCTATGGCCACCAAAACAAGCCATCGCCCCGGTCAGGTCTGCTGATGGCAACACGCTTTTCAAGGACCATCAAAGATCTTGGAGAGATGGGCAGAGCACTTTTATAATATCCTTAACCACATCAACCCCACAGACCCGCTCATCCTCGAGACACTGCCTGATATCCCGCCCATTCATGAACTCGACACTCCACCACCATTTTCTGAGGTCGACCAGGCAGTCAAAGGCCTGAAAAACAATGAAAGTGCTGGACCCAACGGCCTCCAAGCTGAGTTGCTGAAGCACGGGGGATACCTCCTCCTTCACTGCTTGCAACTTCTCATCAAGTCCATCTGGCTGTCCATAGGAATGGAAAGACGCGAAAATTGAAGTTATCTACAAGAAGAAGGGTGACAAAGAGGCTTGCGGCAACAGCAGAGGTATCTCACTTCTTTCTGTCGACAGGAAGGTCCTTGTCAGGATAATGCACTACAGGCTCGCAGAGCAGAAATCCGAAAACATCTTCCCAGAATCCCAGTGGGGCTTCAGGAAAGGCAGAAGCACCACCGACATGATCTTTGTGCCACAACAACTGCAGGAAAAATGCCGGGATCAAAACAAAGACCTCTTCATAGCTTTTATCGACCTCAAAGCATCCGACACCATCAACCGCGAGACTCTCTGCCACTCTCCATTCTTAAACAGTTCCATGAAGAAATGCATGCCAGAATGGTGCTTGGTGGACTTCAATCGGAGCTCTTCAACTTGGAGGTCTGGGTCAATAAAGGCTGTGTTCTGGCTCCAGTAATATTCAACATGCTCCTTGCTGCCATCGCAAGCCTTGCACACAACTCCCTCAACCTGGTGGTCCACCTGTGCCAGACCGGTTCAGCACATGGAAGACGTCATCTCACAGTGGAGATGCGAGAGATGCACCCAGAGACACTAACGCACAGCTGGGATAACGCCATCCGAGACCCAACACACGTGTCCGATCTGCAGCAGAGTGTGCGGCTGTCGCATTGACAACCACAGCCACATGAAGTGGCACATACGCCAAAAGTGCTAGCCCTCCCACAAGAGGAGCAATCGCAACCTTTTTCTATGGACAGCCAAGAGAAAGAGAGGTCTAGTAACTGTAGTACCATTTGCCGACTATAGTAGTAACTGCACATTTCAAAAGGGGGGGGGGGGGGGGGGAAGAGGACATCAGTGGGGGCAACAGGCGAGGCGCAAAGCACCAGAAAGCCTTCCAAACGAGCTAAAACGTGTTTTCTTAGCACGTGCTGCAAAAGTAATTGTTCAGTCTGGCTCGTCTCCCCATGCACGCTGTCCAGGAGAAACGCTAGGTCAAACTCTTAGGTTTTTTCGGTAAAGTCACGTAGGTAAAGTTAAATAATAAAAATAGAAATAGTAATAGAAATAAAATAATAAATCACGACGTTTGAGGAAACACAAGTCTTCATCATCAGGCCGGACCGTCACAGCTAAATTTACTGTATCAATGGAGGCAAAATTCCAAGAGACAAGCTCTTAAATACAAGGGGGAGGGGGGGAAAGAGGCTTATTTGAATGTGGTAGCCAATGAATGGAACGTGTTGGGGGGGGGGCTAGAAGAAAACAATGTGCACTTGGGGTTATAACCGGTGTTGGCTGAAAATCCGAATACAAAAAAGGCAGTACTGTTAAACGCTAGGGATGTCACTCGGTAAAGTATAGTACCCGTCAAATATGTGTAGTTAAATTATTTTTTACATGGTTAATAACATCTTTCCAATGATTACTCAGTTTGTACCCATCGTCACGGTTGAAGTTGTGTGTTTGTATATCTGGATGGCTTCGTGTACAAACCTTTGATGGTAGCCAGAAGGTTTGCATAGTACCTTGGTCTCGGAAAATACAATATCACGAGAGCCCACAGCGTTGGAGCAATGATCGGCAACAGCGGAAGACTCATTTTTGCCGTGTTTCAGATGTGACTTGTGCTCGCGGACACGATCAGAGACATGACGTTTCGTTTCCCCAATGTAACAATCACCACAGGTGCAACTCAGTTTATAGACTCCAGGTTATTGCAAGTCAGGAATTACATCTTTTACAGATGGGATTAGATCACGGATTTTATGTACTGTACCGAATCAGACTTGGATCTTATGTTTGTTTAGAATTTGAGATCTTTTTGGTCACGCCTGCCATCTATGGCAACGTGATAGTTTTGATCGAAGTTTCAAGTGCTTGTTTCTGTATGGTGGGAGAAACAGCTTGGCAGATAGTGCGGTCAGAGTATCCGTTCATCTTGGAGGGCCCGATGTACATGTTTTAATTTACTGGCCAGGTGGTGTTGGTCAGAAATGCCATGAGCTCTGTGGTAGTGTTTTGACGAGAGAATTATTCCGAGCCGGGTGGTGGTGGGAAATCACGTTTCAAGTTGAATGTGTGGGTGGCTTTCCCTCAAATCTAGAACGCTGTTCAGGTTTACATTTCAGGTAGAAGGGAGGCCATGTTCAGGGAGGGGGTCAATGATTTACAGCCCATGTTTGATGCAAACGGTTTTCCTAACAGCCGGATTTTCCAGGCAGATGGTTTAAACACAGGTCCGAGTTCAGGAAGTTGGAGACAGGAGATTCCTGGCTATCAGCATGTGTGGTGGCCATGTCCAAGGAGTGAACCATTGAGGAACAGAGTCCAGGCAGAGTTTCTCCAGCAATCACCCTAATGCAGCTAGAGACGGACGCGTCGCCACTGCATCATAAACCCATGGGTCTGAAGCACCAAGCCACTCATGCACAAGGCCGCAAATAATGTCTCGTCAAGCCTCCATAGCGTTGTGGGGTGGTTCTTTGCCAGGAGAAGAACACTTTTGACAACGTGGACAGATGCTTTGTAATTCCACAACCCAACCTTTACTTTAAACTAGTTACCGTTTCTCCCCCCTTGCCACACATTCTTGATGTATCTTTGAAATAGTTTGCTATTGTGTGATGGGAAATGTTCCCGGAACATGTACACGTTTTCGGGGAAAAATATTAATTAAATAAAATCTGGATTCACATTCTTTAAGCGTGGCAAGGTGCTCGTTTGAAAAAGCCAATGGCCTAAACCTTGGTACAAGTTCCTGCTTTCGAGGGACTTGCCTTGGGGAAGGAACGTGGCCAAATGCAGCACTAACACTTCCTACATATTGCACACATACAATCCTTGCAAAAGGTCAGAACAGCAGTAGCGAATGTCAGGATTTAATTTTTTTGACCACAATGGTCTGCAAAAGACATGCAAGTTCCAGCAATTACAAGTAGTCATCAATAGCCACTCCCGTCGAACGCCACAGCCCGGCTCCTGTGCCTCCTGACGGCAATGGCAGCAGACAGGAGCGCAATGACGGCTGTG
>CM025686.2:123972-140229 GCA_014621495.2 Entosphenus tridentatus | reverse complement strand
AAAATCTCTCAGGGGGGGCAAATGTTTGGATGATTGATAAGGATAAGGTCCACCCATGCAATGGATAAATTAACAGCTTAAGCATGTAAAGGCAACTTCACTACTTTAATATTAATGAAAAATAAAGTGACTCTTACAATACATCTCCTTGTTTGTTTCTATACTCACTATTATTACACTGCTTACATCACATTACTCGCTTAATACACTGCTTACTTATACTGAAATTTTGCTCTTCTCTCTTTCAAAGTAGCAAAGTGATCAATTACTCTCTCATTGAAAGCAGGCATGTTCCTGACTAGTTCCCTCTCCATGGAAAGCATAGCCAGTGCATTCAGACGTTCCTGTCCCATTACATTTCTCAGGAATGTCTTGATTCTCTTCAAGGTTGAGAAACACCTCTCAGCTTCAGCAGTTGTCATGGGAGTGGTTATGAGGATGTTCAACAGAGCAACAGTCTCTGAAAAAGTATCCTGGAGGTTGTACTTCAGCAAAACCTGGTACAGCGCTAGTGCACCACAGCAGCCCTTGAATTCTGGACTCTCATAAATGACAGACAGTTCAGTCTTCAGCTTCGCCTTATTTAACATAGGGTATGCCCTGACAGTGATGTTCAGAGCCTCAACAGGGAATGTATGGCCATGCTGTTGAAACATCTCTCCTTGTAGCAGCGTGGCACTTACAAGGTGGTCGGTAAAGGAAAACCTTTCTTTGGTGTGCAATACAGTATATAATTTAATGTTGGGTTTGTCTATGGCAGTATATAGTAGGGTGTAGACTCGTGTGATGTAAGAGAATAAAGTTTAGATGGAAGCATATTATATATATTTTTTACGACGTAGAATTGTAATGTATTACTTACTGTTAGTAACTCAGCGTATTGTAGAGTATATTTTGCATACTGATGATAATATGTAGGTTATACTTTAGTTGTTTACGTGGTGGTTTTAGTTACTGCAGCTACATACTATTAACACTCCTTCCCTTCATTAATGCTACCCTTATCCCCTCCCTTTGATGCTGCTAATCCTGCATAATGCACGGGCATAAATAGTACTATTCACATACCTGTATTTCCCATATCACATACCTGCATTTCCCATATCACATACCTGCATTTCCCATATCCCCTCCCTTTGATGCTGCTAATCCTGCATAATGCACGGGCATATGCAGTACTAATCACATACCTGCATTTCTCATAAATATGCTAAATTCCTCTTGATAGGCCGTAAGGTGAAGACGTTTTACGTTTAATCATGTTCCCATATATGGGGCACTAAATTATTTTCATTCTAATAAAAATATCTATTGTTTTTGGGCGTGAAAATAAAAGTTCTCCATGTCTAATCCTGCAGTTTATTTTTTATTACTGTTTAAAGTCGGCAATATTTCTTTCCTCGCGTAATCATATTTTGATCATCAGTGATGAGGCTTCGCGGAACAATCGTCACGTGCTTCCTGCTAGACCAATAAGGTGGCCGCTTTTTTGGGACGAGAGGTAAACATTAATCCAAGATGTCTGCGCCCTTGTTGTCATTATCGAGTAGTGAAGAGGAGGAAATTACGGCCAGACCTCCTTAAAAAGTCCGTAAAAGTATTTTAAACAATGCTACATGCATTTTACGTCCATAAAGAAAGAAGAAACAAAGGATTTTACACGCACACGGTGGGATACATTCAGAAACTGCGTCAAACGGTGGCTTTTTTTGCAAGGTGAGAATCGGAGAATAGCAGAAACATACAAACATTACTTACTGTTAGTAACTCAGCTTTTTGTAGAGTATATATAGTATACTGATGATACTATGTAGTTTATACTTTAGTTGTTTACGTGGTGGTTTTAGTTACTGCAGCTACATACTATTAACACTTCTTCCCTTTATTAATGCTACCCCTATCCCCTCCCTGTGATGCTGCTAATCATGCATAATGCACGGGCAAAGTAGCATTAATCACATACCTGCATTTCCCATATCCCCTCCCTTGGATGCTGCTAATCCTGCATAATGCACGGACATAAGTAGTACTAATCACATACCTGCATTTCCCATAAATATGCTAAATTCCTCTTGATATGCAAATTATTTTGTCAAGGCGCCCTTTCCCCCCCCCCTTCCAACCCAGCTTATATATATGCTCCAAGCACGTGTGCTGTTTCATTCAGACGCTGTCGCCTCGACAGACCTGGTTTCACCTGAGGACGGCTGCTTGCGTTGTGGCCGAAACGTCGTGAGAATTATTATTTTATTATGTTTTATTTTTATTATTTTATTACTTCCCTTCTACGTGACTTTACCGAAAGAACCAAGAAGATAGTATTTATTTATTTACAGGTTAATTGCTGTAAGCTGCTGAGATGAAGGAAGACACTAGCATTCTTGTGCATATTCGAGACAAAGACTGTGTGTCTCTGGAGGTGCGATACCACAAGTCCTGTTATAGACAGTACACCAGGTTCTTGACAAAGTCTAGTGCATCAGTTACTGTGACCTCAGAAGAACAGTGAGTTAGCAATATTTTATATTAATACATATTAATGAATAATTCCCTCACATTTTCACATTTCAAAAGTAGGAGGTTGGCCCGTGATTTCCCCCAGCTGGTGTTTCACTCCCCCAAGAAGCGCAACATAAGTGAGATGGTTTTCGTTGAGACATTGTCTGCAGATAAGCTGATAGACAGGCTACCTCATTCATCAGGTACAGAAACAACAGAGTCAACTGAGGTAACTAGCGAAAGTGACTGTGAAAACAGGGCTAGTGCAAAAGCTGGTCCACAAAGACCAAGTTCAATGGCCTCCATCAATACTGCAGAGGACACGAGGACACTTTACAGTGCGGCATTAATATTAAAGATGTTTCTGTGTGACTCTCCCGGTATGAAATGCCCGTGGCCACCCAAATCAGATGACCTAAATGTGAGCGAGGCAAAATATGTCCTTCCAATTGAACTGTACAATCTGATTTCCTAGATTATTGGTGCAACTAAGGAACCAACACTGGCCCATTATGTTGATATTCCAGATGATCTGAATCTAAAAGTGATATCTATCTGTCAAGACATTGTGTATCTTGCATCTAAGGGTCGGAGGCAGACCCCTAAATCATTGTGTCTTGGTCTAACGGTTCGCCATTTAACAGGTTCATCACAAATTGTCACTTCTAAATAGACTAGGACATTGTGCAGCATGGGACACAGTTGTCAGTCTAGACACGAGCCTTGCCCAACTTCAACTAGTAGAGGGCAGAGACAACATACCAAAGGGATTCTCAAAGAAGGTTCCTACAGTACTTGTGTGGGACAATATTGACTTTGGGGAGGAGACACTGTCAGGTCGTGGAACTACCCACCACCAAATGGGATTATGCTGCAAAGTTCTGTAGTTGAACCTGTGTCAACAATAAACAGACAACCACTACACAAGGGAAAAACCTCATTGAAAGTACCCCCTAGCATCCCTGTCGAACAGTGCCATCAGTACAATAGACAAGGACCACAGAACTTGTTTCATCAGGAAAGTGTTCCATTACAGGTGGACACATACAAATTGAACACGGTGTCTGCTGTACAAACTGAACTGGCATGTTTTTGTAAAGTCCATAGATGCTGAAAGATTCACAATACCAAGCTGGACAGGTTTACATACATTACTTCAAGGTGATGGCACTCTGCAAAAGTCAGCACTATATTATCTTCCAGTCATTGAGGCTTCACCGACAGAGATGTCAACAGTAAACACAATTCTGAAGCGAAATGTCCAAATTTATAATCAGCTAGAACTGGACCATATAGTGTTAGTTTTTGACGAAGCTATATATGACAAATCTCAGCAAATCCGCTGGAAAGATGATGACTTTACTCAGCGTAAAGTGATTAGACTAGGTGAATTTCACACATGCATGTCCTACCAAGGCATTCTAGGAAAAAGGTTTGGAGATGCAGGACTGCAAGACATACTCATTGAGTCCAAAGTTGTTGCCCCAGGATCCATCAATGGAGTGATCAGTGGTCATCATTACAACCGCAGCATGAGGGCACACAAACTTCTGTATGAGAGTCTGCAACGCATGAGACTTCTCACCTTCTTAGATTCTCTGCCACAAGAGGAGAGATATGACTGTCTGGATGTCATCAATGAGATCAAATGTGCATTCCCGGATAGAACAATGGTTGTTTTGTGTGCAAATTAGATATTTGACAAAATGCGTTCGAAATATGAAGACTTTGTTAAAAGAAGAAGTGCAGAAAACCCAGCGTTTGCCTTCTGGAGTTCATACATCGACATGGTACAGATACTCCTATTTGTGAGAGCAACACGAGAATCGGATTGGCAGCTTCACCTGTCAACAGTGCGCTTGATGATGGCATGGTTTTTTGCATACGATCGTGTAAATTATGCTAGGTATTTATCTTCTTACTGGCTGGAAATTATCAATTTGCCCCTCACACATCCTTCTTGCCACAGTGAGCTCAGTGTGAAAGGCCAGTGGACTGTCCAACGTCAAAGTGTCCATGGATTTGCCTCGATTGTTCATGACCAGGCCATTGAGCAAACATGCAACAGAGTTTCCAAGACAAAGGGTGGTTGGACAGGGTTAACACAGAATCGGGCTGCAGTATATCGCTGGATATTGTCGCAACATGAAAGGGCTGCCATAGCAAGACAATGTGAGGCAATGGCAGGTAAATCTCCCGATATAAGGAAACGAAAAGACCTTGACAGCACACGAATTCATGCTGATGAAAGGGCTGTGACCAGAATAATTTCCACCCTAGATTCCATGCTGAATCCTTTTGACACACACCAAGATGGCATTGTGTGTCTTAGCTCTGGGAAAGTAGCAGCTGAAGAAATCATGTGGGATTTGCTCGCAGCTCCGGAAAAGGGGAAAAATTCTGTCAAAGAGTATATGGACCAAAGACTGTTATCACCATCAGTTGACATATTTGCTCCCATCAAAACACAAAAACTGAAGACATTTAGTGACCAAGCAAAGACAAAGAAGAAATCTGCAGCAGGCAAGGAAGTGATTCCACATGCCGACAAGAAACTATTCTACAGATTACTCGTCATAGGTCAAAGTAGAAAAATCGACCTGCGGGAAATTCTGTCTTACTCCTTGGGAACTGTGTCATATCCTTTAGGCAGTGCTGATGGTTCACTTGCTAAAACAAACAAATCAGCTCTTATGGATTTATTGGAAACCAAAGGTGGAGACTGTTTAGTTGACAAAGTTCCAACAGATGGAGCTATTCTCTTTTATGGCATGGCAGTCATTCAAGCCATTCGGTCAATACCAAGTACCTTTGGAGAGCTTGCAGAGACCATATTGCAGTACATAGTCAAACTTTCTCTGAAACACAACTGTACACGGATAGACTTTGTGATTGACCAGTATCCAAAAATGAGTATTAAAAACCTAGAACGGTCACGTAGAGCTGGTGGTGGTACACAACTGGTGAAAATTTATGGACGGGATCAGAAGACACCAACACAATGGAAAAAGTTTCTATCAGATGGAACAAACAAAAAAGCACTGGCAGAATTCCTCGATGTTGTGTGGCGAGAGGCTGATCTTACCACTGTGGGAAAGGACTTAAGCTTGTACATAGCACATGGAGACCTGTGTCACTGCGTGACTGTAATGGAGGGTTTACATACTCTCAAAAGTGCTGTTGAAGATCTGACATGTGATCATGAGGAATATGACACCAGGGTGTTTTTACATGCACAACATGCTGCACAGGAACATGAAACTGTAGTCATCAAGAGCCCTGATACTGATGTGGCAGTGATTGCTTTAAGTCTGCAGCCAGATTTACCATGTAGGTTGTATTTTTTCACGGGGGTTGGCAACAAAACAAGGCTCATTGACTTAGCTAAGGTGACGTCAGCTCTTGGCACAAGTGTCTGTTTGGCACTTATTGGGATCCATACCTTCTCAGGTTGTGACTCTACAAGTGCCTTTTATGGCAAAGGCAAAAGAAAGGCATTTTCTGTTGCTTGTGAGAAAGAGGAATATCTGACTGCTTTTACAAATCTGGGTAGCAGTTTTAACCTAGACCAGTCTACCTTTGAGCTACTTTGCACATATGTGTGCCACCTGTATGGCCAGTCATCTGCCGAAAATGTGAACGATGCAAGATACAAAGCATTCTGTATGGCATCGTCAGCTTTTCCAGAACTATCCATGCCCCCGACAAATGACGCCCTGTACCAACACTGCAAAAGGGCAAACTACCAAGCAGCCATAATGAGACATTCTCTGAAAAGGTATAATGTGTGCCCCTTCACCCGTTGGCAATGGATGAGTTAACAGTGACCTGGATGACTAGAAATCCTGCCCCTGAAAGTGTGTTGCAGGCAGTCCACTGCAGTTGCAAGCATAGCAAATGTGAGACTGGAAGATGTTCCCGTATGACTGCAAGACTGTCTTGTACTGATTTATGTCAGTGCCAAAATTGTGCAAATGTTTCACAGGAAACAGAAGAAAGACCTACATGGGATGATGGCTCTGATAGCGATAGGGATTATACCGATGAGTAAATATGCGCTGTGTTATAATTTAAGGTGATTTTGAGCTGTAAAGAATCTGTGGTAGAATTGTAATTTTTTTTGGCAGCATTCCAAAACAAGGGGACAGTGTAGCATTTCGAGTCATTTCACCCAACTTGGGCCAAAGTGTGCTTATATTTGTATCTTTCTGTGATTACACAGTACCTACGGAAAAATTTGATGTACAAAACATCACAGTTTTGCTAAATTTAAAATGCTTATGTTTACTTTGCTTAGTGCCAATCCGTGAAGTTGAAGCATATTTTCTACAAATGTGCCATATTTCATGGTCTACATTCACACTTGAGTATATAATGCACCAAAACCTGTCTCAAGTGTTTAGGTACATGTATAAGTGTCAGTTTGAGATATATTTGGTGTTGCTAAAATGTATATAAATAAAGTTAAAACAAAACCAGCAGCATAAGATTTTCGTTTTTTCCAATTCACAATTATATACATTTATTGATTTTGAAAAAAAACTGCTTGGCATTTTGCGGAGAACTTTTAACATAAAGTCGAAAATGGTTTTGTCTATGAAAAGAATCATTTAAAAAGTAGTTCCCAGGTGTGGGAACGAAAATCATTTTCTAGCCACTTTTTCCTAGTTCACCTTACGGCCTATGATATGCATATTATTTTGTTAAGGCTCCCCCTTTCTTCCCCCCTTCCAACCCAGCTTATATACATGCTCCAAGCACGTGTGCTGTTTCATTCAGACGCTGTCGCCTCGACAGACCTGATTTTCACCTGAGGACGGCTACTTGCGTTGTGGCCGAAACGTCGTGAGAATTATTTTATTATGTTTTATTTTTATTTTTATAATTTTATTACTTCCCCTCTACGTGACTTTACCGAAAGAACCAAGAAGATGAATCCCTGCAGTCACGAAAGTTTTAAATCGAAATTCCACTAGGTGGCGACAAATAATATTTTTGACTGAAAGGTGCTTACGTATGATAACGTAAGCACGTTAGTGCGAGCCCTCCCGGAAGCCATAGAGAATACATTGTAACGCTTGCCGTTAGAAAAAAAACATCTTTGAATGTAAGTCTATGGGAACACTCTGGGCGATTCTCAGCCAGAGTGAAATCGCCCAAAAAGAGGCGGTACTCCACAGAACGTGACATGACGCTGATTAGACTATATCCAGAGGCACAGTAACGGCTCGCGTAACTCTGTGGTTGAATGAGATTGTTAATGTGATTGAAAAAGTCCCTTTCACACTTTGGTGGTGCGTCGCCCAATCGCCCTAATGAAGAAACCGCCCCTGTTGGCTTTCTCTTCTCCGTGGACCCTGATTGTGCTCCTCCACAGTTGCAGCTGGAGCTCATTGAGCTGCAGTGTGACGATGAGTGCCGCGGAAAACACCAGCAGTGTTCTCTTGTTGACTTTTAATGGCAGCTGGACAAAAGCAGGTTTCCAGAAATGCGGTCATTCGCTTAGAAAATGCTGCGCTTATTCGGCTCCACATATTTGTGTGAGCAAACATTCTCAGTCATGAACTTAAACAAGAACCGATTGCGGTCAAGGATGAGTGACTCCCACTTGCGTGACATGTTACGCATCTTAACCACTGCCCTCAAGCCAGACCTGGTCTCTTTACTTAAATCTAGATCTCAGTATCACCCTTCTCATTAGTGTCAGCAAGTTATCTGTTCCTTGATCAATCTGAAATTGAGTGTTTTGAACGGTAACATCTTTTAATATTAACAGTGAAAAGCCTAAAGCACACTAATGCACTTGGACTTATGGCACTTGTTTTTATTAAACTCTTGAATATGATTTGGTTATAACTGTTGATGTTATGTACCTGTAGATGTGACAAACTATTGCTTTCCGAAAGATCTTGTAAAAGACAAGGGCAAAATTAATTTGTTTTAAAGTTGAATGATAACAGACCACTTTGAATTACTTATAACTTCTGTTTAAAATGTTCATGAGGCACAGATATTTAACGCATGGAAATTTAAGGTATTCTATACAGTTTGTTCAATGTTACCTGACTGAATGAAAGGCAGAATTGTGTTTTTAGAGTTGTTTACATCTGCCTGAGTGGCTTATATTTGGTTACATTGTCATTTGAAAATTAAAGGTAATTGTGACAATGACAATTGTTTTATAACAGTGTGTATTTTCACGTAACTTGTGGTAAAAACAATGTCAGAAGGAACTATTTGCCCCTGGGTATCTTCACTTGATCAAATTTGGCCCCCTTTGCAAAAAGTTTGGATATCCCTGCTGAAGACGGTGTCCCAAAGAGCTATCAGGCCTCTTGAACAAAACATCCAGGAATGGTAGCTTACCATCCTTCGCCACTTCCATAGTGAAATTGATGGATGGGTGTATGTATGGAGTTCATGTGGTCGAGAAACTGGTTCAATGCTGGCAAGCCATGTGGCCAAATGACGAAAGTGTCATCCACATCTCTTCCACAGGGAAGGCGATAGGATGGATGTCTGGATGGCGTCTTTCAAATTTCTCCATGAAAACATTCGCTTCCACTGGTGACAAGGGGGACCCCATGGCGGTACCCTCATTTTGTTTGTAGAAAGTACCATTCCAGGTGAAGTATATGTTGGTAAGACAGTGCCTAACCAGAGCAGGAACATCAGGGTTCAGTCCTTGTTGGAGCAAGTCTTCAATTATTGCTATGGTGTCAGGCACTGGAACCTTGGTGAACAGAGAAACCACATCAACGCTGACGAGGAAATCATCTGTGGACAGTGAAATGTCCTTGATTAGAGAAACCAAGTGAGCTGAGTTAAGTACTACTGAGGTAGTCTTTGCAGTGAAAGGAAGCAAGGTATCGGACAGAAAACGGGCGAGCTTGTAGGTAGGTGAGTTGATCGTGGACACGATGGGCCAAAGTAGAGTGCCTTCTTTATGGATCTTGGGAAGACCATATAATCTGGGTGGTCTAGCAGCCGGAAGGTTTTAGGGAGAGCCGTTTAACTGGTTCGATTAGAGAAGTCGAACTGGTAATGATATTGTTGGTTTTTGTGGTTAGGCTGTTAGTAGGATCTTTATTGATTTTGGAGTAGCTACCATCATTGAGAAGGTCCTGGATTTTGTTGTTGTATGTGGTTTTATCCATGATGACCGTAGCATTGCCCTTTTCGGCCGAGAGGATGACTATGTCATCCCTCTTTTTCAAATTTGCGAGTTCAGAGCGCTCATCTTTGCTGATGTTGCTAATGGGTTTCTTAGCATTTTTGAAGATAGTGGCAATTTCAGCTCTAGCAACGTCTGTCTGGATGTGACCTGGGAGATTATATCATCCACTGGGATATGTTTAGGGGTAACTGCGAAATTCAGTCCTTTAGCTAGTACCGATTTTAGGTTGTCAGAAATTGGGATGCTACTCTGATTGATGACAATCTTATTAACATCTAAATTTTTAATATGTGGATCTGGCTTTTTTTTTTGACAGGAGGATGAATTTAGCGATCAAGTTAGCTTTGCATTTGGTTGACAATGAATTATCAGAGGAGACTGTCACGTTATCAACACGGTCCCAATCAGAAGGGGACATTTTTCTGTTAATGTTAAGTGTGATTGTAAGATAATCTTGTCTAAATTATCGAGTTTAAATCGGAGCAATCTTATTCTCTCTGAGATTAGTGATAGGCTAGCTTCAAACGAAATCCGTTTAGCGTTCGGTAAAGTGACGACAGCAGCAGATGTAAGTGTAAATGCGATAGGTATTACCTTGTTATCGCAGATTCTCTCTTGAGGAAGAGATGAAAAATATGTTATTAACCAAGTAAAATTTTACATTTCACAGTTGTTCTATCTTTTTTTACCGAATACTAGTCTATTTGACCGAGTTAATTACATCCTCAGCGCTCAGCAGCGTGGATATTTTGTTGTGAGTGCCACCATCCGTTTTGGCGGCAATTGTTGTAGATGTGTAGCTCTATCCCCCCCCGCGCACCTACAGCCCGGCCCCCCCACCATGCCCAGTAAAACCCTTTGACTCCGGCTTCACTCCGGCTTCTCTCCCACTTCAGTAAAATGTATTGCTGTGATTGTCACACCTGATGATGACTGCTTGTGTTGCAATTGAAACGTCGTAAAGTCACCTACGTGACTTTACCGAAAGAACCCAGAGTATAGATCCTTGCAGTCACGAAAACTTCAAATCAAGTTGAAGGTACCCCATGGGTTATCCCTTATCTCCAGTTGTAGCCAATGTTTTCAAGGATAAATTTGAGACATATGCCATCCAGGCATCCACCATACGTTCTTCCTTGTGGAAGAGATACGTAGATGACACGTTCGTCATCTGGCTACATAGCCGACCAGCTCGAGACCAATTTTTCAACCACATCAATTTCATAGACCCAGCCATCAAATTCACAACGGAGGTGGAAAAGGATGGCAAGTTACCATTCTTGGATGTTTAAATCGAAAAGAGACCTGATGGCTAAATGGGACACTGTCTCCAGGAAAGCCACCCATACGGTCGCCTACCTAATACCTGACTCCCACCATCATCAATTCCAGAATAATTATCTCATCAAAACTTTACACCAGAGAGCTCGTTGTATTTCTGACCACCACCTAGCCAGTGAACTAGGGCACGTACACCAAGCCCTCAAGATGAATGGATATTCAAACTACACAATCCGTTAAACTATCACCCCAGCCGTTGGGAAATAACCATTTGAGGACCCAATCAAAACCATCACCTTGCCGTACATATCAGGGGTCACAAGATCCAGGTTCGATTCAACACAGTACATAAAATTCGAGATCGGATCCCATCTGGGAAGGATGTGATCCCTGACATGCAATACCCCAGTGTCTACAAACTAATCTGTGTCTGCGGCAATAGTTACATTGGGGAAACTAAGCGACATGTCTCGGAACGGGTTCGTGAACATAAGGCAGATCTGAAGCACGATAGGACCAATACCTCAGCTGTGGCTGATCATTATTTTGATGCTGTGGGCACACACGAAATTGATTTTTCCAAGACGAAGGTACTCTGCAAACCTACTGGCTATCAACAAATGATCCCATCCAAATATATATAAACAGACACAATTTCAACCAAGAAGATGGGTAAAAACTGAGAAATCAATGTAAGGAGGTTATTAACCAGTTTAGATCATAACTGGATGTGATGTTCCCTTCCTACCTGCCTATGATAGCAGTTTTTTCGACTCTCTGAGTTACATTCACTAACACAGCTACTGTTGCTCGTTTTCCTCGATGGCTCTTGCTGGGCTCTCTCCGATTTTACTTTTACATGCAAATTTCTTACATTGACATGCTAATCTCTCACAATACAATGGCCACCCCACAGCTTCGTCGTCGTGATATGGCTCAGTTCTCCGATCATACATTTACATGCAAATTTCTTCTCTAGCCCCGCCCATTTACCCTTGGGCTACACCCATCTCAAACCTTTAAAACATCCTGCCTTCGCAGCTCTCCCGCCATATATTTTTCCTGCCTTAGCATCTTTCCCGCTATATTTTTACACCTGATGAAGATTGCTTGTGTTGCAATCGAAACGTTGTGATATTGTTATTATTTTTTTATTATTTTTTATATCTACGTGGCTTTACCAAAAGACCCAAAGAATATGAATTCTTGCAGTCACAAAAGCTTTAACTCAAGATTTGACAGACAATACGTTTGGGTTGTCTGATCTCTGCTGAGAATGAAGTAAAATATCTACACTGTCCATATTCAGCAGTGAATGTTGAGTCCCCGCACCTCCGATTAGCACGGTTGGCTACGTATGGTGTGAAAAGTTCTACATATGTAGAGGTGTAGTGGGTGACATCACGTCCCGCGCGCCCTCGGAGAAAGTGGCATTGTGGGACGTGACGTCAGGCGGGCCGTGGAGGACGGTGACGTCATGCCCCCAGGGGGGTATTTAAAGGGAGACCCGGGATGTAACCGGGGTTCGTTTGGGGTAGGAGTGGGGACTCGGGTAGTTGGTCCTCACACGAGGCTAGGGGAGGCTACTCCGCCCGACCGGCCGAGGTTGGGGGTAGTCCCGGGCCCGGCCACGCCCCTCTTCCCGAACACTCTCTCGCCGTACCTGGCCCTATCTGTCCTTAAAAAATACTATTTACGACCGTTTAGGTCCCGTGCTTATCCTCATGCGACCCTGTCAGTGCCCGTTGAAATCAATCAATATTCACGACTACTTAGGTCCCATGTCATCCTTATGTGACCCTGTTCCCGTCATGCGAATTGGTAAACATGGCCATGGGAAGACGTAATGTCCCTACATCACCCCATACTGTCCTTATGTATTTGAAAACGCGATTTTGGATAACGTGGATTTGAATTGGATATAATGAAAACGAGTGAACAGAACTGTGTTGCACGAATATGAATATGCAGTTGAATGGCTTTCTCGGTGTAGCAACACACAAAGCAGGATGCTGTTAGATGCTTTTAGATGCTACCCACGTGCCTCAGTCTTTGTTCAGCCTGCGTATGCATCTCATGCGTTATCGCGGACAGTGCTTTATCCAGGGCCGGATCATGGTCTCGTGAGGCCCCCTGGGCACATGTCTTTTGGAGGCCCCCCTCCCCCCGCTTTCCTATATTGGTGTCTTTCTTGCCTTCCTCCTCGCAAAATCATTCACTATATCGTCTAAATCTAGCTGTCTGACAAGGGCTGACTCTATTGACATTAGTGACAATGAGCTGAGACGTGTTTGGCACATGCTACTCCGCAGCTCATTTTTTTTATTCTGCTGAAAAGGGAAAATGTCCGCTCACCCTGGCAGTTTGTCACTGGCAAATTTAGAAAAATCCGAAGTACCACGAAAACATTGGGGAACACTGAATGCAGATTAAGTGCCTGAAACGTCTCAAGCAAATTATTTTGGCACTTCTCACCCTCAGTCCGACATGAAAGACTTGAATTGGATGAGTTCGTTGGCAAAGTTCATGTCCAGGTCTGATGAATATGCAGCGGAGAGTGCATTTACCTTTTCCACTATGACATCACTGTTAGACATCTGATCTGACATGAACAGAACTCCAAAGAGGCTGGTCAAACGCTTGTAAGCGTCCAAGCGATGTTCAAGGCATGCCAATAGCTTATCGATGACCGCATATAATATTCTTGGTTCTTTCGGTAAAGTCACGTAGAAGGGAAATAATAAAAATTCAACAATTAAATTATCACGATGTTTCAGGCGGGCCTGTAGCCCATTGTATTTTCTTGACATGTTGCTGGCATTGTCATATGACTGACCTCTATAGTTTGAGAGGTCCAACCCAAGGTCCTCCATCATCAAAGTCACACAGTTACAGTCTGCTAAAATTTTACCAGTGTGTCTCTCAATTGGCTCAAAACCCAGGAATCGTACCACCACATTCCCGCTGCTGTTAACAAACCGGAAAATGAACGTCAAATTATTGAAAAATATTTGGCATCCCGAATCTCATCTGCTATTGTTTGGTGAGTTTTCTGACCCATTAGCTCAATGAGTTCTTCACATATTGTCGATGACAAATAGAACACTGTGCCTCTTCCTTATCCACCAAACTTTTTAACATGTTCAGATAATAATGGGTCAAATTGTGATAGCAATTCTAGGATGCCAAGGAAATTACCGTTATGGTTTGACCCAAACCGTTCATCATCTCCCCTAAACGCAAGTGCTCTTTCGCCCAAGAACTTGATCACTGCTACAACTCTTTTCAAAATTTCCCTTCAGTATTTACGTTCTCCATCAAGTTGCTGCATGAGATCTGCATCGATAGCACTCCCTTTGCCCACTGGTGCAAGACAAGCATGCATGATCCGTGTTCTGCACTCTTTTCCTGTCCCCCTATTCTTTCCGAGTGCTTCCAGTCACTACACCCCTGACGAAAGCTACCGAGCTTGCGGGAGAACAGTTTGCATGCAAAACAGTGCACACAACCTGTTGAGGATGAGTACAGTAGCCACTGTCTAGAAACCTTCTGCCCATTGGCCCATTTAGGGATGGTCCAAAAAACAGAAGACCGGTGAGGAACGATCTTTAGGGCTGCTTCATGCCAAGTGAAAGCATACATAAGCAATAAAGCTTACAGATTAGGGGGAAAACAATATTTTAATTGAAAAAATGTGTTTTTTTACACTGATCATATTTGTAATTTCTACAAATAGACCTGCCCACTGGCCCGTAGAATAGACCGCCCCACCGGGGATTTTACCTATGTACTGCTGCCCTTTGGCCAGTCCAGGCCAGAAAGTGGTAGGCATTGCTTTGAAGAGCTCATCTCCTGAACCCAGGGGCCTGGAATGAGTTTTGGGGAGGGGTAGGTCGTGCTGTGTGTACGTTGAGCTTATTTTGCAATATACGTAACCAACCGTGCAAACACTGTAACAAAAAAATGTGTTCCGGAGTAGTAAGTGTTATTTCCTAATTGTGTATGCCTCAAAAGTACAGCAAATGGCTATTACCCACAAACTTTGCTTTTGTGACAAGAACATTGATATTTAGAAATTTACCTATTTTTCAGAACATTCCAGATAGATTCAGTGCTGAGTAAACATGGAGTAACTTCTAGAACATTCGAGAACTTTCAAGTAATATACATAGTACTATAAATACAGGGGCCTTAAGCCCACCAGTTCAGTTTAGTTCCAGCTGCCTAAGTGGATACATATCTGCATTTTTCTGAGATAGCATCAAGAGGCTGCAAGCATCCAGCAGACGCATTTTGCTACGTCTGTGGCAAATTTATCAAGACAAGAATGAAAAAGTACTCCGTGGAAGTATCTGCTAAGATGTGTGAGACCTACAAGGCATATTTCCGCATGCCTGTCGGGGATCAAGACAAACCCTGGAAACCTCATTTCACCTGCGAGCAATGCAAAAATACTCTGGAAGGTAAGATGGACAATTGTTGCTCGGAATTTTATGTTATAAAAGTTAAACATTTTTTTATTGTAAATAGTTTTTTTTTTATTAATGTTTTACAATTTTCAATGTAATTTAAAAAATATATCAAATATGAAAAATGTTGCGAGAATCTCTTACACATTAGTCAATGTTGAAATAAATGTATTTTTGTAGGATGGTACAGAGGAGAAAAGAGAGCCATGAAGTTCGCTATCCCACGAATTTAGCGGAAACCCACTGACCACTCAAACAACTTCTACTTCTGCATGGTGGACCTTTACAAACGTCGGACTGGCAAGAATGCACCTGCTATCACGTATCCGGACCTTCCTTCATCCATTGCCCCGGTGCCACACTGCTAGGGTTTTCCCCCTTTTTTGCATTTTTTTTGCATTTTGACTGCAAGTATTATGGTTAATGCAGACATGAATCCTTGTAAAAAAAAGGTTTCTTTTTTGTTGCCAGAAAAAAGGGGAAAAACCCTATAGTTCTGGGAAAATGTCAAAACTGGGTGGTTTTTAACTTTTGCCGACAAAACTGGATCGCAAATGACAAAACTGGGTGGTCTTGGAAAATGACAGGCAAAACATGGTGCAAAAGTTAAAAACCACCCAGTTTTGACATTTTCCCGATTCGCAACCGTGGTGAAGGTGGTCCATTAGGTCTTACACGGTGCTCCTTCTGTCGCACCAAGGGCCACAACAAGCGCTCGTGCCCCTCCAAGTAGTTGTGATTGTGTAGCACTTGGTTAAGTTTTAATGTACATGCACATGTAAGTGTTACTGTACATGGGAGGTGGCACACTGTGCCACCATACAAATAACA
>CM025686.2:105156-123962 GCA_014621495.2 Entosphenus tridentatus | reverse complement strand
ACAAATAACAAGTTAATGTGTGCTTGCGAGCTGTAAGTGTTACTGTACATGCGAGGTGGCACACTGTACCAGTAGACAAATGGTAAGTGTAACTGTACATGCGTTGTTGCAAAATGTGCTACAGTGTAGTAGACAAATGGTAAACGTTACTGTAGTTTCGAGGTGGCATACTGTCATTGATCACAGAAGACGTATGTCTTACTGTGTACAGTGTGTTGAATATCGCAAGGGCCATAACTTGTACAAATTTCATTCAAGTAGTCTATCGCGTTCACCATTTTACCCAGTTTTGACATTTGTTCACGTCGATAATTACCCAGTTTTGTCATTTGCAAAAGCACCACCCTGTTTTGCCTGTCATTTTCCAAGACCACCCAGTTTTGTCATTTGCGATCCAGTTTTGTCGGCAAAAGTTAAAAACCACCCAGTTTTGACATTTTCCCATTATATTTTGGTACTGGCAAAGGAGGTCTAATGATATTTATGCAGCTTCTTTACCTGTCAAGATGGGCTCTGCTTCTGCAACAATGTGATCAGTCTGTTCGAGGCAATTGGAATCGTCTGCAACCAGAATGAGTGGCGCCTCTTCATTGACAGCTCATTCAGGAGCCTCAAAGCCGTGCTGCTTCATAAATGGTAACAAGTACCCGTCTCTTCCCCTGGCTCACTCGGTGCACCTCAAAGAGGATTACAGCAGCATAAATTCCTTGCTGGATGCCTTGAAGTATGATGAGTACAGCTGGGAGGTCATCGGAGACTTCAAAATGGTGGCATTCCTGATGGGTCTCTAAGGCGGTCCTTGGTATCTTTGCCTTTGGAACAGCGGGGACACCAAGGCGCACTACCACAGGCGGGACTGGTCACAGCAGGGAGGAATAACGTCAAGTGGGAGCCACTGGTGGACCCCTGGAAGGTGCTGATGCCACCACTGCACATCAAATTGGGCCTTGTGAAAAATTTGTCAGAGCTGTAGATAAGGAGTCAGCAGCTTTCAAGTACCTTAAATACTTCTTTCCTAAGCTGTCTAAGGCAAAAGTCAAAGCTGGTGTCTTCGTCGGACCACAGATAAAGAAGATCCTGGAGTGCAATGAATTCCCCAAGAAACTCACTATTAAGGAGAAAGTGGCTTAGGACAGATTTGTCGCCATGGTTCGTGGCTTCCTGGCTAATCACAAGGTCAAACTATGTGGAGCTGGTTGATACTCTGGTCAAGAACTACGGCATAATGGGCTGTAGGATGTCCCTCAAAGTCCATATCCTTGATGCTCATCTTTATACAATCAAGGAGGAGCAAGGCGAGCACTTCTACCAGTATATACTGGACTGTGAACGCCGCTACCAAGAACAGTATAACGAGTACATTATGGGAGACTAAGAATGAGTTTTTCGCCTTTTATCTTGCAACAAAACAGGAATCATGTCCGCATTAACCACAATACTTGTGGTAAAAATGCAAACAAAACACATACTCTGATAATATATGCATTCAATCTTGACTTAAAGCTTTCATGACTGCAGGAACACATATTCTATGAGTCTTTCGGTAAAGCCACGTATGTAGTGCTCGCCTCGACACGACAGCTTCTTGTCTTTCCTCTTTGCTTTATTTCGCGTATTTCGATCAACACTCCTCCATCAAACATCGCTCAACGTTCCTCCAGCTAAAACCGATCCACGGTTCTCCACCGCGCTCTCCTCTCGCTCGCTGCGTTCCGCCGGCCTCACTCGCTCCCCATCACTCCTCCGTCGACTCTCCTCTCCGCTCTCTCTGCCACAGTTCGGCTGCTCTTTATCAGCTCCGCCGTCCCACTCTGTCGTAACTACATCAGCTTCTCTTCCCACACTCCAGCCGCTTTCTACTGGCTTCGTCGTCTCACTGCTACTCTACACCTCTCCACTGCTACCCTACACTTCTCCACTGCTACCCTACACTTCTCCAATGCTACCCTACACTATTATTAGCTCTGCTGCTCCGACTCTTCCATCCTCTGTCTCCTCCCAGGCACGAACTCCCGTCTCCTCCAAAAATCCCTCTCTTTATCCCCGAGACAATTAATCCCCAATTAATCTGGGGCATCCCCCGCGACGCTACTCGCCCCCAGCCCCCGCTACCACCTGGCATGTTTTTCCCGACAATGTGGCGCCACTCCGCGACAACAACACCCTCTCGGCTAATCAGCGCCCTTAATAACTCCCTGCCACCTGCTACCATCTTCAGACAGCGCGGCCCCACATCTCGACAACAACAACGCCCAGCCAATCAGCACCCCGCCAATCAGCGCCCCATGTCCTTATTTGCTCCCACTGTATGCCGCGTGCGCGCACACCGACCTCAGCGCGTTATACGTACTTTCAGGCACTACACGTAGATACAAAATATAATACAAAATGTCACGACATTTCGATTGCAACACAAGCAATCGTCTTCAGGTGAGAGAGAGAGAAAGCTGCTGAGATAAGGTATTTTTTCAGCCTAAGATGGGTGCATCAAGGTAGGGGGGTGGAGCTGGAGATGGTCCAACCACAGAGGCTGGGGCAGTGGCCTTTGTATTGTGAGAAATTAGCCTGTAGGGCGCCACCAAAGCTGTGGAGATGGTCATTGTATTGTGTGTAGCCCAAGGGTAAGTGGGCGGGGCTAGAGATGGTATTTGATGGAAATGTAAGAGCGGAGGGCGCCCTCAGGCTGTGGAGGTGGCCATTGTGTTTTGAGAGATTAGCATGTCAATGTAAGAGAACCACCACAATGGTGGATGTGCTAGTGAGACATTCAGCCTGTCAATACAAAAACATCGAACCTGGCAATTCAACTCATAGAGTCGGAAATAACAGCTAACATTGGCAGGTAGGATGGAAACATCATAGCCAGCTATGACTTAAACTGTTAATAACGTCCTTCCAATGATTGCACAGCTTGTACCCATCTTCTCGGTTGAAATTGTGTCTGTGTTTATATATCTGGATGGGTTCATGAATGAATCTTTGTTGATAGCCAGTAGATTTGCAGAGTACCTTCGTCTTGGAAAATATATATTTCGTGTGTGTCCACAGCGTTAAAACAATGATCAGCCACGGCCGAGGTTTTTTTTTCAACAGGCTGAATTTTTGCAGACATGATTCCTTGTAAAAGGTTTAAGTTTTTTGTTTTAACAACGTAACACCTGTTTTGTTACTCTTTGATTATTTCGGTAAAGTCACGTAGGTACAAAATAAATTAAATCACGACGTTTCTGGCGCAAAACAAGTGCCCGTCATCAGGTGGAAACAACCACAGCAATAAACAATTGCTGAAGTGGGTAAAAGGAGGCTGCTTGTGACACGAGGCTATATATACGGGGGGAGGAGGAGCCAGGGAGGAGAGATAGAGAGGGTGGGGGTGTGGGGTAGGGGGAGATGCACTTGTGTTGCGCCCGAAACGTCGTGATTTAATTTAATTTGTACCTACGTGACTTTACCGAAAGAACCAAAGAGTATGGATTCCTGCAGTCACGAAAACTTCAGATCTAGACCTGTTTTGTTGCCAGATAAAAGGGGAAAAACTCATGCTCATATTTTGGTACTGGCAAAGGAGGTCCCATGATGGGAGACTACATTTGGGGGCTGATTCGTGAAAGTGATTTACAGAAAATCGTAAATCTCGAAAGACTACTCGCTTCTAAATCTTCTGTAGTCATTTTTGTATTACTTTAGTATAAATACATGTAAATTTTTATGCATGTTTTTTTTCTGACTTTATATGAACGAAAATACACAAATTTGCCTGTTTTCTTATTGAAAATAGGTAAATATCCAGAAATGTGTGCAACACGCGTGACGTCACTCCACATGCCACACCCCCCGCTCCCCGTCATTAATAATAAAATAATCATGAGCGAGTGGATTTTTACACTCATGCGGAAGATGGTCGAGCGGAAAAATATTTTTACTCGCAAAGTCGTTTCAAATATAACGTTTCTTTACAGAGGGTGACAGTAAAAAATACATATACGCAGCACAGTGCTACATCCGTACGTAATATCACTGCAAAAGAGGCCACGCCCCCTCATTAATAATCATGAGGGGGTGGAATTTTACACTCCTGCAGGTCGAGCGGAGAAACATTTTTTACGCAAATCCGCTTTAAATTTTACGTTTCTTTACTTTTTTTCAAATTTTTTTTTTTATTTCTTCAGCACTTGAAACAAAGGTAAGTCGAATTTTTGCTTCTAAATTATGATACCATTTTTACATTTCTCCGTGATTTTCCGATATTGTATCGAATTCAAATTGATTTGAACCCCAGCGAGTGAAAGCAGAAGAAAATAAAGTATCAGAGCAGTGATTTGAACTAATTGAAAGTGAGTTAAATACAGTGCTACAGTGACATTAATTTACGTGTTTTATGACATGGTTTCGTGCAAAAATAACTGCCATTAATACGGTACTACAGTGAAATGCAGTGAAGTGTTTGATTACAACGTTTTGTGTAAGATTCACTGCCAATAAATGACACAAGATACAATAATACTCTGGTAATTTTTTTCGTAACTTCAATGGTTATGTTTGGTCTTTTTTTTCTTACTTTTTTAAACTTCTGACAGGATCAGCAGTCTACTTTCTTGACTCTTCGCTATCAATCGTCCATCGGGGAAGAAATATTTTTCAGTTCATAGTTTCAGGTGCGTTCAAAGCAGTGCTAAAGTTACGTGAAGTGTTTATTCAAATTATTTTGAGACATATTGAGTCCGTGCTCAAATAATGAACAAATTTAATGCTTTTTTTTCCAAAATTTTACATGTCTGACGATCTCACTGCCCATATACACTGTCAAAAACGCGAGAGCAAACTTTATTCGCAGTTCCAGTCCAGGATTGCCAATCATCATGGAGGACGAAGATACTGCAGCTAAGAAACGGCGTTTGCAAAGAGAAAGAACGCAGAGATGGAGAGCTCACCAGAGCCAGGAAACTTTGGACAGAATTCTGAGAGAATTCTGAAAATCAAGCAAATCGATGAGAACAAGAAACTCCTGATCAAAAACAAGCTCGCCTCGCTGGCAATACTGATTATCGTCTTGCAGGACAAGAACGTCGTAGTCAAGCTATTCGTGCTGAGGCAAATCACTTTGTGGAAGCTGAAGTGATTAAACACAACTGCAGTGCGTTGAATGTAGTTTGCCAGTTCAGTGGTTCATGAAATTTGCTGCGGAGCGGCCATCAGATGGAAAATTTACAAGTTGCTGTCGGAAAGGCAAAGTGAAAGTGGAAAAGCCGATCGACTAGAATGGAATCGTGGTCCAATATCCTCCATTTCTCTGTGAGCATCTATCAAATCCTGAGCATCCCGACTACAGAAATTTTCGTTAAAATGTTCGCTCATACAACAGCGTATTGTTGTTTGCATCGATGGGGGCTAAGGTTATTGACTTTAATGGAGGCGGTCCTTACGTGTTCAAGGTGCATGGCCAAATTTACCATAAGACAAGCCATCTTCAACCAACTAACGGTCAAGCAAGACAATACGCTCAACTTTACGTTGTCGACAGCACACAAGCAATAGAAATTCGAACGAATTATCCTGCCAACGCTCAGTACAATCCACGGCTTCTGGATGAAATCGACCGCTACTATCGAATCCACGATTGACTCGCCAACACATACACCATGCTTCGCGAAGCAGAAGATCGAGCTGCACAGGAAGCAAATGCTGCAGGCGAGGCGACTCCGGTTGTGAAATTGGTGTTTTTCAAGTTGAAACTTAAAACGTTGATGCAGGATCTCACTGTGCATGTTTTTTTGTGAATCTCAACGGCTTTCGTCTACACCATCGAGTTCCAGAAACGCGGACTGCCTCACGCACACATCTTGATAACATTGCGAGTTGATGATAAATTCACTAACTCTGAGCGCATCGATCAGGTTGTGTCTGCTGAAATTCCCGTTGCAACTGAAAATCCGCGGTTGCACGAAATTGTCATTAGTTGCATGATGCATGGCCCATGCACAGCTGCGAATCCTCGAACACCCTGCATGCAAGATGGAAAGTGCTCAAAGGCGTTCCCGAAGCAATTTGCTACCATGACAGCGCACAATGTGAACGGATACCCTCTGTATCGTCGGCGATAAGGAATTTCAGCAGAAGTTAGTGGATCGTCAATGGATAACAGATATGTGTTACCGTACAATCCATATCTGCTGCTGAGGTACAATGCTCACATCAACGTCGAAGTCTGCAAATCACTAAGAACTGTGAAATATATTTACAAATATATTTACAAACGATTCGACTGTGCCAATATGACGATCACTGCCGGCGAGAATCCTCAACTTCGACACGACGAGCTGTCAAATTTAATCAACGCAAGACACGTGAGTGCACCAGAAGTTATGTGGCGTTTGCTCAAGTCGCCAAGGCACGATCGTTCGCATGCCGTGATGAGATTGCCCGTGCATTTTCCAAATCAGCAAGGCGCTGTTTCAAGAAAGTCGAGAAGAAGAGGTGTTGGAAGCCGGACGAACAAGTCGCACTAAGCTCGAATCTTGGTTTCAGCTGAACGTGATTGATCCAAACACCCAATATTTTCTCTAGAACGACATTCGCTACAATTATGTGTATGTCAACAACAGTTGGAAGCAGAGGAGGCACTATGATTGTTGCGAGATTGTACACTGTTGGAATCAAAGATGAGGAGCGATTCTATCTTAGGATACTCTTGCTGTACGTAAAAGGCGCTACCAGTTTTGAATGGCGTCGTTTAAACCACATTCAAGGAAGCTGCCTTTCATCGTAATTTGCTGGATTCAGACTAAGAATGGGATCGATGCATGCAGGAGTACGCGACATATCAAATGCCGAAACAAATGCGACAGACGTTTTCGTACATTTGCTGCGTGTTGTTGAACAAGCATTCACTTGAAATGTCGCTGGATTATCTACGAGGTCATGACGAAAATGTTGCATTGAACATGGCTCTGCACGACATCAACGCGGTTCTCAAACAACATGGATTGTCTTGCGCATCAATTGGTATTCCGCAACCGATAGGACATCCAATCGAAGCTCGGCTATATGACGCAGTGCAAGAAGCTGAATTTTCTCCCTAAATGGGCAACAGTTTGAAGCTTTCACAGCAATAATGAGAGCTGTCGACGATGAGTATGTCCACAACAGACTTTTCTACTTAGATGGTCCTGCGGCTCTGGAAATTATTTTTTGTACCCCACACTGCTCTCATTTGTTCGTGGAAAAGGTCAAATCGCTCTTCCTTGTGCGACCACTGGAATCGCAGCGACTTTACTGAAACTGTGCACAGCAGATTCAAGCTTCCAGTTCCCCTCCTCGACACATCTTCTTCGTCGATGAGGCTGAATTCGCTTCACTCATCATCAACTCTTGTACACAGAAACCTGGTATTTTTATCATCACCTTCAAAATATTCACATATTTTCGTTTGTGTGCTCACAACTATTATCTTATCTTCTTGGTTTTTTCGGTAAAGTCACGTAGAAGGGGAGTAATAAAATAATAAAAATAATAAAACATAATAAAATAATTCTCACGACGTTTCGGCCACAACGCAAGCAGCCGTCTTCAGGTGAAACCAGGTCTGTCGAGGCGACAGCGTCTGAATGGAACAGCACACGTGCTTGGAGCATATATATAAGCTGGGTTGGGAGGGGGGGTGAAGGGGGGGGCGCCTTAACAAAAGAATTTGCATATCAAGAGGTATGTAATTAGTGCTACTTGTGTTCGTGCATTATGCAGGATTAGCAGCATCAAAGGAGCGGATATGGGAAATGCAGGTATGTGAATAGTGTTACTTTGCCCGTGCATGATGCACTTGCTCTGCATTCTCTTTTTTTTGGTGTCAAATCACCTTCATGGAAACCTTTTTTTCCATAATAACCTTGATAATATTACATTCATAATGTTTGTGTGCGGACAAATTATATTTCTGTTCCAACCTTCTTCCACGAAACTCATGTACATATAAAGTGTAAGTCCATGTGTCTTTTTCGCCTGGGCAACACCGGGTACTTACCGCTAGTACCATATATTATGAGCATGTCTGTTTGCACGTTTCACCACAGGACCGATTCAGATAATCGTCACCGGTGCCGGTGGCGGCCGTGAACAGGGGCGGGGGGAGGGGGAATCGACCTCGGGTCTCCTGCCCCGCGGTTCGAGGCGGAGTGCAGCGCTAACCGCTGCGCCACCGCTCTCCCCGGGCCGCTTTGTGGCCACGCCCCTTTATCGCCCACGTGGTTCCGGGGTTCCGGCTCGCACGAGAGTCCGAATCACAGCGAACAGCAGCGGCGTCAACATCGCGAACATCAACAACATCACTACCAGCATCACTAACATCAACAACATCATCACTAACATCAACATCATCACTAACATCAACAACATCACACACATCAACAACAACAGCGGCAGCAGCGGCGCCAACAGCGGCGTGAGCGGTGAGTGGCCGAGAGTTTACTCGCTTAGACAGCTTCCTGTGTGTGACTGTGTGTGTGGGGCTCTGTGTGTGTGTGGCTCTGTGTGTGTGTGGCTCTGTGTGTGTGTGGCTCTGTGTGTGTGTGGATCTGTGTGTGTGTGGCTCTCTGTGTGGCTCCCTGTTTGTGTGTGGCTCTGTGTGTGTGTTGTGTGGCTCTGTGTGTGTGTGGTTGTATGTACAGTATTGCTCTGTATGGCCATGTGTGTACAGTACTGCTCTGTATGACCCTGTGTGTACAGCATTGCTCTATGTATGGCACTATATGTACAGTGTTGTTCTATATGTACGGCTCTGTACAGTTTTGCTCTATATGTATGGCTCAATGTACAGTATTTCTCTCTGTATGGCACTATATGTACAGTATTGCTCTATGTATGGTCCTGTATGTACAGTGTTGCTCTAGAATACTGGCAAAACTTTGTACTCAGATTGTAAATGTTGTGGCTTTGCTCTCCAACACACCGGTGTGCTGTACTAGTAACGAATTGGCATGTTCTGTTTGCATGACAACCCTTACTAATTGGCTGTGTCGGGTGGTGGTGGGTTTAACGACACATTTATATATTTACGTGATCTAACCCAATAAACCTTTATTATGGATGATATTTGTTGCAAAAGCCTGCGTGTTATACTGCATTGCTCTATGTATGGCTCTGTGTGTCTGTGCGTCTCTATGCGTGTGTGGGTCTCTGTGTACGCCTGTGGGTCTCTGTGTGTGTGTGTATCTTGTGGGTTTATATGTATGTGTCTGTGGGACTCTGTTAGTAGATGGGGTCTCTCTCTGAGTCAAATAAAAAAAGATGAATCCTTGATTCCTTCCATAACGTAGTCGGGGTTAACATTTTCAGAATCGGAATCTGTATTTATACTGCAGGAAGAATCCGATGAGCTATAAAGTCCACGAGGAGCTGGTCATAACATCCTAGCAACAAAGAATCCAAAAATATGGTAGGAGTGCAAAGTATAGGAAAGATAAAGGAATCACTTAAAAACATATATACAAATTAAACTAAACTTTTTTTTATCTTGCCAGGTAAAGCCCACTGAGCTAGCTGTAAGCTTCTTTTCACTCCCGCTATGGCATTCTGGCCCAATTTCCACCACTGACTTCGGTGAAAGTGCTATTAGTAGCGAGTAGCAGCAGCACCTATGAAGGCCGTCTCGGCACATGAGAGTATGGAGTGGCCAGCACCACGCCCGACCGCCTTTGTCTCCCCAGGGGTGGTTTTTTACACACCACACCAGGTACTAATTTGAGGCTGAGTCGACCTCGAGGACCGATTCAGATTATCGTTACGTGTTGGTGGCCGTGAGTGGGTCGCTGGGTTCGTAGCGTAAGCGTGCTAACCACTACACTACCGCTCCCGACAGACTTGGCTATACACACATTCACACCTTCGATTAGCATGGTTGGCTACGTACGGTGTGAAAGAAGTTCAACATATATACAGAACACGCAAAATACACAAAGAACGATTTGGGAATAAAACCCAGCCCCCTTGCTGTAAGGCACAGGTGTTACCACTTGTGTAGTGACTGTACTCGTCACTGGATGGTGCCGGGGCTTGCGAAGTCACGGCCGGTAATGTTGCCATTAAGGGCAGCCCGGGTTACGGGCTGCAGTACCAACCCTAGCGGTGGTTGGGTGAGCGCTGGTTAGCGCGAAGGCATCGCAAGCAGTGTGCGATACTGGCTCCCAGTGAGGGAGCGAGAGGGAGCGTCAGCCAGCCAGGCTTACTCTGGGGCATGATACTCTGGCTGACCTGTTGTTACGTGACCGGACGATACTGGAGGGGGGCCACCGGTGGACGGGGGCCGAGGGGCAGTCACGTGTTCCCGAGGGGCTCTCGGGAACATTCGAGAAGGAGCTCGAGAAGCCTGGAAAGTGGGCGGGGCTAAGGGCGGAGCCAGCCCCAGCCCAGGAGCATATAATGAGAGCTGCATGATGAGCTCGGGGTTCTTCAAGTGTGGGAAGAAGAAGCCTCTAGCCACACGGTCCTGGACCCAGCTTGTGGTCCATTCCGTGATAGCGAACCGTGTCTAGTTCAGCCGTAGCATGGTTAGATGGGCATTCCAGACCCGAGTGTAGATTGTGTTGTGTTACTTGTTAATGCAAAATAAATAGTGTTGCTCCCAAGATAATGTCTGCGACTCAGTTGGACTCGCTACACTTGCACCACCTCCCTACCCACGTATGTACATATGTTCAACTTCTTTTGCACCATATGTAGCCAACTGTGCTAATCGGAGTTGCGAGGGAAGGCCAACAAACTAAACACATAAAGCAGTTCTAAACATATGATTTTTCAATCTTGATCTAAATGTGCATATCACCAGTGGCTTCCTAATATGGGAAGGAAGAGTTTTTCAGATGGCCACATCATCAATATCACCATCATAACCTCAACATCCCCCACTTCATCGTCATGAAGGTATCTCATCAATATCGCCAGCATCAACATCACCAGCTTCACCACCCTCATGTATGTACAGGCACCTCCTCTACTTACAAACGAGTTAAGGTCCAGAGGTCTGTTCGTATGTCAATTTGTTTGCAAGTACAACTTTACTCCTGTTAATTTCAAACCTGTTGTACGACATGTACACTAAATAGACTGAATGGCTTTAAAAGTTGTATAATCTCCTTTAGATGTAGAAGCTACTGGTTCTTCATGTTCTGCGGATGTAGATTCCATCACCGCCATCTATTATTGTGCAGCAGTTGAACTTACGACTCTCAGTCTGAACAGGCAACTGGACATACGGACAGGTTTTTTCGTATCTCTGAAGGTTTGTAGGGTGAATGTTCATAAGTCGAGGTGTCCCTGTATGTATGTTTAACTTATTTCGCAGCGTACGTAGCCAACCGTGCTAATCGGAGGTGCAGGAGATGGACAACAAACTTGACACAAAAACGTTCTAAAGAAATTAGTTTTCAATCTAGATGATTTAAAAGTGCATAGTACCAGTGGCTTCCTAATATCAAAAGGGATATTCCAGACAGCCGCAGAAGCACATCTGAAAGTGTGCGATGCAGTGACCATCTTTGTTCTATGGCTACCCAACAGCCACTGCGAGGATGACTGCAGTTTACGTGATGGCTGATGTGCCTTGACAAGATCAGCTGGGTTATGATAATCTGGACAGGTGCTGGATTTGAATGTGAACCTCTGCACCAAGCGGCGATCATGTTTCTTCTTCTTAGGTATAGCTGCTGATGTAGAGAATCTATTGAAATTGATATTCTAACTGTTCTCATAGCTACAGACGTATTGCTGATTGGAAGCGTATTATTAAATAATACACAGGTCACCATACATCGATGGTGATTAACTGTGAGCAACCAGTAACAGGTATTGTTCTTTATTTTACCCAAAAACAGCAGAATGTACATACATAATGTACATACATAATGTACATGTGTAATAAAGGTCGTGGAAGCGACTTCTGGAATCCGGTCTTTATTTGTCTTTCATTACAACACTCCTTCACGCTGCTGACAGACAGCGTGAGAGGGATAGAGAGAGAGAGACGCGCGCTGCCACGTGGCAGCCTCGACCCCCGCTCTCGCGTGGCCTCTCCCTCCGTTCGTTCCAGTTCTGACCATGTGTTGTTCATCTCCACCCCTATTTAATACCCGAGTCACGTGGTACCTTTCCACCAATCCTGGTTAGCCTCTATGGAATCTTCCAAACTCTATCGTAGGCTCCCGGGACCACGCCCCTGACTCGTCTCCCCATTGGCTGTGGCTAATGCCAGCAGAACCAATCCTCTACATACAGCTGTCACCTTTCCATTACGTCAGGGCCACGCCCCCAGGCTTCCCCCCATTGGCTATGGACCAGGACCGGCAGAGCCAATCATCGTGACGAGTTGTGATCCGTCAGCGACCCGGATATATTCTCACATTACACATGCATAATGTACAGGCATAACGTGCATGCATAATGTAAGTTGATTACAATATGAACAACCTGACTAATTTATATTAAGACATTAACCCCCCCCCCCCTCTGGTCTTCGCACCTGATTGGCTCAATCAGGCTGCCGCCTCATAATGTCGGTTGTAATTACTGGTTAAACGTCCTACTCAGATTTTAAATGTTGTGGATTTGCTCTCCAACACACCGGTGTAGTGTACTAGTGTAGAGGAGATAAATATGCGGTGCGCACAGTTAAGCGGGTGCAACTGAGGGGAAACAGGTGTGCGTGTTGCAACATGAGGTTTGCACCGACAAACCGACAGTAGTTAAGGGGAGAAGCGGGTGCAACCGAGGTCGAACAGGTGCTACGATGTGACCAGAGGTTGCTGTCAAAGAGACGGGGAGATGGGGGTTGATTAATGGGCCAACAGGCGCCGGCCTGGCGGCATTTTAAGTGGAAGCACGTGAGGATTTGGAATGAGCAGAGGGATATAAGCAGGAGTGTGTGTGAGCGAGGGGGGGGGGGGTGTTGCCGGGAGCCAAAAGTGAAGACATCTCGCCGCTGCCGCTCCAGCCGTCAACGGGACCTCAACCCTCACATCGTCGCCGGGCGGGTGTTGGCTGAACCCCCTGCCTGGGACAGACGGGTGAGCGGGTCTAAGGGAGCGTAGGTGAGGGCAGCGGTGGAGATGCGAAGTTGCTGTGTGCAGAGTCGCTGAGTGCGACGACGCTGTATGCAGAGTCACTGAGTGCGAAGATGCTGTGTGCAGGATAAGTGAGCTGCAGATAGATAAGAGGGGGGAGAAGTTAAGTATATGTGACTGTACAGATTGTTATAGGAGTGCCTATAGCTGGCGCAAGAACAGGTGAATAAAGTGTAAGCAGGTGACTTGTTACAATGTGTCGGTGTGAGTAATTTTTGAAGACACTACACTAGTAACGAATTAGCATGTTATTTTTACGTGACAAACTTTACTAATTGGCTGTGTCAGGTGGTGGCGGGTTCAACAACACATATTTAGGCGATCTCACCCAAAAAAATCCTGTTTGGATATAGTAGTGCAGTGTTTAGTAGTGTGGTGTATATAGCATCTGAAAGCACAACATGCCGAGTGACCGTCTTTGTTCGATGGAAACCAAAAAGCCACTGCTGACAACTGCTGTTGAATGCAGGACTCTGTTGATGTGGTTCCCTGTTTCTCTTTCCCCCCCCGCCCCCCCCCCCCATAGCCATGGAGCCTGAGGCGTCGCTCAAACTGGAGGACGAGGGACGCCACGTGGGCGTGGATACCTGGGCTGGCTTGAAGCTGGAGGTCGAAGGTAGTGGTGGAGGCTTCCGGTGGGCCTGGGGCCATGCAAGTCACCCGTCTCTTGCTGTAGTTCTTCTCCTAGCAAGCAGCAGCACGTGTACAAGATTATCTGGCATGTGTCATGACGGGTACTACAAGAAACCTGACCGTCTCCGTCCGGTGCTCGCTGAGCTACATTGACTTGTGGTAGCGGTACGAATACATTATAAGGTCACGCTAATTAGACACAATGCTTGCCACAAATTAACCACAATATCTTGCTCATCTCATCAAGGGGCATAAACCATCATGCGAACTTCGGTCATACTTGCAGCAACTTTTGGCTGGCCATCAAACAAAGGTGATCACCGCATTGCGCGCTTTCGAATGCACTTCTGCGGCTGTCTGGAATGCTCCTCCTGATGTTAGGAAGCTACTGGAGCTGTGCACTTTTAAATCATCATCTAGATTTAAAACTTAATCTAGATGTGCCTCCGCGTAGCTTCACAAATGGCATTGGGATGCTGCTGGATCCTTCTGTATGCCACCCATGCGCCTCAGTCTTTGTTCAGCCTGCATACGCATCTCACATGTTATCGTTATAGGAGAACAGACTGCACATATGTTCGCGTGTGCAGTGGGAGCGAGTTTCAGACGGCTGCTGGTGAAGCCACAGAGAAATGCCGCTTGGCCAGTACGGTCCTGGTTCTGGGCTCGATGAGCCATTTGTTAGATTAATGACTTTGTAGGATGCGGCGATTTTGCTGGGGTCAGTAGAGTACGGCTGATGTAGATGCAGTGCAACAATTACAATTTCACATACTAGCTGCCAAGACAGGCAACCGTGTCAGGAGCAGCGGAGTGTATCGCTGTGTTGTCTCTTTCGTATTTGTGGATCGGAGGTCCCTCTGTCTGCGTGACGCATGCCTCCGTGTCTGTGTGATGCATGCTTCCGTATCTGCGCGACACGTGCCTCCTTGTCTGCATTACGCATGTCTGTGACGCGTGCCTCCGTGTGGCAGCGCTGGTTGTCGGAGCGGGTGACTGGAAACCGGAGATCGGTGACATCAGAGTGAAGACCGAACCGGTCGATGGTGAGACGTCCACCACAACCACCACTACCACCATAACGACCACCACAACTACCACCACCACCACAACCATCACAAGCACCACAACCACCACCACAATTACTACAACCACAATCACCACAACCACCGCAACCAAAGACAAAGATCCCCCGTATAGCCATAATAGACTGTTGGGGCAAGTGCTCTTGGCGAGCACCTATGAAGGCCGGCACGGTACAAAAGGGGGTGGGTGGCCAGCACCACGCCCAATCGCCTTTGTCTCCCTAGTGGCGATGTTTGCACACTGCACCAGGTACTCATTTGAGGCTAAGTCGACCTAGGAGAGGCTCAGGACCCATTCAGATAATCTTCACCGGTGTTGGCCGTGAGCGGGAATCACACTCGGGTCGCCGGGTTCGTAGCACCGCGCTAACCACTGTGCCACCGCTCCCTACTCAACCTCCACCACAACCACTACCACCACTACAACCACTACTACTATAACGACCACCACAGGAAAACAGTTGTGAGATGTGAGATGCTGTGTGTGACTTGTGCCTCCGTGTCTGTGTGACACATGCCATCGTGTCTTTGTGACGTGTGCCTCCGTGTCTGTGTGATGGCCCAACTCCGTGTTGCCAGTGCCGGTTCTCGGAGCGGGTGACTTGAAGCCGGAGGTCGGCAACATCACAGTGAAGATCGAACCGAACAATGGTGAGATGACCACCACAACCTCCAGAACCACCGCAACATCACCACGGCACTTGTGACAGGCTAGGTGCACTCTGAGGCCATGTGAAGTGTCGAAGGCTCGCTGACAGGTCACAGAACAGACCTAGGTGCCATCGGTTGACTGACTGAAATGACTGGCAGATGCACCGCTGTACCCCCTACTGTGCCAATTTGCTGCGTTTTAACTGCTCTGCCCTCTTACTGCTGGAGGGCGACTGCCTCCAGCTGTCCAGTAGAATCCTTAACGAGCATCCTCCATAGAGGCCGATTTTGACACAGCAGGTACCGCTCATTGACAAGTCCAATCGGCTTCCACATCCTTCTAGACCCCATTGGTCCATCTCTTCTCTAGCCCATGCCACGCCTATTTAGCCTCATCTGTCCGGCCAAACAGAAGGTCTTGGGCATGCGGTGGCTGGGCATATGGGCTACATGACCCAGCCAATGGCCACCTTGCCTGCCGGAGCTCACTGATGGGACTGTGTTCAGATCTTTCAAGGATGTGTGAGCTCCTCACACAATCTAGTTTGGTTAAATCCTGGATCTTAGGCAGGCTAGCCTGAATGTTTAAAACTGGCTGTTATTTTAAGAGGGCGCCACGTCTCATAAGCAGAGAGAAGGGAGGGCATAACAGTAGCCGAGAAGACCGGAAGCTTTGTGCAGAGACGCTGCTGCTGAACCTGGAGTGTGCCACTAAGAGATGGGATCTTACCATCAGTCCCATTTTAAGCTAAGCACCTGCTTGGGTATTTTGTGCCATCAAACACTCCACCCTCTCAGCTCCCCATTGTTGACGGAGCAGTTGTGGGGAAAGTGGAGAGTTTCCCATAACTGGGCAGTGTGCTTATGACCAGTTCTGGTTTGACAGCAGAGGTTTCACTCCAAATCAGTCGGGTGGCATTATCTTTGCATTGGCTGCATAATGCTGTGTGGAAGCTACCTGGTCTGTCACTCCCCACTACACCACAACTATTACAATAACCACAACCACCACCACAACCAGCCGTGTGAGGACGAGGAGCCGTGAGAGAGGCGGGTTTCTGTGTCTCACTGTCAGGCGGGGAGGGTGAGGAGGGATGCTGGGCCTTCGCTCAGCCCTGCACACAGCGGCTGGAGGTAGAGGTGATGATGGATGACCCCTTGAATGGTGAGAGTCCTGCTCACACCCCCATCATCCTCCCCCTCTTCTCATCTCAATGTCTCACTGCTCCCTCCGTCTTCACACGCACAATCTTGGTGGTCCTTTTTAAGTTTAACTTTTTTAAATTCACGCTTATTCACCCAGGAATCCGTTGCAGAGTCTCAAGATTATTTTTCAGTTGGCTGCAATTTTGCTGCTCCCGTGCGTAATTCCCAATGGGAGGTTTTGTCTAACACTAGTTACGTTGTGAGCGCAAGCATTTAAGTGTAGGAAGAGTGACTCCGGAGGAAACCCATGCGCTCCACTCACACTATTTTAAAACTATATATATTTTTTACCAGTCAAGGCCCACTGAGCTATATAATAATAATAATAATACGCACTTATACAAAGCGCCTTCCATATTGAATTATCTGAAAGCGCTTTACGTAAAAATAAAACTCCACTCACAAATATAGATACAATCTAAGCAAAATAGAAAGCTGATATTAATATCAATGACTACTCTCAAAATTGTAATAAAATAAAGAACTATAATAGTGAATAATTATTACAGAGTAATCCGCTCTTTTTCAAAAGCTACTTGTGCACAAATGATAGCTCTACCAAGTGGCTTATCAACATGTGGAAATGTATAGCAGCCAAATACTCCAAACGCATGTTGATATTGATTCTAAATTTGGAGGGAAAAAGCGGAGGACCCGGAAAAAACCGATACGCAACCACGGGGACAGAGAGAGACACGCAAACTCCAAATATTCAGCAGCAGGCATCACCAGGGTCGGGATCGAACCCACGATCTCCTGCGCAACAGGCGAGGAAGTTAACGTCTCCTAGCCACCGCAGCTCGAGTAACTTCACGGGATCTCTAAAGTCTGCTTGTTAAGCAGACTGGGCCACTTCACATTGTATGGTCAAAACGCAATGTAGCATTGGCCAGGGCGACTTGCAGGATTGTAAGCGTGAAACTCTTGCTCAACTGCTCTCCACCGTCCCAGAGATTGAGCAGTGAATGGGTAGTACCACCCTCGGTGTCCACTGGGAAACTTGTCGGGGGCAGAAACGTACCCACGTAGGCCGTCGCGACCAATGTTATCCACCATGAAGGTTCGTTATACCTGCCACCCCTCGACAGCCGATTCTGACTAATCACCTGACGAAGCTGGTTGTTGTTGTAATCTCCGGCGAAACGTCACTCGAATTCTAAACGTTGTAGTGGGTTTACTCTCCAACACAACCAGTTTGTACTAAAGTATTCACTAATTGATACGTTTTGTTTATGTGACAAACCTCACCGATTAGCTGTCGGGTGGTGGTGGTGGGCTTAACAACAACATTTATATCCACGTAATCTAACCCAATACAAAAAAAAACTTTTATTGTGCAGAGATGTCCCCATTGCAGACTAGACAGACTCAAGCACTGAGGCGTCGTTGGCTTTCATAAGCCCCGAGCTGCCGCTCCCTCTGGGGGTTCGCAGGAGGTCGCATTAAGCCTCTCCCACGCGTGTTTATTTGCTTCATGTTTTACAAAAAATGGGTTCAACACCGCTGACTATGCTTTTCTGTTGTTTGATATGTATGTGTAGTGTAATAGCGCCGGCTGTTTGACAGCAGCGGCAACTGTGGTGGACAGACAGAACACATGCTGGTGAAAGTGTGCACGGTGTGTTGGCAAAGAGGAGGAACTAGGGTAAGGGTTGCAGAGGACCCCATCTGAAGGTCCCTGGAACCTTCTAGCAGGTTCGAGAAGGGAGGCGCGGTCAGGGCAGAGCCAGGCCGCGCTGGTATCATAAAAGGAGCCGAGAGCGGGGCTCAAGGCTGCCGGTTTTGGGAATGAACTCATCTCGTCATTGCTGTTGTCTCGTCGCTGTCGTTGCTAAACGTCTCATGAAGGATAGTAGTTGGCTATCTCAGTCAGCGCCTTGAGTGTTAGATGGCTCGTGTAATGTACAAGCTAGGGTGAGCTACTGTGGAGAGTGTGTGGACGAGACCAAGAAAGTTTTTAATAAAGAAAGTGCCTCCTAGAAACTCTCTTTGAATTGTTGACACTACATATGTAATGTATGTTTCATCTTCTTGGTTCTTTTGGTAAAGTCACGTAGAAGGGAAATAATAAAATAATAAAAATTAAATACAATTCTCACGACGTTTCGGCCACAACGCAAGCAGC
>CM025686.2:83364-104756 GCA_014621495.2 Entosphenus tridentatus | reverse complement strand
GATTTGAAGCTTTCGTGACTGCAAGGATTCATATTCTTAGGTTTTTTAGGTAAAGTCACGTAGGTAAAAAATTAAAATTAATTAAAGTAAAATAAAAAATCACGACGTTTCGGAGGCAACACAAGCTTCCGTCTTCAGGTGGAACCGTCACAGCACGATAGCAGTATCAAGTGAGAGAAATTCCAAGGAAACAGTATTTGTATATATACTGGTTGAGGGTGGGAGGAGCCAAGGTAGGCCCTGAATATTATTTTTGTGAGGTTCGGTGCGGCTGAAGCACGCTGTTAGGTTCCACCTGAAGACGGAAGCTTGTGTTTCCTCCGAAACGTCGTGATTTTTATATTATTTTACTTTTATTAATTTTAATTTTTTACCTACGTGACTTTACCGAAAAAACCTAAGAATATCTGGACCGTTCTTCCTTCAGATATTAGGAAGCCACTAGAGCTATGCACTTAAGTCATCATCTAGATTAACAAACTCTTTTCTCCATAATAGAGGGTTTTTTTGGATTCGATCGCATAAATATATAAATGTGTCATTGAAACCCGCCACCACCCAACACAGCCAACTAGTAAGGGTTGTCACGTAAACAGAACATGCCAATTCGTCACTAGAACAGCACACCAGTGTGTTGGAGAGCCATTTTGCCAGTAATTACAACTAGCTTCATCAGGCGACAGCCAGATTTGTGGAGAAGTTCCACCTGTTTCGTTCCTTATATAGAGGCGTAGATGTGGTGACCACACTTCTGCGCTCTTGCGTTCTTGCGCAGAAGTGTGAGTCAACGTACATTATGCATGCACATTATGCGAGCCCATTGATCTTGTCCTTCCTGTCCATTGCGTGTATTAAAATAGCCGTACCAACGCTAATCCCTATTGAAGTATGGTGGACTGTATAGGCATGCATTTAAACAATGTATTATTTGATTATTCGCTTCCACGCAGCACTAAATTGGTAGCTATCCGAATGGTTAAAATTATTTTTTTTCTTTCAATTTCGATAGATTCTCTAGTTAGTCTTGGCCAGTAGTACCTAGTTTTGCACAGAACTTAAACATCAAAATCAATTGAGTTCTTGTTGGCATTCGTGTTCTGCTACTGCTGACAGTTGTATTTGGGATTATTTGATATTTCTCTGATGTTCTTTTAGTCTCGTGCTGACCATTCGTCCTGTTTTCCCAACAGCATTTTCTACAAATGCAGTTAATCCTGTACACACCTTCTGTTGATAGCTTCAGTAATACATCTTTTATACCAGATATTAATTTCTATATTTTATGTACCGTGCCAAATCTGACTCGGATGTTTTGTTTTTCCAAACATCTGGCTAGTTTATCAGTTACTCCCGCAATGTACGGTATTTTGATCATTTTTATTACTAGGGCAGTTTGAATGCTCGTGTTATTTGGTTTGGTTTTGGCATTCAATGCCCTGTTCATTTGTGCATCATTGTAACCGTTCATTTGCAGCTCTTCTGTAACTTGTTTAATTTCACTTCTCAGACTGTCACCATCTAACACTTTCTTAGCTCGATGGATGAGCGTCTTGATAAGAGCAGATTTCTGGGCGGGGTGATGGCGTGACTCTGCATACAGATAGGCGTCAGTATGCGTTTTCTTTCGGTAAACGCTGTGTTATTCTTTTTTAACCATTTCGACCCCGTCCAAGCAGAATATCCAGAAATGAGTTCTGTCAGCTTCCACTTCCATCGTGAACTGGATGAATTGGTTTTGCGAGTTGAGATTATTTAGAAATCTATTAAGTGGATCTTTGCCATGTGGCCACACCACCAATGTGTCATCCACATATCTAAACCAAGCAGAGGGTTTTAGTGTGCTTGAAGCTATTGCTTTTGTTTCAAAATCTTCCTTGTACAAATTTGCTATCACAGGAGACAAAGGAGAGCCCATTGCTGCTCCTTCCTTTTGTTTATAGAAGTCACCTTTCCACAATAAATAGGTGTTTTTTTAGACAGTGTTCAGCTAGTCTTGGGATATATCTGGTTACCAGAGTGTCAAGTAATTTAATTGACTCGTTGACCGGAACCCTCGTGAACAGAGACGTCGCATCAAAACTTACGAGAATTTCATTAGGGTTAAGCTTAATATTTTTAATTATATTTCCGAGATGTTCAGAGTTTTTGATGAACGAAGAGGTCCTACCGATGTAGGGCTGTATTTGGTTATTTAAATATTATGCTAATTCGTATTTGGCAGAGCCTATTGTACTAACTATTGGTCTTAATGGGACATCAGGTTTGTGAATTTTTGGTAGCTCATCAAGTCTTGGTGGTTTTGATGCCCTTGGTTTGGTCAGCTATTGCTCTTCCTTGGAAATTGAGGACTTGGCAATGATTGCCGTTGTTTCACGTTCCAAGCTGCTGGTTGGGTCTCGTTTAATTTTAAGGTAAGGACCTTCATCGAGTAAATCTTTTATTTTTATTATCGTAGTCCTCACGGGGCATCACAACAGTTGACAGGCCATTATAAGCAGCAAGGAAGGCGTAGCAATGGGCTCTCCTTTGTCTCCTGTGATAGCGATTTTGAAACAAAAGCAATAGCTTCAAGCACACTAAAACCCTCTGCTTGGTTGAGATATGTGGATGACATATTGGTGGTCTGCTTGGTTTAGATATGTGGATGACATATTGGTGGTCTGGCCACACGGCAAAGATGCACTTAATGGATTTCTAAATCATCTCAACTAGCAAAACCCATCCATTTAGTTAACCATGGAAGTGGAAGCTGACAGAACTCATTTCCGGATATTCTGCGCTAACGGGGTCAAAATAGTAAAATAACACAGTGTTTACCGAAATCAAATGCATACTGACGCCTGTCTGAATGCAGTCACACCATCACCCCGCTCAGAAATCTGCTCTTATCAAGACGCGCATTCATCGAGCTGAGAAAGTGTCAGATGGTGACAGTCTGAGAAGTGCAATTCAACATTTTAAAGAAGCGCTGCAAATTAATAGGTACAATGATGCACAAATCAACAGGGCCAAAACGAAATTTCGGAAGTAACTAATAAACTAGCCAGATGTTTGGAAAAACTAAACATCCAAGTCAGATTTGGCACAGTACGTAAAATACAGAAATTAATATCCGGTACAAAAGATGTATTACTGAAGCTATAGACGGAAGACGTGTACAGGATTTACTGCACTTGTGGCAAATGCTATGTTGGGAAAACAGGACGAATGATCAGCACGAGACTAAAAGAACATCAGATAAATATTAAATTCTCCAAAATACAAATGTAAGCAGTAGCAGAACACGCGTGCCAACAAGGACACTCAATTGATTTTGATAATGTTGCAGTTCTGTGCAAAACTAGCTACTACTGGCCAATACTAATTAGAGAATCTATAAAAATTGGAAGAAATATAAATAATTTTAACCGTTTGGATAGCTACCGACTTAGTCCTGCGTGGAAGAGAATCATGAAGTAATACATTGTTTAAATGCATGCCTATACAGTCCACCATACTTACCGTTGGTACAGCTATTTAAATACACACAATTAACAGGAAGGACAAGATCAAAAGGCTCGCATAATGTGCATGCATCATGTACGTTGACTCATTAGCTCTCCCCCCCCCCCCTTTGCGCAAGAGTGCAGAAGTGTGGTCACCACATCTACGCCTCTACATAAGGAACTAAATAGTTAGACTTCTCATATTCTTGGTTCTTTCGGTAAAGTCACGTAGAAGACTTTAGTTAGACTTCTCCACAAATATGGCTGTCGCCCAATTATGCTAGTTGTAATTACTGGCGAAACGTTATACTCGGATTGTAAATGTTGTGGCTTGGCTCTCCAACACACCGGTGTGCTGTACTAGTGACGAATTGGCACGTTCTGTTTACGTGACAACCCTTACTAGTTGTCTGTGTCCGGTGGTGGCGGGTTCTAACGATACATTTATATATTTACGTGATGTAACCCAAATAAACCTCTTATGGATGATCTTGGTAGCAAAATCCTAAATGTTAAACAAACTCTTTTCTTTAGAACTGCTTTTTGTGTTTAGTTTGTTGTCCATCCCTCGCACCTCCGATGAGCACGGTTGGCTGTGTACGGTGCGAAATTAGTTCAACACACACACACAATAATAATATAATAGCGCTGCTGCACAGGATCCTGCCGAGAGGTGACCGTCAATGCCCTAAAGTAAGATTTGACTGGGCAGCTTCCTTTAGGTCCTGAAAAAAAAATGTCGAAAGTCACGTGTGGAAATTACAAACCCGTGTCTAATGCGTGGAGTGGGGAAGGGGAACAGGGCCGTACTTTTGCAAACTGTGCGCCCCACATTGACATTCTTAACTCCATCCGTATTGTTTAAAAATGCCAGAAAAACTCAGCAAACTTACTTAGTTCAGCCACTCGGTTGTGTATTGTTTTACTCTTAGTTGGTTATTTTAACAGTTTCAAAACAAAGTGATTATAAAAATTTATTTTTTACTTCAACTAAAGTCTAAACTAATTTTATTTTTTTATTTTATCAGGTATGGCCCACTGAGCTATGTAGCTATTTTTCAGAAGCGACCTGGCCACTATAGCTCAACGAAGCGGCTTTTCACGTGGAATATTGCAGCCAAATACTCGAAACTCATGTTTCTAAACATAGTTGGAAAATTTGAGGACCCGGAGAAAAATCCATGCAGCCATGGGGAGAAAGACATGCAAACTCCGAATATACAGCAGGGGTCAGTGGATCGAACTCACGAACTCCTGTATACTCGGTGAGGTAGTTAACATCTTGCCACTGTGGTTCCCCACTACCTCACCAGGTCGACTTCCTCCATCGGCGTGTGAGATGGCGTTAGGCACTCGCGTGGTCTCCGGGAGCGAGCGGAGGCCGGTGCTGCGCCCGTGCTCCGTGGTGCTGCGACTGCTGCGCACCGACGAGGGCCGCCGCCCCGCACCGCGCCCTCGCGGCGGCGCCGATGACATCATGGCCACGCATGCTTGCGACCGCTGTCCGTACCGCGCGCGTCAGCGCCGGCAGCTCGTGGCGCATATTCTTTCCCACACGGGCGAGAAGCCCTTCAAGTGTGCCGCGTGCGGCAAGTCGTTTGCGAGCCTCAACAATGTCAGGAGGCACCACAACACCGTCCACCTCAACCTGAGACCGTTCAAGTGCCCGCGTTGCGGCAAGTGCTTTACCTCCCGGACGTTCCTGCGGATGCACATGCTCAGGCACACGGGGGAGCGGCCTCATGAGTGCGCGCGCTGCGGCAAGCTGTTCCGGCACAGGTCCTCGCTGGATGTCCATAAGCGCACGCACACGGGCGAGAAGCCCTTTGGGTGCGCCCAGTGCGGCAAGATGTTCTCCCGGCGGCACCACCTCCGCCACCACGAGCTCACCCACACGGGTGAGAAGCCTTGCAAGTGCACATACTGCGGCCGCACGTTCACCCACTCACACAACCTCAAGACCCACATGCGCCTCCACACGGGGGAGAGGCCACACGCCTGCTCGTTCTGCGCAAAGACGTTTACCGAGACGGGCACCTTAAAGAAGCACCTGCGCGTCCATACGGGCGAGAAGCCCTTCCGCTGTTCGGAGTGCGGAAAGGCGTTCGCGCTGGCGACCAGCCGCAATGTGCACGTGCGCAAGCACACGGGCGAGAAGCCCTATGGCTGCCCCGACTGTGGCCTCGCCTTCACCAAGTCCGGCGCAATGAGGTGCCACCAGAGGAAGATGCACACCAGAATGGGGGGAGATCCACGCGTGCGCTCAGTGCGGCAGGAAGTTAGCGTGCCTGGGCCACCTAAAATGCATGAGTGCAGCCAGGAGCGGAAAAAGAAGTGCCACCGCCCATGACAGGAGAGCTGAGGTCGCGATGCAGGGCGGCCGGTTTAGTGCTGCGCTTGGCCAGCTCACAGAGCCATGGCGCATCCACGATCTGTTCACACTAACGTGCGGTCCTCATTGATATCGGCACTTGTGGACGACATCACCGGTGTTGGCCGTAAGTGGGAATTTAACTCGGGTCGCCGGGTTCGTATCGCAGCACGCAAACTGCTACACCACTGCTCCACACACTCTGTCACTGACAACACGTCCCTCCTACCTGCCCCCACCAGTCACACCCTCGCTCAATCAACACGCAGTCGCCGATTACTACCCCGTGAGTCACCGAACCTCCACGACACTCTACACCCTCACTCATTTGCCTCCCCCAACATTCCGTTGTCTCTTCCACTTAATCAGAATGTCCTTAAACTAGAGGGGAGAAATCCGATGAGCTGTAAAGCGCTCTTTCACAGATGTCCAGTAGGGGCACGGGGTCAGAAAGTTACAACAACAGTACACATATTGGACCTCCAATGATGTAGATGCTCACCCCGAGCCCTGATTACTTTGATATTGCCTTGTCTTTGAGCTGTACGCCTTTTGGCATCCTCTGGTCGAGCACCAATTGGGTCGAGGCTCAAAAGAAAGCCGTCCCTTGGTGTGGACCAATCAGTTTGAAGGACAATGCATATATTATCAGAGTGTGTTTTTTGTTTGCATTTGACTGCAGGTATTGTGGTTAATGCAGATATGAATCCTTGTAAAAAGGTTTCAGTTTTGTTGCCAGATAAAAGGGGGAAAACCCTATTATAACAGTACACACAAACACGATAAGAGTGCAAGGTATAGGAAAGGTAATCACATCACTTAAAAAATAAATCCTTTCTTTTCCAGGCAAGGCCCCACTGAGCTATTAGATTTTTTTTTTCAAAAGCGACCTGGCTATCACAAATGATAGCTCAATGAAGTGGCTTATCATCATCGCGTGGACATTGCAGCAGCAGCCAAATACATTTACATAATCTAAACGCACGTTTCATTCTATAATGTGATAACGTTCACCTCCTGTGTGGGACCCTGAAGGTGTTATTCCCCTACGTATTACCCCTAAAAGTTATCCCTCGTGATACCCATCACGTTACCAAACACAGCACCATACGCTTCGCCTTACCACGTTAATTTGTTTCAATAAAATACTTCTGGTAAACAATGGCAATCCATAAAATAGCTTAAAATGTAATTCTCATCAGACCCCATGGTGTATGTATGTACTGTACGTTGAACTTGTTTCGTACCGTACCTAGCCAACCGTGCTAATCGGAGGTGCGGTAAACAACACTGACCACACCGCTAACACTCACGCTGACATTGGCAGATATAATTTACGTTACAATTGTGTTGGACAAAACTTCCGAGATGTATCATCCGGCGTATAAGAATTCCTGTGGCGTCAAAGAAAAGTAATTTATCTCTGCTCAAATGAGCATCGAGGCATTGCCGCCCATCGCTTGTTTACAGCTCTGCAGAGCCAGCGGTGGAAAATCCACATTCCTATGGCGGGTGGAAGTGGGGGGGAGGATTCTCCTACACAGGACGACCACTGCCGATGCCTCCCTCAAAGTGGTACTCAGAATCATATTTCTACTGGATTAATCCGATGAGCTATAAAGCTCTTTTTCACAGATGTCCAGGAGTTCACATGTTCTCGGAGGGAGGGATGATGATGGGCTGCGTCAACCTTGCAATCAGCATTAGTTGAACTTGCAACCTTCCCGATGCGCGAGCCGCCCCGAGTGAGTCGGTGGACTGGCAGGGCCGGGTCGGTGAGTGGGTGAGTGAGTGGGTGAGTGGGTGGGTGGCCAGGCGAGGTCGGTGGGTGAGTGAGTGGGTGGACGAGTGAGTGGGTGGGTGGGTGAGTGAGTGGGTGGGTGGGCAGGCGAGGCCGGTGGGTGAGTGAGTGGGTGGACGAGTGAGTGAGTGGATGGGTGGACAGGCGAGGCCGGTGGGTGAGTGAGTGGGTGGACGAGTGAGTGGGTGGGTGGGTGGACGAGTGAGTGGGTAAGTGGGTGGGTGAGTGGGTAGGTGGGTGAGTGGGTGGGTGGGGAGGGGGAGGCGGTGGGTGAGTGAGTGGGTAGACGAGTGAGTGAGTGGGTGGACGAGTGAGTGAGTGGGTGGGTGGGCAGGCAAGGCCGGTGGGTGGACGAGTGAGTGGGTGGGTGGACAGGCAAGGCCGGTGGGTGAGTGAGTGGGTGAACGAGTGAGTTGGTGGGTGGGTGAGTGGATAGGCGAGGCCGGTGGGTGAGTGAGTGAGTGGGTGAGTGAGTGGGTGGACGAGTGAGTGGGTGGGTGGGTGAGTGGATAGGCGAGGCCGGGTGGGTGAGTGAGTGGACTGGCGGGGCCTTGGACATTCACCCGCCCACGGATGACCTCACCACTGTAATTGCTTTCACAACACGCGACGTGTCTCCTGTCTGCCCTGGGAACGAGTTTGGTGTCACAACGGGGACCCCCCCCCCCATCATCACCACTCGGGACTAATATTGTTAAATGAACCACGAATTATTTAGATAAATTTGCTGCTATAAATTATCCACGTGATAAGCCACTTTGCTGGGCTATCATTTGTGGCCATTTCGCTTCTGAAAAATAAGTTCACATCTTAGTAGCCTTTACCTGGTAAGAATGTTTTTTTTTCATTTTTGAGTGATTTGTTTACATTTCCTATATTTTTTACTCCGATCGTGTTTGTGTTTGTTGTAACTTTCTGACCGTGCCCTGGCTGGACATCCGTGAAAAAGAGCTTTATAGCTCATCGGATTCCTCCCGCAGTGTCAATAAACATTCTGATTCTGAATTCCCTGAAATGTTGCGTGCTGTGCTTAAGACGTCATCAAGTGCAACTTCAAGACTTACCCGGGTTGGAACAATTGTAAAGAAGAATATCGTGCACAACGCCTTAATCTGATGTTTATTAACCCTTTCCCGTTCAGAAACGTCTGCATGTTGCAGGATGGGTGTCTCGTTCACCGCTGAATCTCGGAACGCGCAAGCGGCTCCACGTTAATTTTATTTAGAGAGGTGCAGCGCCGTTGTTTTAAAGACACCGAAGAGAGCCGTGCGATACGACCGTGCCGGGGGAAGGACAAACTAAACACAAGAAGCAGTTCTAAGGAAATGTTCTCAATTTAGTGTAGTATGTAGTGTATAGTCTAGTAAGCGTTATGAATTCGACGCCGATGTTGTAACCGTCGGAGATAATTGTAACAACACCGAGCGGGCAGTCATTCCTTGTGCCGCCATGAATCACGGTCACGCAGTGGGATTGCAGCGTAATCCGCACCCGATCGTTGAATGCGTTAACGAGGAGGCCCTTGTTAGGAGCGCATGGAGGTAATGGACGAGGCAGAGCTCTCATTTAATCACCAGCTCCTCCACTCCTATTTGTGGCAGTGACCTCACATTGGCGCTTTGTGGGCTCACGCGCACGCAATAACCACAACAACAACCATTGTGCCAGGCTGGGTGCACCTTGAGCCCATGTGGGGGGGTGGTGAAGTTTGCGACGTAAAACTAGAGACTACATCTCTGGTCTGTGTGTGTGCTATGGAGAAGGGGCATTTCCCGAAATGTCGCCTGCTATATACTTTTTTTAAGGTCACACGGAGTTGTTGACGAATCCGTGTTGATTTTATTTGACTTAACGAGATGTACCACGTGTGTGCGCGTGCTTTACACTGCGCCAGCTATCAAAGATTCCCCAAATAGCCTGTAACAGACTGTTGGGGCAAGTGCTGTTAGCGAGCACGAGGGGGGTAGGTGGGTGGGCAGCATCGCACCCGGCCGTCTTTGTCTTCCGAGTGGCAGTGTGTACACAACGCCCAAAGGTACTAATTTGAGGCTGAGTCAACCTAGGTACAGGCCAAAGACCGGTTCAGATAATCGTCACAGGTGTTGGTGGTCGCGAGCGGGAATGGAAATCAAGGGTCGCGGGGTATCGTAATGTAGTCGCGCTAACCGGTGCGCCACCGCTCCCCACATCGCCGTGTGACCCCACATGGTCACAGGCGGTTGAGGAACCCCCCACGTGGTCACACAGGTTGTTGGGGAAGACCCCACGTGGTCACACAGGCGTTTGGGGAACCCCCCACATGGTCACACAGGCGGTTGGGGAACCCCCCACATGGTCACACAGGCGGTTGGGGAACCCCCCACATGGTCACACAGGCGGTTGGGGAACCCCCCAAATGGTCACACAGGCGGTTGGGGAACCCCCCCAAATGGTCACACAGGCGGTTGGGGAACCCCCCACATAGTCACACAGGCGGTTGGGGAACCCCCCACATGGCCACACAGGTGGCTGGGGAACCTCCCGGAGCCGCACGTGGCTCTTTTAAGGACCGTTATTCACACGCGATTGCGGCTCTTGAAATATTGCGATGGGGTTGTTTTTTTGTCGTTTAGGCAACATTCGAAATCTACGTCTCTTATAGTTCATTGGGCTGTCCTAACCCCCCTCTGACCACCTTGGACACTGCGTGTGAGACACAACGAGGTGCCCGCGACGTCCGGTGACGGCCCGATACGTCATGAGCGACCGATCAGCTATCGGACGTGGTGGGGGCAGCTCGAGCTGAGAGAGCGAGGAGGGTGTGAGATGGAGTGTCTGTGTGCGAGTGTCAGTGGAGAGTTGTCCATACCTGGGCAGTGTGCTCATGACCAACTCCCGTATGACAGCAGAGGTCTCACTCCGAATCAGTCGAGTGGCATTATCTAAACTAAACACTTGCCTAGGTATTTTGTACCATCGAACAATCCACCCCCACAACTCACATTTGGTGATGCGGCAGTTGTGGAGAGATTGCCGAGATTCCCATACCTGGCCAGTGTGCTCATGACCGTCTCCGGTTTAACAGCAGAGGTCTCACTCCAAATCAGTCGAGCGCCATTATCTTTTCATCGGTTGCGTAACACTGTGTGGAAGTTACCTGGTCTGTCGCTCCACACGAAGCTTCTAGTCTTCTCGGCCACAGTCATTCCCTCCCTTCTCTACGCTTGCGAAACGTGGACCCCCCTAATGGAGCATCTTCGCCGGTTAGAAACATTTAGGCTGGCTTGCCTACGATCAATCCTGGGTTTAACCAGTCTGGATTGTGTGAGGAGCTCACAAATCCTCGAAAGATCTGGACAAAGTCCCATCGGTGAGCTTCTCCGGCAGGCAAGGCTGCGTTGGTTGGGTCATGTAGCCCGCATGCCCAGCCACCGCATGCCTAAACAGCTTTTGTTCAACCGGATTGAGGAGGCTAAACGGGCGCGGCACGGGCTAGAGAATAGATGGAGTGAAGTGGTACAGGAGGACGTGGAGCTGCGTGGACTTGCCGGTGACTGGTACCAGCGGTGTCAAGATCGGCCTCTGTGGAGGAGGCTCGTGAAGGACGCTACTGGGCAATTGGAGGCAGTCGCCCTCCAATAACAACGGAGGGCGGAAGAGCGACGCTCACAACAACGAGCGGAGCACCGGGTGGCTAAAGCACAGCAAGTTGGCACAGTAGGGGGCACAGGTAGTGCATCAGCCAGTCATCTCGGTCATCTCGGTCAGTCGACCCGTGACACCTGGATCTGCCCCGTGACCTCCTGCCAGCGGGCGTTCGACACTACACGTGGCCTCAAGGTGCATATGGCCTGGAACAAGCGTCGTGGTGACGTCACCGCCACTTAGTGGCGAATGGCGGTTGTTGTTGTTGTGAGGGTATCTGTGTGTCTCCGTGGCTTGGCTCTCCAATACACCGGTGTGCTGTACTAGTGACGAATTGGCAAGTTCTGTTTACGTGACAACCCTTACAAGTTGGCTGTGGCGGGTGGTGGAGGGTTTTATTGACACATTTATATATTTACACGATCTAACCCAAACAACCTCTATTATGGAGTCTGTCACAGGTTACAGAGGTGGATCTTTGTCATCATGTCACGTGCGCGTGTATTTATGACTAATCGCTCATTGCCCGAGCGTGACTCGCAGCGGCTATTCGCGTCTCGCCGTCATCCGCGCCCACCACGGCTCACGGCAGCTGCTGCTCTCGTACCTCTCCGAGTTCACTCCTCTGCGTGCGTCGCGCCCATCACCGACCATCGTCTGCGTCTCCACCACCAACGCCGCCGCCGCTATCACCAATCAGCATCGCTGCTCAGTCTGCTCTACGCCTTTTAAAGGTGCTCGCGAACATCACTGTCATAGCTGCTCGCGACTGCAGAGCTTGGGCGAGGGGTTAAACATCTTGCCGCGGTGGCCAGGAGATGTCACATCCCTCGTCTGGTACACAGGAGGTCGTGGGTTCGATCCCCACCCTGACGATGCCTGCTGTACATTTGGAGTTTTCATGTTTCTCTCTCTCCCCGTATTCGCGTGGATTTTTCTCCGGATCGTCCGGTTTTCCCCTCCACACTTAGAAACATTCGTTTCGAGTGTTTGGCTGCTGCTATATAATTTCCACGTGATACGCCAATTTCGCTGAGCTATCATTTGTGGCCAGGTCGCTTCTGAAAAAAATAACGACACAGCTCAGTGGGGCCTTACCTGGGGAAATACTAAATATAGTTTAGTTTTAGTTTACTTGTATAGTCTGTTAAGGCTGTACGGGGGAGGGATATTTTTGGCTTTGTGTATGCGAACGTCTTTTAATTGTTATATAAGTGTAAATCATTGTATGCATGCGTGTTAATGTATGGGCAAGATTCGGTAGTGTAGCGGTTATCACGCTGCGCTACGAACTCGGCCAACAACACCAGTGATGATTATCTAAACCGGTCCTGGACCGCCCCTAGGTCGACTCAGCCTCAAATGAGTACCTGGAGCAGTGTGTAAACATCACCACTGGGGAGACAAAGGCGGCCTGGCGTGGTGTTGGCCACCCACCCCCTCGTGCGTTGTGTCGTCCTTCATTGGTGCTACTCGCTAACAGCACTTGCCACAGTCTGTTCAGGCTATACGAGGGATCTTTGCCTTTTTCACGTTGCGTGTGTTGCGTTTTAAACAGAGCTGGACAGCAGCCGCAGCAGGAGCTCAGCCCGATGCAAGTGCGAGTGGAGTTCGCGTCGCCGCCAGTGACGAGGCAAGGGGTGAGTGCCGCAGAGGGCCACAACAGACGCGAGGGCTTGTACGTATGTGCGTGTATGTTGAACTTATTTTTCACCGTACATAGCCAACCGTGCAAATTGGAGGTGCCGGGGAAGGACAGCAATCTAAATACAAAAATCAGTTCAAAATAAATTAGATGTCAATCTAGATGATGTAAAGCTGCGTAGCTCTAGTGGCTTCCTATTATCGGAATAACGTTCCAGACAGTCGCAGAAGCGCATTTGAAAGCGTGCGATTCAGTGACCGTCTTTGTTCGATGGCCAGCCAGAAACTACTGCTGCGAGGATGACCGGAGTTTGCGTGATGATGGATTATGCTCCTTGACGAGATCAGCAAGGCATTGTGGTTCATTCGTGGCAAACACTCCGTGTGTGTAATCAGTCAGACCTGATACAATGTATTCGTCCGGAAACTGGAAGCCAATGCAGCCCCCTGCATGAAGACCGGTCCCCTATCCACGCAGAGGAGCCAGAGGCGATGTTGCTTTGGGGAGACCGCTGTCAAGCCACTGTCGCAGGTTAACTGACTAAATATGGCAGGGAACGGGTCACTATGGAATGTCTTGGAGACAAAAACTGTAGAACAGTCAAATTGTATTATTAATGAATAACCAAATGGACCCAGTTTATTCCATCACCTATGTTGTTAATTTAAATCAGGATGTGTGTTGTCATCTGCTGTATACCTCCTGCTGATTTTGTGTACAAGGGCCTCTGCAGTGTGATGCGGCTTTCAAACTATTTTCGTCAAATACAAAAACATGGCTCTTGTTCTTCTTTGAAAGGTTGACGACCCCTGGTCTAGAGGCGCCATTAGAGGCTGCTCTATCATTGTCTAGTACCCCCAATCAAAGACATCTGTGTAAAAAGGGCTTTATAGCTCATGGGATTCCTCCAGTGTAAATTCTGATTCTGGGATGGAGGTGGTTAGTGCTAAATTCCACGTGATTCTGTAACGAGTAGAAGCAGAGCCCTGGCTCACTAACAGACGCACGCAGGTGTCACCCGACTAGGCTCAGTCACTCGCTCCACTGCTGCTGCAGTTGACGATGCCGTCTCCCAAGTTGTCGCTGTTGATTGATTTGTTCTGCTCGTCTGTCTTTAGACGAATTCCATCATGGTGGACTCCTTCTCCATCACGTCAGCCCAGCCGGGCCGACACAGGGACACGAGGTCCGACCTCGTGGCGTTGAAGGTAACATGTCGCAGTGAGGTGCCCTGATCCCCCCATGACTTCATTTTATGGGGCACGCAATATTATTTGCCCCGTGAAATGAAGTCATTTCATGGTCCCACTGTGGCGAGACGATAACTCCCTCGCCTGGTATACAGGAGGTCGTGGGTTCAATCCTGAGCCTGGCGCCTGCTGTATATTTGGAGTTTGCATGTTCTCCGCGTTATCGCGTCTATTTTCCTCTGCGTCCTCTGGTTTTTCCCTCCACATTTAGGAACATGCATTTAGAGTATATTATTTGAGTCTTTCGGTAAAGTCACGTAGATAGGTTAAAAAAATTATAAAATAAACATTTGTTGACCTATCTTCGTGACTTTACCGAAAGACCCAAGGAATATGAATTCCTGCAGCCATGAAAGCTTTAAGTCAAGATTTATGCATTTAGAGTATGTCTGCTGCTATAAATATCCACATAATAAGGCACTGCGTTGAGCTAACATTTGTGGCCAGGTGGCTTCTGAAAAAGAATTATATAGCTCAGTGGGTCTTACCTGGTAAAATAAAAAAAAATGTAACACTAAAAAATATTTTATACGGCCCGCGTTTCAGATGCAAATGTTCGTGGGCAATCAGATCCCAGGCCCAATGCTGTAAGCAAAGGTGACCGAGGGTGCCAATGCATTGGATTCTGAGTGTAGGGGACTGAGGGTCTCCTGCTGGGCATGAGAGACCAACACTGTGGAGGTTCCCTTTGCTGCGCGCTGCGTGCAGGAGGCACTGTCCCGCACCGAGGTCGCGTTGGCGGCCCTGGGAAGCAGCCTCCAGAGGGAGGCGGCCACGACACGGGACGCTGCAGGAGGGCCCCGGGTGAGAGCGCCGCTCCATGCGAAGTGAGCGAGCGAGCACCGCGGCCCATCTCTGCACACACAAACACTGACAGGCCGGACTGGCCATAGGGCAGCAGTCCATATGGTAAATTTCTGATGGGGGCGGTCCATTCTGAGGGCTGGTGGGCCAGTCTGTGGGGAAATTGCAAATGTGTTCAGAGTAAAAACATGTTTGTTTTATGAAAATATTTTATTCCCTATAATCTGTCCACTCCATTGCTTATGTACGCTCTCAGTTGGCATTTTGTCCCCATATTCAGCAGCCCTAAAGATTATTCCTCACCGGCCCCCCATTCGCTTTTTGGACCAGTCCCAAATGGGCCAATGAGATCTCACGGCAAAATCGTGCTCATACATCACATCGCAAATCTAGTGACTAGTACTATACAGTTTGCCGCACAACCCATTAAAAATAGTCAAACATTGCCCAAATTTTGGCTGGTGTATTTACAAATGCTTGGGCCGATTTTTAGTCCCAGTCTATCACTGAACACGCACAATATTACGACCATAGGCTTACAGTGATGACATCACCTTACTCTAATTAAGACCGAAGCAGGAGGAGGATGTATTCACAATTCTGGATAATTGCCTGATAAAGTTGATTGTAATCACCAACGAAACATACTCGAATTGTGGTGGCACCTACTATGATTGCAGCAGTGCATACTGTGGTGGTACCTGCTATCACTACAGCAGTGCATACCGACTGTGGTGGTACCTGTTATCACTACAGTAGTGCAAACTGACTGTGGTAGAACCTGTTTTCTTTACAGCAGTGCATACCAACTGTGGTGGTACCTGCTATCACTATAGCCGTGCATACCGACTGTGGTGGTACTTGCTTTAACTACAGCAGCGCATACCCACTGTGGTGGTACCTGATTTCACGACAGCAGTGCATACTGACTGGTGGTATCCTGCTACGATTACAGCAGTGCATACCGACTGTGGTGGTAACTTTCACTACAGCAGTGCATACCGACTGTGGTGATACCTGCTTTCACTACAGCAGTGCATCACGACTGTGGTGGTACCTGCTTTCACTACAGCAGTGCATACTGACTGCGGTGGTACCTGCTATCACTACAGCAGTGCATACCGACTGTGGTGGTACCTGCTATCACTACAGTAGTACATGCTGACTCTATCTATATTTTCTATAAAAGGGAAATTTGTGAATGTGTGTGTCTGTTCGAAATGTTTAGCATACTTCCCAATATACAACCAACTTATATTAAACGGGAATAGGCTGATTCTAAAGAAATCTACAACCTTCGATTCCTTTGCGCGATTTAAAGAATCAAATCTTGGCGTGCTTGGGTTTTATTTTATTTTTAATTAATGAGTTTTCTTTTAATTTGTATTGTTATGTTTTAAAGTTTTCAGAAGTTTTTAAATATATATTTTCCCCCGGGCAACGCCGGGTATTTCTCGCGAGTAGCAGTATATATCTACTGTTTAGCACAAAGTACTCACCTGACAGAGTGCCGTGATGAGGCCTAGTCCCGTGCAGAGCCCCCGGCCTTGCCTATATTTCCCGGCGGGCCGAGGCTAGGGGCTGGGCCACTACCCCCCCCCCCCCCGCGTGACAATAATCCTGTCTACGCACTATAATTGTAGTACCTACCGATCCTATAATAGTAAGTGCACGCATTGGGGTGGGGGGGGGAGAGAAGTGGACGTCCACTTTGACTAATTTACCTCAGCGTTGCGTGTACATTTTTTTGCATTTTGAACGCGAATGAGAAATCCCCCCCACCCTCCAGCGATGGCGTGTGCGCATTGCCAGGGGCAACTCCTGTCAGCGTTTTGCACGTGCGCAATAGCGTGCTTTGTCCCACGCTGGGCGGCAAAAGTAAATAAATAAAGAAAAATCGCACAAATACGCTATTTTAGCTACTTTAAAGTTTACGCATGGGAAAACGGAATAGCCCATTCCCACCGCGGGGCTTAGGGCGTGCTGCTCGGCAAATATTTTTCTACATCCACCCCACCGTCTGAGAGCCAAATCCCTCGCAAGCGCGCGTACGCAGACAGACAGACAGACGGACAGACGGACAGACAGACAGACAAACGGACAGACAGACAAAGAATGCTTTTTATAGGTTAGATGTGAGAGTCATCGATGAATAATCGTGTATGAATCTGCCAATATGAAATTACTACGATAAAAAATTTTAATCAATATGGTAACCTAGAACGCTATAAAATACCATTCAAAACTCGTTGATCCTAAATGATGCGGGTTTCCAAGAGTAACGGGCGAGGACAAACAGATTACGTCACGCATGCAGGGCATCCAATTACTATTTTTTATTCACTTGCAGTTACTTGGCTAGTTAGGATATACCTCACAAAATGGACAATTGGTTAAAATATTGATGTTCATTATTCATACTTTTATTTCTCAGAACCTTGTTTGGTAAGGGAAGGGGGTCCAATCGGTTTAAATTAAATTCAATGAGAGGGTACGGTCGCCAAAACAAGGGTTGAGAACCACTGTGAAAGGGGAATGCATGTGTGTGAGGGGCTGGCGTGTGAGTGTAAGTGTTCATGTAAATGTGGGCATGGCTAATTATAGAGTCCCGCTGGGAGATCTCCATGAGTCCTGGCTGAGCCTACCTGATATTCGGTAGGTATAGCTGAACAGCTTTTTTTGGATGATGCGGAGCAACGGGTGCATTCAACTCTTTTTAAAGTTTTTTTTGCATTGATAAACGTATTCGCTGCTTTTAAATGTTATTATTGCATTACAAACAATAAATTAGCTATGTCCGTTTGTAACGTTCAAGCAGCAAGCAGGAGTGACATTTTATGATACATTTCTGTCGCTCTAAGGGACATTAACCCTAAAGACAACTGCGAAAATCAAAAAATGGTTGTCCGAATCTCAGTAGAAAACAGAAGTGATAAGCCAATTCACTGAAGTCATACCTAACCCCGTGGCGTAAGTATGCATGATGTCACATATAATATTTCCCTGCTTGGGGCAGGGAAATATTAGGTTTGGAAAGGGTAGTACCCCTAGGAACATACCCGAATCGAGATCGTGGTTGGACTAAGTCACTCGTTGCCATGGTGGCGGGATGTTTACTACCTCGCCTGGAATACAGGAGGTCGTGTGTTCGATCATGATCCTGACGCATGCTGTACGTTTCGAGTTTGCATATTCTCCCCATGTTCGCGTAGATTTTTCTCCGAGTCCTCCAGTTTTTCCCTCCAAATCTATAAAAACGCGTTTTCAGTATTTGGCTGCTATAAATTTCCTCATGATGATAAGCCACTTCGTTGAGCTTTCATTTGTGGCCAGATCGCTTCTGAAAAATTGCCTATTTAGCTCAGTGGTGCTTAACCTGTTTATATATTTAACGTTTATTATGTTTGGTCTGTCCACTGCTGGATGAATACCAATATGATGTGTATTTTGTTTGTTGTCTGATCTTTGTGTTGAGGCATTGTCTCCGAGTATAATTCAGAGAAAGCATCTCTGAACTCCTTTATCATTATCATGTTATCATAATGCTGCATGAAGATTACATTATGTATCTAACTTGGTTAGGTTCTCTAATCCTTGCCTTACACTTTCCTTCTCGATGTGTTGGAATTCAAGTGTGCATGTCTTCACTGTTTTCAGTTTTCAGATGTTTCCGATTGTCGATGGTTCTGATCCATGTCATAGCAGTTCGTACATATTTTTTTTAAACATGTCCTCTATAGGCACATTAATATGGTGCTTTTAATGAATAAACTAAGCTTCAAAAAAACACTCCACCTTGTGTTTATCGGCCTTTCAATATCATACACACACTGTTATAGTTTCCAGTTGTATCCAGTATTTGCAATCGAAATATCATTATAAGAATGGACCATTGTATGAATACATAAGACGTATCACTGGGAACAGGGAGAAGTCAGCAGTGAAGAGAGTCACTGGTGACAGAGAGATGACGGCAGTGAAGAGGAGTCACTGGGCGTCTCGGGTGTCACGCCCGCGCATGAATACGACGATGATGCAGTTGGCGCAGATCAACAGCGAGGCGATGGTGGCGAGTGAGGCGAGAGCCACCGTGTGGACACATGCCACAAGCCCAGGCGGCTGGGATGGTTCCCCGCTGTCCTCTGTGGAGCTGGGGAGAGTGGTCGGCTGGGATGGTTCCCTGCTGTCCGTCGGGGAGTTTGGGGGAGTGGTGCTCTGCATGTTCCACCAATCGTAGCCTAGGAGAGAAATCGAGAGAATAACCAAAGGATAACCCCCAATCTAGATTTGAAGGTTTTCGTGACTGCAGGAATCCATACTATTTGGTCCGTTATACCTACGTGACTTTACCAAAGAGTATGATAACCCCCAACTTCACCTGTTGGTCACTTCACACATTAACGTACATTTCACAAGTTTAGTCTTTCAACATTTTTTAGACAATTCTTTTGTTTCAATTAGGTAACGTTGAGAAATGCAACAGAATAATGTATGGCACACAATCGTATATGCTGCATTTTTTTTTCATTTCTCGTTATTGCCAGGTAGACGTGTGTGTGCTTTGTTATTGAAAGTTGTTTAATGGAATGGCTCCATCCCTATTCTGGTCCTGCGGTGAGATAAAAACCAACGGAGTGGAAAGACCACCTGAAGTTAATTATCATCGAGACAACACAAAGACAGCGAAGTGTTACTAGGAAGAAACAAGATGTATAACCACCACAGAACTGCACTCTCAGTCATAGAGTACAGGCTCATCACTCGACCAAGCATCCCACCAGGAATCTACATTCAGCAGAGAACCTAAAAGGTTTCTCTCAAAGGACTGAAATGAATGACATCAGATCAACACGGCAAGTGGCTTTTGCTGAATCTCACGGTGACGCTTCACAAGGACACGACCGGAAATCGGTCAATTGTGAATCTTTCAGCTGGAATCATATTTCTTAGTCCATGATGTTGACAGCAATTCTGCTCGGAGCTCGTCACTTAAAGCTTCCATTGATTTTAAGATAACATTTTGCGTAACATGAAATAGCAAGAACATAGCAATTGCAATATTGATTATATCGAGTTCATAAATAGTCACAGATCAATGAACTGAAGAAAAGTGAAGATCACATACTCACTCATCAGCCTCTGAAGACAGCATCCACGAGGGTCTACCTCTTGTCACTTGTGCTGACGGCAGCTTGTACTGTGGCAGATTGCTTGCATTCCACCCCTCCCACCTTCAACAGTTAATCGGTAAAAGCAAGATCCATTCTTTAGCCTGTGCAATGCCAACTGTTTGGTAAAGTGTAGATAATCTCTGATGTGTGGATCAGGACCAAGACTCACTGCTTCCACTGCTGCTATCCATCTGAGAAACATGGGGTCGGACTGTACAAACTACGAGAAAAATCCCACGAGTTGACAGACATTTTTAGGCAACTGTTGCATATATAAGCCATTTCCAAAAATGAATATAAAAAGTGATATTACCTATTTTTAATGTAATTGTTCTTTTTTCCAAATATCTGGATTTAGCGAGTTCTGAAAAAAATAGTAAAGGAGGACTGTGAACTCCTCCCTTGAGACAACAAAGGCAAAAGGAGCACTTCACGCTGTCTAGGCAGTGGTCCTCACACAAACTAAACTTAGCATCTGGCTGTTAAACACGTTCCTTCGGAGTGGGCAGGTAGGAACTTAGCACATTCGTGCACGACAGCCAGACAACTCATACCTGGTGGACAGTGTGGAACCTGTTGTTCCTACCTGTATAAAAGATAACTTGACTTGAGGTAGCCAGGCAGCCAGCCAGGTAGCCAACCCCCTTAACTATCGGCCCCTTCCCCTTGCTTAGGCCCCTCCCATTACCCCCCTCCCTTAGGCCCCTCCCCTGACCAACCCCCCATATCCTTAGGCCCCTCCCCTGACCCCCCCTCCCTTAGGCCCCTCCTCTGAACACCCCCCCCCCCCCTCAGGCCCCTTTCATGACTCCCCCCTTCCTTAGGCCCCTCCCCTGACCCTCCTCCCTTAGGCACCTCCCCTCTCCGTACCCGGTAGTAGGTCTCCACCAATCAAAGAGCTGTTTGTCCCTTAGGCACCTCCCCTCTCCATACCCGGCAGTAGGTCTCCACCAATCAAAGAGCTGTGTGTATTATATATTTATTTATGCACAACAGACAGACAGTCAGACAGACAGACAATAAATCCCTGGTGGGCAGTGTGGAACATTGTTCCTACCTGTATAACTTGACTTTAGGTAGCCAGGCAGACAGCCCCCTTAACTATCCCCCCCCCTCCCTTAGGCCCCTTCCCTTACCCCCCCTCCCTTAGGCCCCTCCCCTGACCCCCCTTCCCTTAGGCCCCTCCCCTGAACACCCCCCCCCATATCCTTAGGCCCCTCCCCTGACCCCCCCCCTTAGGC